>WNGS01164858.1:61715165-61755081 GCA_020271785.1 Procambarus virginalis
ACCAGGCTGCAGTATAAATACTCTCAGAGTTGTCAACAATAAGCAACAACATGGCTGGCACTGGGCTCCATGTTGCAACCTACGACACAGTTATTGATAAGAGTATAAATAAGAGGAAGCTGACCAATTACACAGAAAAACACCGTTGACCTAGGACGATCTCGATAAGGCTAACAGGCTTCCTGTCCCAGACAGGAAACGAACGATGTCTTAACATTTATTACCTCCAGGCTCTCCTTCAACCACTTGAAGAGGCAGCAACCTGTCCTCTTACAGATTACCTCAGAATTTGGCCGTTTGCCCATATGGACGAAAGTAAACGTAATTGAAAATGAAAAATAATTGAAAATAAATTTTGGATTTTTTTTTTTCCAATAACAGCTTGTTAAGGGTCCTCTGGTAGGTTAGGCGGGCAGGAAAGTCTCCTAAGGTTTCAATACGTCATGAAAATCATCAATTGCAAGCTCAACCTAACCGAGCAAGCCGCAGGACTCAAAACAAAAAACGGGACCAGTACGTCACTTTCGTGAGCCGATTTCATTTCAAATTACGTCCCATCTTTCGCCGTAGCGCGCATACGAGCGGGGAAAGCGATGTAATTTTAAGAGTACGGGTTGCAGACACAACCACAAGACAACCACACACACAACATGTATGCAATTGTATTTTGCAGAGTGGTAGAAGGTTGGAAGACGAGAGAAAGTAGTGAGAGACTGTACAGGTTACTAGTGAGACCCGCGGCATCTGTCAACACAGTCGCCAGCGTCAATGACGCCAGGCTTTACTTTACCCAGAATGTATTCCAGAGTTTGTATCTCTCACTCTACTGGCCAAGGTCGCCTCCCCCCCCCACTCTCACCAGAGTGACACACCTGTACAGAATCATTCGGTCCGTGTGCGGTAATGTCGACCCCTGTCACCTGAACATGTTCACACACGCGGCTCTGTTTATCTTGTGAGTCGCTGCTGTCTCTCCCCATGTGGTGTACTGCTCGACACGACTCGGGGCGCCACTCTCCCACACCACAGCGATGTGTGAGTACTGTATATGTTAATTATGGTTTTTGCTTCGTAAGAAACATTAACATTCCATGTGTCGGTGCTGGTCTCGTCTGGTCTACCTGACGAGACGCACAGAACTACTAAACTCAACTAATAAGGTGGTAGAGGTACTTGGAATTAAGGTAGAGAAACTAAACTTAATGATTATTTTAATATATAAACCGCAAGAGGCAACAGTTGAGGAATTCACAGAGCAGATGCACAAAATAGAGAACATATCTTGAGACCCTAGCAAACCCAGCTCCAGATATTATCTTCCTTGGAGATTTCAATTTACCGAGTCTAAGATTAAGAATGGCAAACACAAATATCATAGCAGGGAATGACCTGGGAAATAACCAGCCACAGGTCAGAGAACTTTTGAGATTCTGTGACAAATTCTCGCTCAATCAACAGATTACAGAACCAACTAGGAACGAAAACACACTAGACTTGTTGTTCACAAACAATGATGAACTAATCAGAGACATAACATCTGATACTTCATACTCAGACCATAAGCTCATTGAAGTGCGAACTAGCATAAATAACGGTAGTAGATCTAAGAGACCCAACAAGCGAGAAGGAATATTCAATCAAATCAAATTCAACAATAAGAGGATTGACTGGGAAAAAATAAATGTAGACCTTTCAACCATTCAATGGGAGACGGTCTTAAGCGACAAAAAACTCCCACACAGGGAATAGCTCAACTGACAGCTGAAGCTTACAAGGTCTGCTTGAAGCACGTGCCGGTGAGGTGGGGCAGAAAGAGGAACACTCTAGAAAGAGAACGCAGACGACTGTACAGGAGAAGGAAAAAAATTACGGAAATGCTTCGGCAGACACAACTATCACAAGCAAGGAAAATAAGCCTAAGCAGGGAGATCGAAGAAATAGAACAAACGTGAAGCGATCATATGAGTCTGAGGAAATGGAATTGGAACAGAGAGCTATACACGAGATAAGGAAAATCCGAAATATTTTTTCACATACGCGATATCAAAATCCAAAACCTCGACCAGTATTGGACCGTTAATTACAAATGAAGGTACGTACACAGAGGACAACAAAGAGATTAGTGAAATTCTAAGAAGCCACTATGAAGCTATGTTTAGCACACCAATTAACGACATGAAAGTTGATGACCCAGACAGCTTCTTTATGAATGACATTCAAGCTGCAGATAATATAACGGATATTACCACAACCACAAACTCGGAAGACTTGAAAGAGAAATTGACAATATGCCCATGCACTAAGCCCCTGGGCCTGACTCATGGGATTCAATAGTCATAAAGAAATGTAAAGTACCAGTAGCGAGAGCACTCAGCGTAATATGGAGAAAGAGCCTAGATAAAGGGGAGATACCAGCAGCACTTAATTAAATCTGCAGATATAGCTCCGTTGCACAAGGGGGGGAGTAAAGCCTTGGCAAAAATTATAGGCCAGTTGCCTAACATCACACATAATAAAAGTGTTTGAAAGAGTGATTAGGAATCAAATTTCTAGTTTTATGGAAAACAATGAATTGCACAATCCAGGACAACATGGATTTAGAGCGGGAAGATCCTGTCTGTCACAGTTACTCAACCACTATGACAAAATCACAGAAGCCCTAGAAGAAAAGCAAAAATGCAGATGTTGTATACACAGACTTTGCAAAGGCTTTCGACAAAGCTGACCATGGGGTGATAGCTCACAAAATGAGGTCAATGGGAATAACTGGAAAGTAGGACGCTGGATACTCAATTTCCTGTCGAACAGAACACAAAGAGTAACAGTCAATCAGATCAAATAGAGTCCAAGCGATGTTAAAAGCTCTGTACCCTCAAGGTACAGTCCTTGCACCGCTACTGTTCCTTATTCTCATATCTGATATAGACAAAAATACACGTCACAGCTTCGTGTCATCCTTCGCAGATGACACAAAAATAGCATGAAAATTACCTCTGCTGAAGACATTGTAAAACTACAAACAGATGTCAACAAAGTTTTCGATTGGGCAGCAGAAAATAATATGATGTTTAACAGTGATAAATTTCAGGTACTCAGGTACGGCAAAAAATGAGGATCTGAAACATAATAGAGGGTACAAAACCCAATCAAATCTTCTCTTAGTAGAAAAACAGCATGTCAAGGATTTGGGAATAATGATGTCCGACGATCTAACGTTTAGGGAGCATAACCAAGCAAATATCGCATCACAGCCAGAAAAATGATCGGATGGATTACGAGAACTTTCAAATCCAGGGATCCATCACAATGGTTGTACTCTTCAAGTCACTTGTGTTGTCCCGTCTCGAATACTGCTCAGTACTCAACTTCCCCCTTCAGAGCAGACGAGATTCTTGAAATAGAGGAAATACCGTGTGTGTGTGTGCGCGCGCGCGCGCGGGAGAGAGCAGTACTCACCTGGAAGTGGAGGATGATGGTCCATATGAGACCGAGCGTCAACTTGGGGTTGCCATCAACGATGTCCTCACACCGGATGTTCACCAGCTTGATCTGTAATGACAACATTATTACTTAACCTGGGCTCTATAACAGTCACCATCACCAGTGTGACTACAGCAGTCACCATCATTGGAAAGTTTCCAGCACTAATACATCATTATTGTATATAATGCATCATTATTGTATTACATAGTAATTACCAACATACTAATATGTAGAATTAATTCAATTAATGTTTCTATTACGAAGCAATATAGTGGCCAAATTCTTTGTAGTGAGAGTGACGACGCGAGGAACGACGGGCTAAAACACCAGTCTCTAAACATTTAGTTGTATCTAAACAGTTAAGTTAACTACCTGCCTTTACTAGGATAATCGTTTCTTTAGTTGATTATTTACATATCATATTATTGCTTACTGAATTCGTTCATTTAGGTGTATTAATAACTACAGTGGAAATTATTATAGTATAAAACGATTTATATAAAATTCGTAATGCAGTCTTAATAAGCTGACTTGCATTGTGCAAAAATATATTGCAGCTTAATACATTTATTAGTGACATAAGCACTTGTCACCAGTCCTTACTTCCCTGATTAATTATAGTAAAATAGAATACTTTAAGCTCGAGGATACTTTGAGCGGGCTGCGCATGCGTATCTCAGCCAGGGAGAGAAGGAAGGACCCGCCACTTGTGTGGACGACGCCATATTAGCAGCGTCTTACCAACGTGCAAGAGAACAACGTCTCGATCTTGTTATTGTCTTTAAATTTCGGTCCTACAACCACGAGAGCGGTGTCACGTTATTTGGCACATCACGGCAGTGTCCAAGGAACTAATCAATTCTCAGCCCATAATTGATGTCTTATCACGGCAGCTGAAGACGAGGGACCTGGAATCGTTCCTACATCAACGGACACTTGGCCCAGCAACTGTTAATAACTTTCTTGTAACACTGTGATCACATGTTATATATTAGGGTAGTTATCGTTAGGCTGAGCCATTACAACAAAAATCTAGTAATTCTACTTTCCAGCAATATTTATTGCTAGCAATTTATACAGGAATATATTATATTAATGTTTGCAGAAGAATTCTGCAGTGATAGATATTTTAGGAAGAATCCCGCATGTATCTGTAGGTAGTTACGTGGAAGAGTTCTACATTGTAATTGTCTTTCAGTTCCCGGGTCCACGTCACCCGAGGCGCTAGGCTCCCCTACCATCACGTGCAACAATTTGTCCGACGCAACACGTCGTCAGCGGAGTGTGGCAACCGATTTCATCTCACTTAATTTCACAGCTAAGCTGTTAATTGTTATTGTAGAGATACTAACCAATATAGATACTTAATGATCTCTAATGAGATCAATATTACTAACCCTTTATTTTAGTAATATTCTATATTATTGTAGTATCCTGAGGCACATTCGCCTGTAGTTACTATCACCTAATTCATTCCATATTCAATTTAATTTACATCCTTAATGAACCTGTGACGAACCACACTAGTTCCTAGATATATATGAATTTCTAGTAATACTCCCAATGTTGATATTTGAGGCTTTTAACTTTAATTAATTAGTAATACAGTCCATTCATTCTCTCTAAGTGATTGTTAAATAATTTCACAGACAGGCACTGGTTCTATAGTGTCAGTCGCCTATCAATCCCTATACTTGTAAAGGGATTGAACAATCCCTAAACAATCCCTTTACTTGTTTTTCCCACATTTCTCAAAAGTGGGTGGTCCTTAGAGTATATCAATTATCTTAATTAAATAATTCCATATTTGAGAATATAAGCCCCAGATACCCAACAACCACCACCTAGTGTGACTACCTTGGTCAATTGTAACTACATGTCACCTGATTATATTACTAAAGCTTCGTTTAATGACAACATCAGTCAATTTGCTGTCTGGTAATTATATTGGTCAGCTTGATCTAAACTATAATACGAGTGCCTTATGTTGGAAATAACCAACAGTTTTATACATCATTGTATTTATACAACCTAAGTAGATACTAAAATTACTAACTTATAGATTTAATCATTATCATGATTTATTCATTGCCAAATTCTTCCTAGTACGTGAGGAACAACAGGCAGCAACATGAATTTTCTCCACATTTAGTTGAATTTATAACAAGAGTCCAGTTTATCATTTCATTTACTAAAAATAGTTAAGTTTGATTTCGTAGTATACTATTACTTACTGGAGCTCCCTTATTTAACTAACATTTAAGCATTCTAGAGGAAATTACTTTGATGCAAATGATTTACTTTAATTTCCTCGATTGGCTGCACAACTTTTAGTAAGCCAATTTATGCTACCAAATTCTATTTTATCACAGAAGAATTTAATGTGATATTAATACTTATTACCTCTTCCTTCTTTAGTCAATTGCGATAAATACATATTCATTTACGCTCGAAAGCCGCGCATGCGCAATAAGGAGCAGGAGGAAGACGGGAGAGCGTCACTTGACTCGACACGAGAGCACGGACGCCATTGACAACGTGTAGCAGAACTGTGCTTGACCTATTTATTTCGCTCCCACGATCAGTTGAGCGGTGCCGCGTTAACTGGCACAACATAGCCGTGTCATAGACTATTATACGAGCATCTCCAGAGTCAACGTCTTTCAAGCAGCAGCTGGAGGACGAAGAGTTGTTCAAGTCTTCACATCAACGACACGAGGCTCGGCCGCTAAGTTTACCCTTTTTGTTATTATGTGGCCACTATTAACATTTAGGCTAGCAGTCGTTAAGCCGAATGCAAACCAGCAAAATATAGTACGTGTCTTAATTAAAATTACCATCTAATTAAATGATTATCAGTTTATTTCTATGATACAAATTGTTCAGACATTAGCTGATAATTTACTACCGTCATCCTCATGATTTAGGATGTAAATGTAATTACCTATTATGTAGAAGATGTCTACAATGTAATTGCCTTTCAGTACCAAGGCGACGCCAACCGAGGTGCTAGGCTTCCCCACCGTTCTGTGCAACAATTTACCCTATGCAACACGTCGTCGGTGGAGTGTAACAACCGACTACTTCTCCTTAGTTTCACAGCTAAGCTGTCCATTTTTCCATCAGTAGCAATAACTCCATAGTTACAGTAGTGATCTCTTAAAGAGATCAATTATACTAATCCATTGATTTACTGATGCTGGTCAACATTTCAGTAGTATATTGAGGTGCATTTACCTCCATCAATATTATATTCTACAGTTATTGACTTTCACATTTGATTTACTCTGGTGAAGAACCAGCGCCAGAATAATGCTAGGGATGTATTAATCTTTTAGCATGTAACCCCCCAATTTTGTGTAGTTAATTTGACTCCATTCATATAAGCATTACACTTTTACCAAGATCCATAGGACACTAGTTCCTAGGATCAGTTTTTTCCATTGTCTCTTTGTTTTCCACTTTTTCTCAAAAAGTGGTGGTCCTTCATAGCTATCGAAGTATATATATATATATTTATTTAATTATTAGTTACTGGGTCTCAGAGCCCAAACAAGTTATTAGTTATTGGAGTCAGGTTTTCCCCACACCATAGGCACAATCAGAAAACACTGTATAAACATCAGAGGTCCGCGGTTGTTCAACGTCCTCCCAGAGACTACAAGATATATTGCCGGAACAACTGTTGACATCTTCAAGAGAAAACTGGACTGTTTTCTTCAAGACGTGCCGGACCAACCGGGCTGTGGTGGGTATGTGGGCCTGCGGGCCGCTCCAAGCAACAGCCTGGTGGACCAAACTCTCACAAGTCAAGCCTGGCCTTGGGCCGGGCTTGGGGAGTAGAAGAACTCCCAGAACTCCATCAACCAGGTATCAACCAGGTAATACTACTTTGTCTGATGTGCCGAAATACCTTACTGACTGAGCCTCAGCCAATGTTTGGGAAAAACAATTTCTCCTAAACATTGAAACAAATGCTTATTTTTTAATTTAAAAAAATAAATTAAAAAGTAGAATTTGTTAAAAATTAAAAAAAATACAACCGGTTGTTATCCAAAGGAGCATACAACAACAACACTGTAGAGGACAAGACTGAGCTGTACTCTGTCAACCCTGTCAACACTTGCACTCTTAAGGGTACTCAAGTTATACGGATATCTGTAATGTATCAAGTTTGTGCAATATATAAACATCAGTGTGAAGAGTACCGGCAACTAGCGGATGGTAGAGGGAGTAATTAGCGAGCGTGAGATGAGGTGTGTGATCCCCGTGGAGTTACGCCACGCTAGGTATCGCCAACAAAAAAAGTAACTCTAGGGTGTCTACACCGACGGCTCAGTCCAATCCTCTACTGGACGGACTGCAGCGGCATGTAGGTTTTATAGAAATAATATTTGCACAAAGACTGTCAGTGTCAGGTTAAACAACTGGCTGACCTCCACACAAGCAGAACTAGCAGCATTACACTTAGCTACCAGTACATTAAAAAACACTGGAGGGGGAATAATATTTTGTGATTCAAAGTCTGCTCTTCAAGCAATCAAAAACTTCTCCTGGAAGATCGACAGCAAGAACCTCATACTACCAATTATAAATGACCTAATTGATGCACAGAGTAAAGGGTCTCGAATTTCCTTTGTATGGATACCTTCACACATAAATATAACCCATCATAATGAGACAGACATTGCAGCCAAATTAGCGTGTAACAAGTTTGAAGTTGACTTAGATCTAGGTATCCCCATCTCTGCTGTCAAAACTGTATTGGTCCAAACATTCAGATCTGATAGGAAAGAACTTACTGACTCCCAACGACTTGAAAGTACTAGTATAAAAAGCTATGATTTGTTCAGATCTGAAACCTACATCTATGGGCAGCACAAAACGTCCACTAGACTGTGCGACACAGTGGTTGCAAGGATCAGGTTGGGTTACCGTTCCCTGTGGCAGGTGGCTGCAGGTGACGGATCTCCCAATCCTGAGCACTCCAGTTGCAAACTCTGTGAGCAGGAACTACGGCACGATCTCCCGCACTACATCACTGAATGCCCAGTTATTAGACCTTTCAGACCAGTTGGCATGAGGTACCTGGAGCTTTGCAATTACTTTATTCACTCTCGTATTCTTGAAGATATCCTCACAGTGTACCCAAAATTTGCCAGTGCAGGCTACTAAACATATGGCCCTGTATGACTAACCATCCTGCGAGATGGGGACTTTTATTACCACTGCTACCTTATTCAATCTTGTGTTGATGATATCCTCAAAATGCATCCGGATCTGCCAGTGCAGACTGCTTATCACATGCCTCTGTATGACTAACCATCCTGTGTGATGGGGATTTCTTAGCATCACCTAGTTAGCTTTTTTGACACACTGTACTCCACTTCATATAGTCTAGGGTAGCTGCACTAATGCAGATGTACCTAATGTATTAATAATAATAAAAAAGTAACTCTAGGGACTCTACACTCAAGAGCCCCCGCCACTTGATAACACTCTCACACACACACACCACACACACACACACACACACACACACACACACACACACACACCACACCAGGCCCGGGACCAAAGAGCCAAAGCTCAATCCCCGCAAGCACAATTATGTGAGTACACACACACACACACACACACACACACAACACACACACACACACACACACACACATACACATACACACACACACCACACACCACACACACACACACACACACGTACGTGTGCGCCGACTCCGTATACCTGTTCGACGTATACGTTTATTGTGTAAAACTATAGTGGAACATTTAGGAAAAAGTATTATGTAAACGAAAAAATCTGCAGTTGTGTGTTAGGACAAGCGTCAGCCAGGTGTCAAGTGGCACCTATGGCTGAGCGTCAGCCAGGTGTCAAGTGACACCTATGGCTGAGCGTCAGCCAGGTGTAGTGGCACCTATGGCTGAGCGTCAGCCGAATGTAGTGGCACCTATGGCTGAGCGTCAGCCAGGTGTAGTGGCACCTATGGCTAAGCGTCAGCCAGGTGTAGTGGCACCTATGGCTGAGCGTCAGCCAGGTGTAGTGGCACCTATGGCTAAGCGTCAGCCAGGTGTAGTGGAACCTATGGCTGAGCGTCAGCCAGGTGTAGTAGCACCTATGGCTGAGCGTCAGCCAGGTGTAGTGGCACCTATGGCTGGGCGTCAGCCAGGTGTAGTGGCACCTATGGCTGGGCGTCAGCCAGGTGTAGTGGCACCTATGGCTGGGCGTCAGCCAGGTGTAGTGGCACCTATGGCTGGGCGTCAGCTAGGTGTAGTGGCACCTATGGCTGAGCGTCAGCCAGGTGTAGTGGCACCTATGGCTGAGCGTCAGCCAGGTGTAGTGGCACCTATGGCTGGGCGTCAGCCAGGTGTAGTGGTACCTATGGCTGGGCGTCAGCCAGGTGTAGTGGCACCTATGGCTGGGCGTCAGCCAGGTGTAGTGGCACCTATGGCTGGGCGTCAGCCAGGTGTAGTGGCACCTATGGCTGGGCGTCAGCCAGGTGTAGTGGCACCTATGGCTGGGCGTCAGCCAGGTGTAGTGGCACCTATGGCTGGGCGTCAGCTAGGTGTAGTGGCACCTATGGCTGAGCGTCAGCCAGGTGTAGTGGCACCTATGGCTGAGTGTCAGCCAGGTGTAGTGGCACCTATGGCTGGGCGTCAGCCAGGTGTAGTGGCACCTATGGCTGGGCGTCAGCCAGGTGTAGTGGCACCTATGGCTGGGCGTCAGCCAGGTGTAGTGGCACCTATGGCTGACCGTCAGCCAGGTGTACTGGCACCTAAGGCTGAGTGTCAGCCAGGTGTAGTGGCACCTAAGGCTGAGTGTCAGCCAGGTGTAGTGGCACCTAAGGCTGAGTGTCAGCCAGGTGTAGTGGCAGGTGCACATTCATAGTCGGTGAAAGTGATTCTGCTAATTGTATTTTCTAGGTGAAGGTGTGGAGCCCGAGTGAGTGTCACGTGTACGTCTCGAAATAGGTGTGGGCCAGGTGTCTAGTGGCATGTATATACCTGCTTGATGGGGTTCTGGGAGCTCTTTTACTCCCGAGGCGCGGCCCGAGGCCAGGCTCGACTTTTGAAGTATCTGAAGGCGAGCCCAAGTGCAAGACAAGGTGGAGGTGGGCGGGTGTGGGCAGGGACAAGGTGGAGGTGGGCGGGTGTGGGCAGGGACAAGGTGGAGGTGGGCGGGTGTGGGCAGGGACAAGGTGGAGGTGGGCGGGTGTGGGCAGAGACAAGGTGGAGGTGGGCACAAACACTGTACCGTGAGTGGGTTCCTCTCTACCCCAGCACCACCGTTGTCCTCCTCACACCTGTACGGGGTTGTTGCCACACAACCATGCCAGTCCTCCACTGGGGAGCGGTACAGAGCTGCGTCACCTCTCACCGACATACGCACCAAATAGCCTACTTTAATGTGGTAGTCAAACCCTAACGACATTACAAATTGCTGTGGAAATCAGCCACAATACTATGTGCGGACAAGAAAGGGGATTACAGATGTTTAAAAGCAGGCGTGATCTTCCTTGTTGGAACAATATGCTGCTTCAATATTTGTCACCACCTTGTCAAGGGAGCCGGTCGGCCGAGCGGACAGCACGCTGGACTTGTGAACCTGTGGTCCCGGGTACGATCCCGGGCGCCGGCGAGAAACAATGGGCAGTTCCTTTCACCCTATGCCCCTGTTACCTAGCAGTAAAATAGGTACCTGGGTGTTAGTCAGCTGTCACGGGCTGCTTCCTGGGGGTGGAGGCCTGGTCGAGGACCGGGCCGCGGGGACACTAAAAGCCCCGAAATCATCTCAAGATAACGTTCTATATAGTTTTCTATATTTTTTCTTTCCAAGTTAAACTTTTGCATGTTTCTTGTACGTTTTGTAAGCTGTTGTATTTAATGTCTGCGTGCACTGTGAGTGTCTGCGGGTTCACTGCCGTTCCCCAGGAAATGTTAGGCATTTTATAGTTCATGTCTTCCCAGTCACTGCCTCTATTGCTGAAATTATATGTATTAAACGACCCGCCCCACAGTAAATATTTCGACCCATCCTCCTCTTTAGATGGTTAGGTACGATTTGTAGCTATGTGGACCATTGTACATATATTGACGTAATGGACAATTAGATAGTGGACAAAGAATAGAGTTCGAAAAAAATAAAGTTAAAATCAAACATTAATATTCCTAAGCCTAGTATAACATACACATGTATTATATTATGCTTCATATAACATGTATTAGGCCTAGGATGGTTAGAATAGTTTTATTAACAACATAAATACAAAACCTCTTTCCGGTTTGTCTAAATTTAATTGCACAAAATTCTGCTATATTTTGACACGGGAAGACTCACCTTGCGGTATCTCAGGAAGTCGAGGGTGAGCTGGACGTTCTGAAGCATGTGGAAGCGAAGGCGGCCACGCTCCCGCGGGAGGTGCTCGCCCGACAACACCTCCAGCAGGGAGATGAGGTTGTGGCCGTCCCGCAGGTCCTCGAACAGGTCCCGCACCTGCTTCCCCGCCTACAGGAGCGACACAAACACAGGTCAGCAACATGTCACTATACAAGGTGCATCAGAAATAATATATATCCAAAGCATATCACAACATGATAGCTACACAAGATTAACGAAAAAATAAGACATGACGTGATGGAAAAAAATAAAGACAACAAAAAATACACTTTAAGCTTACTTTACTTTACAGACTTTAAACAAACTTATTCTTTTTGGTGTAGACATTTAACTAATTATCCACACAAAAATAATAAAAAAAAACAGAGAAAGATTATTATGACGTCATTACCCACCAAGATCTTTCAATAAATTTATCATTTTTTTTGAGGGGGGAAGTTTTTGTTAAACGTTTGAAATTAAAATTAAACTACTAAAATGTAATAAATTTCACGAGAATAACTTATGATAGTGAAGGTGCATTTAGCTACCGTAGAAGCCGGGAACCGCCAGGAAATACGAGGCAGCAATACAGAGAACACAAGCACCAGGATATACAACACTATACATATATCATTCACATCAAAGCAACTCTGCATCAGTATTACAGCCATTACTATATACGGCAGCACAACCTACATGCCAGTCATCCTTCATGCAACAGTGGTCAAATTTAACATTCACTAGTCCTTCCCTTCATTGTGAATATTCTGCCTGTGACAAAAAAAAGAGATGTTCTCATAGTTTCCTCTACAATCATGAATGTGGAGAGCAGTAAACATTATTGTTATGATTGTACCATGTAGGAGAGAGAAGGTGCATACAGTCATTACTACCCGCACTTGTCATCAAGTTGTCAGCGTCTCTCCGTGCCGAGTACACAACCCATACTCTGGTGTTACACGTGACGGGGCTTCCGGTGTAGCGCCATGAGCTGCCTGCCTGGAGGTGGTGGTGTCGGGGCCCGCCCGCGCTAGTTCTCCCAGTCTGGCGGCCACTCCCTGCTCACTCCGCTATATACAATAAACGCCCCTCGCGCAAGGACACACACGCACACCAACCATGAAGAGGACAATAGTGCCACTACCCACGCAACACAAGGTCACTCCATCCTCCACAGTACCTACTGACCATATCGAACAACCTCCCCCCCCCCACCCCCCTCATTTTAATTAACGATTGTTATTAGGAAGCGTTTATCCGTTTAACAGAAGCCATTGATAACGCGTCCCAACTATAAAATATGAGTTTTTATTGTGTTAGTCTCCTGTTAACTTACTTATCAATCAATGTTTACCACGGACCACACACTCATGATGCCACACACACATGTTGCCATAACATACTGGTCTAGTCAGAAGCATAGGCCCTTCTCGCCCTGACTTCATCCCCGTGGAGCGAGTGCATGCAACACAAGATGGCAGGAAAGGCAATTATCAGGAGAAAGCACTAAGCCATTATCACTATATATATGACTATGCACAGAAGAAGCGGAAACAAGGCAGACAATCGCGGCTGCTTAGTCACCACGCTCTATGTATGAGCATCTTTGGCGCCACCGGGACCACGGGACCACCGGCACCAGCGGGACCACGGCACCACCGGGACCACCGGCACCACCGGGACCACCGGGACCACCGGGACCACCGGGACCAGCGGGACCACCGGCACCACCGGGACCACCGGGACCACCGGCACCACCGGGACCACCGGGACCACCGGCACCACCGGGACCACCGGGACCACCGGGACCACCGGGACCAGCGGGACCACCGGCACCACCGGGACCACCGGGACCACCGGCCACCGGGACCAGCGGACCAGCGGGACCACCGGCACCACCGGGACCACCGGGACCAGCGGCACCACCGGGACCAGCGGACCAGCGGACACCGGCACCACCGGGACCAGCGGACCAGCGGGACCACCGGGGACCACCGGACCACCGGCACCAGCGGGACCACGGCACCACGGGACCACCGGGACCACCGGGACCACCGAGACCACCGGGACCACCGGGACCAGCGGGACCAGCGGGACCAGCGGGACCACCGGCACCACCGGGACCACCGGGACCACCGGGACCAGCGGGACCAGCGGGACCAGCGGGACCACCGGCACCCACCGAGACCACCGGGACCACCGGACCACCGGGACCAGCGGGACCACCGGCACCCACCGGACCACCGGGACCACCGGGACCAGCGGGACCACAGGCACCAGCGGGACCACCGGGACCACCGGCGCCAGCGGGACCACCGGGACCACCGGACCACCGGACCACAGGCACCAGCGGGACCACCGGACCACCGGCAACAAAGGCGCCAGCGGGACCACCGGCACCAGCGGGACCACCGGCACCAGCGGGACCACCGGCACCACCGGGACACCGGCACCACAGGCGCCAGCGGGACCATCGGCACCAGCGGGACCACCGGCACCACCGGCACCAGCGGGACCACCGGCACCACCGGGACCACCGGCACCACCGGGACCACCGGCACCGCGGGACCACCGGCACCACCGGGACCACGGCACCACAGGCGCCAGCGGGACCACCGGGACCACCGGACCACCGGCACCACAGGCGCCAGCGGGACCACCGGCACCAGCGGGACCACCGGCACCACCGGGACAACCGGGACCACCGGCACCACCGGGACCAGCGGGACCACCGGCACCAGCGGGACCACCGGCACCAGCGGGACCACCGCACCACCGGGACCACCGGCACCACAGGCGCCAGCGGGACCACCGGCACCAGCGGGACCACCGGCACCACCGGGACCACCGACCACAGCGCCAGCGGGACCACCGGGACCACCGGCACACACCCACGGGACCACGGCCCCACCGGACCACCGGCACCACCGGGCCACCCACCCCCCCCCCCCCCCCCGGGGGACCACCGGCACCAGCGGGACCACCGGCACCACCAGGACCACCGGCACCACAGGCGCCAGCGGGACCACCGGGACCACCGGGACCACCGGCACCACAGGCGCCAGCGGGACCCCGGCACCAGCGGGACCACCGGCACCAGCAGCGGACCACCGGCACCAGCGGGACCACCGGCACCAGGGGACCACCGGCACCACCGGGACCACCGGCACACAGGCGCCAGCGGGACCACCGGCACCAGCGGACCACCGGCACCACCGGGACACCGGCACCACAGGCGCCAGCGGGACCACCGGCACCACCGGGACCACCCACCACCGGGACCACCGGCACCACAGGCGCCAGCGGGACCACCGGCACCAGCGGGACCACCGGCACCACCGGCACCACAGGCGCCAGCGGACCACCGCACCCGGGACCACCGGCACCACAGGCGCCAGCGGGACCACCGGCACCAGCGGGACCACCGGCGCCAGCGGGACCACCGGCACCAGCGGGACCACCGGCACCACAGGCGCCAGCGGGACCACCGGCACCAGCGGGACCACCGGCACCAGCGGGACCACCGGCACCAGCGGGACCACCGGCGCCAGCGGGACCACCGGCACCAGCGGGACCACCGGCACCAGCGGGACCACCGGCACCAGCGGGACCACCGGCACCAGCGGGACCACCGGCACCACAGGCGCCAGCGGGACCACCGGCACCAGCGGGACCACCGGCACCAGCGGGACCACCGGCGCCAGCGGGACCACCGGCACCAGCGGGACCACCGGCACCACCGGCACCACCGGCACCAGCGGGACCACCGGCACCAGCGGGACCACCGGCACCAGCGGGACCACCGGCACCACAGGCGCCAGCGGGACCACCGGCACCAGCGGGACCACCGGCGCCAGCGGGACCACCGGCACCAGCGGGACCCCCGGGACCACCGGCACCAGCGGCACCACAGGCGCCAGCGGGACCACCGGCACCAGCGGGACCACCGGCACCAGCGGGACCACCGGCACCACCGGGACCACCGGCACCACCGGCCCACCGGCACCAGCGGGACCACCGGGACCACCGGGACCACCGGCACCAGCGGCACACAGGCGCCAGCGGCACCACAGGCACCAGCGGGACCACGGCACCAGCGGGACCACCGGCACCAGCGGGACCACCGGCACCAGCGGGACCACCGGCACCACCGGGACCACCCCCACCCACCGGGACCACCGGGACCACCGGGACCACCGGCACCACAGGCGCCAGCGGCACCCAGGCACCAGCGGGACACCGGCACCAGCGGGACCACCGGACCACCGGGACCAACCGGCACCAGCGGCACCACAGGCGCCAGCGGCACCACAGGCACCAGCGGGACCACCGGCACAGCGGGACCACCGGCACCAGCGGGACCACCGGCACCAGCGGACCACCGGCACCAGCGGGACCACCGGCACCACCGGGACCACCGGCACCAGCGGGACCACCGGCACCACCGGCACCACCGGGACCACCGGACCACCGGCACCAGCGGCACCACAGGCGCCAGCGGCACCACAGGCACCAGCGGGACCACCGGCCACCAGCGGGACCACCGGCACCAGCGGGACCACCGGCACCACGGGACCACCGGGACCACCGGCACCAGCGGGACCACCGGGACCACCGGGACCACCGGCACCAGCGGGACCACCGGGACACCGGGACCACCGGCACCAGCGGGACCACCGGACCACCGGGACCACCGGGACCACCGGCACCAGCGGGAACCACCGGGACCACCGGCGCCATGCGGGACCACCGGCACCAGCGGGACCACCGGCCCAACGGCACCACCGGCGCCAGCGGACCACCGGCACCAGCGGGACCACCGCACCACCGGCACCAGCGGGACCACCGGCACCAGCGGGACCACCGGCACCACGGCACCAGCGGACCACCGCACCAGCGGGACCACCGGCACCACCGGCACCAGCGGGACCACCGGGACCACCGGGACCACCGGCACCACAGGCCCAGCGGGACCACCGGCACCAGCGGGACCACCGGCACCAGCGGGACCACCGGCACCACAGGCGCCAGCGGGACCACCGGCACCAGCGGGACCACCGGCACCAGCGGACCACCGGACCACCGGGACCACCGGCACCAGCGGGACCACCGGCACCAGCGGGAACCCGGGACCACCGGGACCACCGGCACCACAGGCCGCAGCGGGACCACCGGCACCAGCGGGACCACCGGCACCAGCGGGACCACCGGCACCACAGGCGCCAGCGGGACACGGCGGCCACCAGCGGACCACCGGCACCACCGGCACCAGCGGGACCACCGGGACTACCGGGACCACCGCACCACAGGCGCCAGCGGGACCACCGGCACCAGGGACCACCGGGACCACAGGCGCCAGCGAGACCACAGGACCACCGGGACCACCAGGACCACCAGGACCCACCTACTTTAGCCTCGTGTCTCACTTTACAGCAAATTCTCCTCCTTATATACCACTCAGTCTTAGAAACAACCTGGACGTGTTTCAATATATGAAGTGAATATTTAGGATTATTAAACTGTTATATGTCATTTACATATCTATATTTTTTTGTTCCCCTGCAGCTTATTTAATTACAGATAAAAAAAACTTTCAATAAGTCAGTCGAGAAGATTCATCTGAAGGGACGGGAGCTGCCGCTGGGAATGGGACAAGTGAGTGACAAGTGAGTGACAAGGGCTTATATTTTGACCAGAACACCTCCATAAAGAGACCCTGACGCCAACTTTGTTATTTTCTAAGGAATGAGTCATGGTGGGCGGTGGTGTGAGGTGCGGCGCCTGCACTACGCCTTACACAATGTGCTCATACAGCATATATAAACCGTTCATGCTTGTTTATACCCAATGCTGTGAATGGACGTGGCAACAAGCTGCGACTGTTGCATATTTTGATAAAGTCTGCTCTTACCCTTCGCTGGATGGTGCAAGTCAGGAGGGGGAGGTGCAAACAGGAGGGGGTGACGGGAGATGGGGTGATGGGAGATGGGAGATGGGAGATGGGGAGATGGGAGATGGGGAGACGGGAGATGGGGAGACGGTACAGAGGGGAGACGAAATAAAGTGCGTATTTCAAAGGGTGCAATAGGGAATCAGAGGGTTGGAAGAGGTAAAAGGGAGGAAGGAAAAACACTATTAGTAAACATTCAGAACAGTGAAAGGTAGAACATAATTCGTAATTCCTACACAACCTACAGACTCTGGCCAAGGCCTACCCTCTCCCTTGTCATTCATCATACAACACTTCTAGGCAACAGTTAAGATACGAGAGAAGATATTAAGGGAAATGATACAGTATAAATTACAGTATGAACAAATCTAAATGCAACCTTTTGGATATTTGTAATGGCTTGTACTGTAGTGTGTATTTTGAGGTGACACATTCAATACACTGATGATGACTAAGTACACAATTTTGTTAATACATTACTAACTTCACGTCGGATATGAATTCTTACATTAATCTCTATAATAATAACACAGAACTATGAACTTTAGTGAATTAATTAATCAACAAAATATTATAACTAAATGAAGAGACTAGTGAAACCCTTATCATAATTACGATGGAACACTGCCAGTTTCCCAGACGAGACCTGGGCGCTGTTAGGAACTAGGCTCTTCTAGTGACTTGAAATTACCGAGCTTCATTTACAGAAGTGAATTTGCCTATTAGAGAAATAGAGAGTAATTGCAGCAGCACGTTGAGCATCTTGAGAATGCAAATGTAGGAATAACTAAGTAAAAGTAAGTGTATGCAAACTGATGAGTATGCTATTATTCCTGCTGAATTTGCATGTGTAAATTGTATGTTTTAGTTTCTTAGTCATGCTAAGTTGCATAGTGAATGTCAGTAATTCCTTTGTAATAGCGTATGCAAATTTCTTTTTCGGCTTATACAAATTTAATCAGGGTAAAGTGCTTAACAACTGGTTATTGAAATGCAATCCCTATCTGGTAGTTCTGTTAACTGACGTGTAAGTTTCAATTTGGGATAATGATGTGTAAATATAATTATCGTAATTGAAAAATGTTAATAACCAATTGTTTGCGAGGGTTACGCTTTTCTTAAACCTAAGCCTAACCATCGTTAAGGTAAAGCTGGTTAAGAGTGTGCCAAACACCAGCTGGTGGTGCTGCCCTGCCAGGGCTATGCTAGAATTTAATGGAAATAATTTGTAACCTAATTTCAGTTAACCCTCAAGTATTATATGCAAGGTTATTGTGTTAGTAATGTTCCTTATGGCTGTAGATGATGGACTGTCACTCAATGTTAATGTAAAGAACTAGGTTTAATGAAATAGTTAATCACGCTAAATTAAGCAGTGATTAAACAACCGTGGACATCTTCAAGAGAAAACTAGACTGTTTTCTAAAAGAAGTTCCGGACCAACCGGGCTGTGGTGGGTATGTGGGCCAGCGGGCCGCTCCTAGCAACAGCCTGGTGGACCAAACTCTCACAAGTCAAGCCTGGCCTCGGGCCGGGCTTGGGGAGAAGA
Source organism: Procambarus virginalis (assembly GCA_020271785.1). NCBI lineage: Eukaryota > Metazoa > Arthropoda > Malacostraca > Decapoda > Cambaridae > Procambarus > Procambarus virginalis. The sequence continues at coordinate 61,734,546 of WNGS01164858.1, forward strand.
ACTCCCAGAACCCCATCAACCAGGTATAAACCAGGTGAGTGAGTGTAAGCCTGGCAACAGAGGGAGGTAGACTTGCCTCCCTGCCGGAGGCCGGAGATTTAAGCGCCAGTTGGAGCTGTATGGTGTGAGTGGCAGTGATGTGGGTTGCCGACGCTCTTATGTATACACTAAACGTATTTATTTACCTTTTGGGTTCATTCACTGTATCTCGACTCGCTGGTCAGGAGTGTTTGTAAGCCATGCACAAACAAAGGTTTCATTTGACTACGATTTTATTTGAGGTGTTAATGGTATTTAGCTGTCTTGCCTGTGGATTTGTTATGTAATATGACTAAGTGATATTTAATAAGTCTTGGTGTTGATGTTGTTCTAATTCTTCTATTCCCCTATTCCCCAAGCCCGCCCGAGGCCAGGCTTGAATTGTGAGAACTTGGTCCAACAGACTGTTGCTTGGAGCGGCCCACAGGCCCACATATCCACCACAGCCCAGTTGGTCCGGTACTCCTTGAAGAAAACTATCTAGTTTTAACTTGAAGATGTCCACATTGTTCCGGCAATATTTCTTATACTCGCTGGGAGGATGTTGAACAACCGCGGACCTCTGATGTTTATACAGTGTTCTCTGATTGTGCCTATGGCACCCCTGCTCTTCTATTCTGCATTTTCTTCCATATCGTTCACTCAAGTATGTTGATATTTTACTGAGTAGATTTGTGACTTGGCCCTTTAGTATTTACCATGCTTATATTATTTTATATCTCTCTCGTTTTCTTTCTAGCGAGTACAATTGGAGAGCTTTGAGACGATCCCAATAATTTTGGTGCTTTATCGCGTCTATGCGTGCCGTATATGTTCTCTGTATTCCTTCTATTTCAGCAATCTCTCCTGCTCTGAAGAGGTAAGTGAGTACTGAACAGTACTCAAGACGGGACAACACAAGTGACTTGAAGAGTACAACCATTGTGATGGGATCCCTGGATTTGAAAGATCTCGTAATCCATCCCATCATTTTTCTGACTGACGAAATATTTGCTTGGTTATGCTCCCTAAACGTTAGGTCGTCAGACATCACTATTCCCAAATCCTTTAAATGTTGCTTTCCTACTATGGGCAAATTTGATTGTGTTTTGTACCCTGTATTATGTTTAAGGTTCTCATTTTTACCGTACCTGAGTACCTGGAATTTATCACTGTTAAACATCATGTTATTTTCTGTTGCCCAGTCGAAAACTTTATTAATATCTGCTTGTAGTTTTTCAATGTTTCAACAGAGGTAATTTTCATGCTGATTTTTGTGTGATCTGCAAAGGATGATACGAAGCTTTGCCTTGTATTTGAATCTATATCTGATATGAGAATAAGGAAAAGCAGTGGTGCAAGGACTATACCTTGAGGTACAGAGCTTTTAACTGCGTTTGGACTATTTTATATGGTTGACTGTTACTCTGTGTTCTGTTCGACAGAAAACTGAGTATCCAGCGTCCTACTTTACCAGTTATTCCCATTGACCTCATTTTGTGTGCTATCACTCCATGGTCACATTTGTCGAATGCCTTTGCGAAATCCGTGTATACCACATCTGCATTCTGTTTTTCTTCTAATACTTCAGTGATTTTGTGTTAGTGGTCAAGTAGCTGTGAGAGGCACGATCTTCCTGCTCTAAATCCATGTTGGCCTGGATTGTGGAGGTTATTGGTTTCCATGAAACTAGTGACCTGACTCCTGGTGACTCCCTCAAATATTTTTATTACGTGGGACGTTAGTGCAACTGGTCTATAATTCTTTGCCAATACTTTTCTCCATCCCTTATGTAGAAGAGCTGTCTGCTTCTTTAAGCGCATCTGGTATCTCCCCCGTGCCCAAGCTCTTCCTCCACACTATGCTGAGTGCCTGTACTACCGGTACTTTGCATTTCTTTATAAATATTGAATTCCACGAGTCTGGACCCGGGACTGAGTGCATGGGCATATTGTCAATTTCTCTTTCAAACTCTGCCACGCTCGTGTAGATATCAGTTATATTTACAAGGCTTTGTATATCACGCATAAAGAAGTTGTCCGGATCTTCCACTTTCATGCTAAGTATCGGGGTGCTAAACATATCCTCATACTGGCATTATTGTCCTCACATTGGTGCATTATTGCTCATTTGTTCCTGCCGAATGGAATTTTGGCTGGCACTTTGATGCATAATTCTTAATTCGCCAGTTTCTTTAATAAATCTGTGTTAATGTTAACATTGCTGCGATTTCTTCATATTTCTAGACAACATGATCATATTTATTTTATTCAGTGCATTCTGTACTTGGGCCAGAGCCGGAATGAGTTATTAATGTTGTTTTAGGCTAACTGTTCCTCGACATGCACGTACAGGCTAAATTGTATACAAACTGTGCACGTACAGGATATATACTGTGTACGTACTGGCCATATACTGTGCACGTATAGGCCATATACTGTGCACGTAAAGACTATATACTGTGCACGTACAGGGGCAGATACTGTGCACGTACAGGGCCAGACACTGTGCACGTACAGGGCCAGATACTGTGCACGTACAGGGCCAGATACTGTGCACGTACAGGGTCAGGTACTGTGCACGTACAGGGCCAGATACTGTGCACGTACAGGGCCAGATACTGTGCACGTACAAGTCATATACTGTGCACGTACAGGCTATATACTGTGCACGTAGAGGCCGTGAAAAGACAATGAAGGTAGAGGGGGGGGGCAGCCTTCCACAGAGCCGGAGGTTGTGCAGGCCTGACACACATCTAATAAGTATAATATACATAAATAATAAGACAATGGGTGGAGATACGAGGATCTAAGACAAGTGCCATAAGGAAGTTCTGGGGGGGGGGGGAGGGAGAGCTGCGCTCCTCCACTAAGCTATCAACTCTCACAACATAGAAACTTTCTAATTGCATACCACCCTACTTCTGTAAAAAAAATATATAATAATATTTTTCTAAAACTAAAATTTCTAGTAGTTTTGTAATTTGAAAATTGTATTTTTTTTAGAAATGCACTTACTGGAGGGATATAAAATGGGTATTATTAGTACATACATACTTCATAAAAAATATATCTAATTGTTCTTTGCATTTGTCTCAAAAGCATGCAGAAGTTCTAAACAAAATCTACCATCTTTACTAGACTATGTGCTGTGTTGAACAGCTTACAAGCTCCAGCTTATACCATCAACCTCAGCCATTAAGGGAGTGCAAAAAGCATGATATCAAGCCATCTTTATCTAGTATCACAAAATGAATGTCAAGGATCAACTTTAACTATGTTTTTGAAGCAGAGTAAGGCGAGCCAAGAACACGAGCCAAGGATGGTGCAGCGCGGAGCAGAATGTGTGGAGACGCCAGGGTGGACAACGTCCGCTCACAACAGCTTTCGCCAATCATACACAATGTGCGGTAAACGTTGTTCACGTCAAGATGGTCTCGATACCTGCTTGATGGGGTTCTGGGAGTGGTTCTACTCCCCAAGCCCCACGGCAAGCCCCGGTCTTGCTACATAGTGTGCTTCATACCGGACTACCCAACTGTCAACAGGTGGAGACCGGCTTGAACACACGGGGTCCCCGTTGACGGATCCTGGATCCACACCATCGGTGTTGAGCCACTAGAGCCATTTAGTGAGCCACTAAGTGGCTCATTAAATGAATGCAGAGGGTGCAATGATCTGTAGTTAACTGGCGCCTGTCGCCCCCCCCCCTTTTCTTGCATATAGGGACCACATGTATCCTTCCATACCTCTTGGTAATTCATTAGTTTCCAGGGAAGAGTTAAAGAGCATCACACAGGGGTGGCTCAACACCCCAGATGCCTCCTTCTGTATCCACAGTGAGTCCTACTATTGCCATAGCCACTTGTCCTACCCAGTTGCCTCTACCTCTCCAACTGGGGCTCGCCTCACTCTGCCTTTCAGTGGTAAGTGCTGCTCTTGAAGATCGACTCGGAGTTTTGACTCCCACACAAATACCAATGGAAACCTTTCATTTAATACTTCACATACATCCATATATTTTTTTGTGAAATGACTCTAATATTAACTTGCTTCAAATATTGCTATGCATAAGTGTGAATTAGTCTTATGCCTTGGTTTCAATGTCATTTCCATATTGACACTTGTAATTTCTCTTATATAATTATTATAGTTGTTTTGTGTTATGTTATCCCTGCATCTTCCTAATGTTTCTTACTCCTCCTCTACAGCACGTAGGAGGCTCTAGTCCAGCTGTTGGCTGGATAGTTTTATCTTCAACGTCCTGTAGTTGGTACGACGTTTAGCGTTGTGTTCTGCCATCTTCAAGCTCTGCACGTCATTTCTTGTGAGGGTTTGAACACGGGCTCTTTCTTCCCTACAGTGTGCTGCTTTAGATTAATGATAGATGACGATTAAGCCCCCCATGAGATGGCACGGGCATGAATAGCTCGTAAGTGCTGCTGTAAGATTTTTGACACTTTAGTAGTGGCCTTACGGGCTATTCAAGCCCGTGCCAGCTCTTGGGTGACTTAATCTTCATCAATCAGTAGTGGCCATACCAGAGTGCCCGCCTACCTCCTTCACCCGCGCCCATGACCAGTGGTGATGCCAGGTAGCCACGTCACACCACTACACGCCATCTTATCTCACACGGACACACATTTGTATAACTAAGCAGCCCCAAGATAACAATTACAGCAAAACTTTGATGATGATACAAAAGGATAAACAGTGTTAAAAGCAGTGAGGCGTGCCCCTGGCAGTAGGGGCGAGGCGTGCCCCTGGCAGTAGGGGCGAGGCGTGCGCCTGGCAGTAGGGGCGAGGCGTGCACCTGGCAGTAGGGGCGAGGCGTGCGCCTGGTAGTAGGGGCGAGGCGTGCGCCTGGTAGTAGGGGCGAGGCGTGCACCTGGCAGTAGGGGCGAGGCGTGCACCTGGCAGTAGGGGCGAGGCGTGCACCTGGCAGTAGGGGCGAGGCGTGCACCTGGCAGTAGGGGCGAGGCGTGCACCTGGTAGTAGGGGCGAGGCGTGCACCTGGCAGTAGGGGCGAGGCGTGCACCTGGCAGTAGGGGCGAGGCGTGCACCTGGCAGTAGGGGCGAGGCGTGCCCTGGCAGTAGGGGCGAGGCGTGCCCCTGGCAGTAGGGGCGAGGCGTGCCCCTGGCAGTAGGGGCGAGGCGTGCCCCTGGCAGTAGGGGCGAGGCGTGCACCTGGCAGTAGGGGCGAGACGTGCACCTGGCAGTAGGGGCGAGGCGTGCACCTGGCAGTAGGGGCGAGGCGTGCACCTGGCAGTAAGGGCGAGGCGTGCACCTGGCAGTAGGGGCGAGGCGTGCACCTGGCAGTAGGGGCGAGGCGTGCACCTGGCAGTAGGGGCGAGGCGTGCACCTGGCAGTAGGGGCGAGGCGTGCACCTGCTAGTAGGGGCGAGGCGTGCCCTTGGCAGTAGGGGCGAGACGTGCACCTGGCAGTAGGGGCGAGACGTGCACCTGGCAGTAGGGGCGAGGCGTGCACCTGGCAGTAGGGGCGAGGCGTGCACCTGGCAGTAGGGGCGAGGCGTGCCCCTGGCAGTAGGGGCGAGGCGTGCCCCTGGCAGTAGGGGCGAGGCGTGCCCCTGGCAGTAGGGGCGAGGCGTGCCCCTGGCAGTAGGGGCGAGGCGTGTACCTGGCAGTAGGGGCGAGACGTGCACCTGGCAGTAGGGGCGAGGCGTGCACCTGGCAGTAGGGGCGAGGCGTGCACCTGGCAGTAAGGGCGAGGCGTGCACCTGGCAGTAGGGGCGAGGCGTGCACCTGGCAGTAGGGGCGAGGCGTGCACCTGGCAGTAGGGGCGAGGCGTGCACCTGGCAGTAGGGGCGAGGCGTGCACCTGGTAGTAGGGGCGAGGCGTGCCTTAGCAGTAGGGGCGAGACGTGCACCTGGCAGTAGGGGCGAGACGTGCACCTGGCAGTAGGGGCGAGACGTGCACCTGGCAGTAGGGGCGAGGCGTGCACCTGGCAGTAGGGGCGAGGCGTGCACCTGGCAGTAGGGGCGAGACGTGCACCTGGCAGTAGGGGCGAGGCGTGCCCTTGGCAGTAGGGGCGAGGCGTGCACCTGGCAGTAGGGGCGAGGCGTGCACCTGGCAGTAGGGGCGAGGCGTGCACCTGGCAGTAGAGGCGAGGCGTGCACCTGGCAGTAGGGGCGAGGCGTGCACCTGGCAGTAGGGGCGAGGCGTGCACCTGGCAGTAGGGGCGAGGCGTGCACCTGGCAGTAGGGGCGAGGCGTGCACCTGCCCGTGAGGCTACAGGGAACCTCCACACAGATCAACACACTACACAAGGATACATGCTGCCTACTGCACGGTCAACTACTGTACTCTATACATACACCAAAGATACAAAAATACGTCAAAATTAATAACAAATAAAAATATCACGCGGGAACATCAAAAAGCTTCGACTTTCAAGACAAAAATAAAAATAACGAAAATATATACAAGAACAAATACAAGACGGCGCTGATCAGTAAAGCGGAAACATGCAAGATCAAACGTTTTCAATAAACGACAATGGCAAGTAGACATCAAACGAAACAAATCAACTCAAAGTGTAGCCCAGGAGAAGAGGTTTGTGGGCGGGTAAGAACAAGCGAGAGCAGCCGCCCTGTTGTGGGCGGCGGCCGCCCACGGCACGCCCGCCCACACACACACTTACAACGGGGGAGCAGCAGGAGTCATCGTTGCAGTTGTTGCAGACCGTAATGCAGGTGTACTGCTGTAGGGGAGACAATGGTCAACACCTGTTAGCTTGCACTGCACCTTGGACCAGGACACGTGTGAGGTGGTCATGGGTGAGAGGAGGCTGGTGGGTGAGAGGAGGCTGGTGGGTGAGAGGAGGCTGGTGGGTGAGAGGAGGCTGATGGGTGAGAGGTGGCTGGTGGGTGAGAGGTGGCTGGTGGGTGAGAGGAGGCTGATGGGTGAGAGGTGGCTGGTGGGTGAGAGGAGGCTGGTGGGTGAGAGGAGGCTGATGGGTGAGACGAGGCTGCTGGGTGAGACGAGGCTGTGGGTGAGAGGAGGCTGGTGGGTGAGAGGAGGCTGATGGGTGAGAGGAGGCTGGTGGGTGAGAGGAGGCTGGTGGGTGAGAGGAGGCTGGTGGGTGAGAGGAGGCTGGTGGGTGAGAGGAGGCTGGTGGTGAGAGGAGGCTGGTGGGTGAGAGGAGGCTGGTGGGTGAGAGGAGGCTGGTGGGTGAGAGGAGGCTGGTGGGTGAGAGGAGGCTGGTGGGTGAGAGGAGGCTGGTGGGTGAGAGGTGGCTGGTGGGTGAGAGGAGGCTGGTGGGTGAGAGGAGGCTGGTGGGTGAGAGGAGGCTGGTGGGTGAGAGGAGGCTGCTGGGTGAGAGGAGGCTGATGGGTGAGAGGAGGCTCTACTCTCTACCTTCTCCCATCACTTGTAATACATTCTATTATATAAGCATTATCACCACATCCAGCATCATCATTCCTGGTGCACAAGACAGCAGCTGGTGCACAAGACAACAGCTGGTGCACAAGACAGCAGCTGGTGCACAAGACAGCAGCTGGTGCACAAGACAGCAGCTGGTGCACAAGACACGAGCTGGTGCACAAGACACGAGCTGGTGCACAAGACACGAGCTGGTGCACAAGGCAACAGCTGGTGCACAAGACAACAGCTGGTGCATATGACAACAGCTGGTGCACAAGACAGCAGCTGGTGCACAAGACAGCAGCTGGTGCACAAGACAGCAGCTGGTGCACAAGACACGAGCTGGTGCACAAGACACGAGCTGGTGCACAAGACAACAGCTGGTGCACAAGACAACAGCTGGTGCACAAGACAGCAGCTGGTGCACAAGACAGCAGCTGGTGCACAAGACACGAGCTGGTGCACAAGACACGAGCTGGTGCACAAGACACGAGCTGGTGCACAAGACACGAGCTGGTGCACAAGACAACAGCTGGTGCACAAGACAACAGCTGGTGCACAAGACAACAGCTGGTGCACAAGACAACAGCTGGTGCACAAGACAACAGCTGGTGCACAAGACAACAGCTGGTGCACAAGACAACAGCTGGTGCACAAGACAACAGCTGGTGCACAAGACAACAGCTGGTGCATATGACAACAGCTGGTGCACAAGACAACAGCCGGTGCACAAGACACCAGCCGGTGCACAAGACACGAGCTGGTGCACAAGACAACAGCTGGTGCACACGACAACAGCTGGTGCACAAGACAACAGCTGGTGCACAAGACAACAGCTGGTGCACAAGACACGAGCTGGTGCACAAGACAACAGCTGGTGCACATGACAACAGCTGGTGCACAAGACAGCAGCCGGTGCACAAGACAACAGCCGGTGCACAAGACAGCAGCTGGTGCACAAGACAGCAGCCGGTGCACAAGACAGCAGCCGGTGCACAAGACAACAGCCGGTGCACAAGACAACAGCCGGTGCACAAGACAGCAGCTGGTGCACAAGACAGCAGCTGGTGCACAAGACAGCAGCTGGTGCACACGACAACAGCTGGTGCACACGACAACAGCTGGTGCACACGACAACAGCTGGTGCACACGACAACAGCTGGTGCACACGACAACAGCTGGTGCACAAGACACCGGCTGGTGCACAAGACACCAGGTGGTGCACAAGACACCAGGTGGTGCACAAGACACCAGGTGGTGCACAAGACAGCGGCTGGTGCACAAGACAGCAGCTGGTGCACAAGACAGCAGCTGGTGCACAAGACAGCAGCTGGTGCAGAAGACAACAGCTGGTGCACAAGACAGCAGCTGGTGCACAAGACAGCAGCTGGTGCACAAGGCAGCAGCTGGTGCACAAGACAACAGCTGGTGCACAAGACAACAGCTGGTGCACAAGACAACAGCTGGTGCACAAGACACCAGCTGGTGCACACGACAACAGCTGGTGCACACGACAACAGCTGGTGCACACGACAACAGCTGGTGCACAAGACAGCAGCTGGTGCACACGACAACAGCTGGTGCACACGACAACAGCTGGTGCACAAGACAGCAGCTGGTGCACAAGATAGCAGCTGGAGCACAAGACAGCAGCTGGAGCACACGACAGCAGCTGGTGCACAAGACAGCAGCTGGTGCACAAGACAACAGCTGGTGCACAAGACATCAGCTGGTGCACAAGACATCAGCTGGTGCACAAGACATCAGCTGGTGCACAAGACAGCAGCTGGTGCACAAGACAGCAGCTAGTGCACAAGACAACAGCTAGTGCACAAGACAACAGCTGGCGCGGCTGGTGCACAAGACAACAGCTGGTGCACAAGACAGCAGCTGGTGCACAAGACAGCAGCTGGAGCACAAGACAACAGCTGGTGCACAAGACAACAGCTGGTGCACAAGACAACAGCTGGTGCACAAGACAGCAGCCGGTGCACGAGACAAGAGCTGGTGCACAAGACAACAGCTGGTGCACAAGACAACAGCTGGTGCACAAGACAACAGCTGGTGCACAAGACAACAGCTGGTGCACAAGACAACAGCTGGTGCACAAGACAACAGCTGGTGCACAAGACAACAGCTGGTGCACAAGACAACAGCGGTGCACAAGACAACAGCTGGTGCACAAGACAGCAGCTGGTGCACAAGACAGCAGCTGGTGCACAAGACAGCAGCCGGTGCACAAGACAGCAGCCGGTGCACAAGACAACAGCCGGTGCACAAGACAACAGCTGGTGCACAAGACAACAGCTGGTGCACAAGACAACAGCTGGACCGCTCCCACCAAGCCTACACGTGCACATAACTCGCACTCCGAGGGTAACCATCTTCACTATATTTCACTGTATATATATACTTCAACAACTGTCATTACACAATATTATTACTTATCCATTTAAAGATATCTTAATATTTTGTTTTCTTATATCTTACTTTATGACTTAATATATAAATGTGAAAACCTGTCTTGGTGTAGTTGATAAGCCTAAAGTCACACCTGGACCCCACAGGCTGTGTTGGTACACCTGGACCCCACAGGCTGTGTCGGTACATCTGGACCCCACAGGCTGTGTCGGTACACCTGGACCCCACAGGCTGTGTCGGTACACCTGGACCCCACAGGCTGTGTCGGTACACCTGGACCCCACAGGCTGTGTCGGTACACCTGGACCCCACAGGCTGTGTCGGTACACCTGGACCCCACAGGCTGTGTCGGTACACCTGGACCCCACAGGCTGTGTTGGTACACCTGGACCCCACAGGCTGTGTCGGTACATCTGGACCCCACAGGCTGTGTTGGTACACCTGGACCCCACAGGCTGTGTCGGTACACCTGGACCCCACAGGCTGTGTTGGTACACCTGGACCCCACAGGCTGTGTCGGTACACCTGGACCCCACAGGCTGTGTCGGTACACCTGGACCCCACAGGCTGTGTTGGTACACCTGGACCCCACAGGCTGTGTTGGTACACCTGGACCCCACAGGCTGTGTTGGTACACCTGGACCCCACAGGCTGTGTCGGTACACCTGGACCCCACAGGCTGTGTTGGTACACCTGGACCCCACAGGCTGTGTCGGTACACCTGGACCCCACAGGCTGTGTCGGTACACCTGGACCCCACAGGCTGTGTTGGTACACCTGGACCCCACAGGCTGTGTTGGTACACCTGGACCCCACAGGCTGTGTTGGTACACCTGGACCCCACAGGCTGTGTCGGTACACCTGGACCCCACAGGCTGTGTTGGTACACCTGGACCCCACAGGCTGTGTCGGTACATCTGGACCCCACAGGCTGTGTCGGTACACCTGGACCCCACAGGCTGTGTTGGTACACCTGGACCCCACAGGCTGTGTCGGTACATCTGGACCCCACAGGCTGTGTTGGTACACCTGGACCCCACAGGCTGTGTTGGTACACCTGGACCCCACAGGCTGTGTTGGTACACCTGGACCCCACGGGCTGTGTTGGTACACCTGGACCCCACAGGCTGTGTCGGTACATCTGGACCCCACAGGCTGTGTTGGTACACCTGGACCCCACAGGCTGTGTTGGTACACCTGGACCCCACAGGCTGTGTCGGTACACCTGGACCCCACAGGCTGTGTCGGTACACCTGGACCCCACAGGCTGTGTTGGTACACCTGGACCCCACAGGCTGTGTCGGTACACCTGGACCCCACAGGCTGTGTTGGTACACCCGGACCCCACAGGCTGTGTTGGTACACCTGGACCCCACAGGCTGTGTCGGTACACCTGGACCCCACAGCCTGTGTCGGTACACCTGGACCCCACAGGCTGTGTCGGTACACCTGGACCCCACAGGCTGTGTCGGTACACCTGGACCCCACAGGCTGTGTTGGTACACCTGGACCCCACAGGCTGTGTTGGTACACCTGGACCCCACAGGCTGTGTTGGTACACCTGGACCCCACAGGCTGTGTTGGTACACCTGGACCCCACAGGCTGTGTTGGTACACCTGGACCCCACAGGCTGTGTCGGTACACCTGGACCCCACAGGCTGTGTTGGTACACCTGGACCCCACAGGCTGTGTCGGTACACCAGGACCCCACAGGCTGTGTCGGTACACCTGGACCCCACAGGCTGTGTTGGTACACCTGGACCCCACAGGCTGTGTTGGTACACCTGGACCCCACAGGCTGTGTTGGTACACCTGGACCCCACAGGCTGTGTTGGTACACCTGGACCCCACAGGCTGTGTTGGTACACCTGGACCCCACAGGCTGTGTCGGTACACCTGGACCCCACAGGCTGTGTTGGTACACCTGGACCCCACGGGCTGTGTTGGTACACCTGGACCCCACAGGCTGTGTTGGTACACCTGGACCCCACAGGCTGTGTTGGTACACCTGGACCCCACAGGCTGTGTTGGTACACCTGGACCCCACAGCCTGTGTTGGTACACCTGGACCCCACAGGCTGTGTTGGTACACCTGCACAGTACCGTCACTGTCAATACACCTGCACAGTACCGTCACTGTCAATACACCTGCACAGTACCGTCACTGTCAGTACACCTGCACAGTACCGTCACTGTCAGTACACCTGCACAGTACCGTCACTGTCAGTACACCTGCACCGTACCGTCACTGTCAGCACACCTGCACAGTACCGTCACTGTCAGTACACCTGCACCGTACCGTCACTGTCAGTACACCTGCACCGTACCGTCACTGTCAGAATACACCTGCACAGTACCGTCACTGTCAGAATACACCTGCACAGTACCGTCACTGTCAGAATACACCTGCACAGTACCGTCACTGTCAAAATACACCTGCACAGTACCGTCACTGTCAGAATACACCTGCACAGTACCGTCACTGTCAGAATACACCTGCACAGTACCGTCACTGTCAGAATACACCTGCACAGTACCGTCACTGTCAGAATACACCTGCACAGTACCGTCACTGTCAGAATACACCTGCACAGTACCGTCACTGTCCATACACCTGCACAGTACCGTCAGTACACCTGCACAAGCAGTAACCAAGCAATACAAACCTCGCCATATCCCCAGTGCTGCGTGCAAGCAAAAGAAAAGAATATTAACATTTAATAAACATTTGATTATTAGCAGCAGCAGCAACACAAACAGTAACACTGGCCTGCTGGCAACACACACACACACACACCACATACCAGAGTATACACCACCACATACCAGAGTATACGCACACCACCACATACTAGAGTATACACACACACACCACATACCAGAGTATACACACACCACATACTAGAGTATACACACACCACATACTAGAGTATACACACACCACATACTAGAGTATACACACACCACATTCCAGAGTATACGCACACCACCACATACCAGAGTATACACACACCACATACTAGAGTATACGCACACCACCAACACATCAACGCGCCCAGATGTGTACTAGTACAGATATGTGGCCACAGGCGACACAGCACCTTTGTCAACATTCAATGTACATCTATATAAAGCAAATTGTCTTCAGATAATGTTGAGCCGCACAGCCTTCACAGCCGCGGTCTTGACACGTGTGAGGGCTAGAGGGCACTTCTCCTTTCAGAAATTACTAACTTATCAAAGTATTTTACCTTAATACACATCTGTTGCAACTGGCGCCCGACTCTTCACATTCGCTGATATTATTCTTTAATAAATGATTTGAGAACATTGCTCGCTGAACCAGTATTGCAAGTAATTTAATTCGCTTCATTACAATTATTGCAAAAGCTCCCTCGCATCATGAAGTATCACCCGTCTTGCGGTTCCCACCTCTCAAGTCAATGCCTCAGACCTTCCTCCTACATGACAACACTTATACCAAATATCTGATCACACGCTCCAATATGTAGTGACTGAGACTCTGAAAATGTTCACTTTGTATCCATTTAGACCAAATGGAATTCTATTGCGTCGGAAATATAACTAAAGACCCTAACCTAACCAAGCATTCCTAGGCCTAATACACTATCTTAGGTCTAATATGGCATATGTGCGCTATACTAAACCTAGACATTTTTAAATTAGTTTTTAAGCCTTTTTTCTCAGACTATATAAAGTTAATAGTATGAAACGTATTGGTGGTAGACTTGTCCAGATAGTTACTACAGGCACTAACATGTCGGGGAAATGGGTTGGATATTTCATGGTGTTAGCGAGGAGGAAGAGAAGGGGACTAGGAGCAGATAGTTACCCCTACCACATGGTCACCGTCTTCTATGGTGGCAACAAACTCCCTCCTACACCTGTTGCTGTCACCACTACACGTGCACAACACTATTCTGGCCAGCGTCACAGCGCTCGACCCGCAACACCCGGACCTCACCGACATGCTCAAGGCTGCCGGACCAACCAGGTTGTAGTGGATACATGGGCCTGCGGGCCGCTCCAAGCCAACAAACGGCCTGTTGGACCAAGTTATCACAAGTGGAGCCTGGTCTCAGGCCGCGCTCGGCGAGTAGAACAACTCCCGAGACCCCCTCCAGGTATGCTGCGGGTATACCCAACCATTTGGGCGGTCGGGGATTGAACACCGAGCTGCACGAAGGGAGACCGACGCTCTACCGTCCAGCCCAAGTGGTTGGGCACCATTCCTGCCCTCCGTCCCATCCCAAATCCTTATCCTCCTCCCTTCCAAGTGTTATATAGTCGTAATAGCTTGGCACGTTCTCCTGACAGTTCCCTCCCTAGACACCGGCAAGCAGCAGGACATGCTCAAGGGTCCTCCAGTGTGGCTAGGCCGCAGCAGGAGAGAGACGGAGACCAGCAGCTTGTCATAATACGGTGGACTGACCAGTTCCTTGACCTACGCCTTTGTTTACGGAGAGTTCATGACCATCCTGCTTGCCAACCTTGCACCGTGAGAACCCACACACGACGCCCTTGTCAAGACGCTCCCCGAGGCTCAGCGTTTCAGCAAGAAATCCTATCAAGACCAGATCAAATACATGCACGGAATCTAATTACATATAAATCCTAGAATAATTCATAAATATTTTGTAAAGGTGGTAAAGCCAGAAGGCGGACAGGTGAGGTAGACTGAGGCTCGGGGCGGACACTGTAATCCCAAGATACCATCGCCTCTCAAGCCTCGCATTCTCATCTTAACTGCAGATTAGATATGTCAGCGATAAACAACTCAAAATTTAAGACCCACCTTCCCCAGCGATAAGAGGCGAGGCCGCAGCTCTCGTCACAATACACTAACATCACCACAAACAATTTAAAACATGTTTTCAACTCGTAAACGGACCCTACGTAGCCTGGCCCCATGTCCACACTTACACTCTACGTAAATTATTTACAAAGGAATGCTCCCCTTTTGTCTTAAGGAAATCGTTCATCTTCTACACTCGCTTATCCTGCCAGAGTCTGCTGATGAGTTTCATCTATCTTGAGGTTATCTTGAGATGATTTCGGGGCTTAGCGTCCCCGCGGCCCGGTCCTCGACCAGGCCTCCTGTTTTGTTACCCATATATGAAGCCATACTCATATTTGCAGCTTACAATTGTATTTATACTATTAGGTCCCTGTAATTATAGGCAATACAAATTCATTAAAATGTTATTTTTAGTCTCTCACTATTAAAATTCTATGTTATATATTTTGGTAATATGTCACTACTCAAGTTATAGGTTGTGCGCACTTTTATCTGCAAGCTGTATGTCATACATTATCTAATACATACATACATTTCCGGTTTTTTTTAACTGCTGTTCACCTACTCGTGCCAGCGAGAATTGTAACGATTTGTGTAAACTGGTTATGGAAGAAGCCTTAGACTCGGCTGTGTCTATGACTAAGTTAACAGCTTTCATCATTATCCTCATATTATTATTATTATTATTATTATTATTATTATTATTATTTGTGCCGTACTGCCAAGTGAGAGTGGGAAGCCTGGTTGGTGGCCTCAACGTTTACCAAACAAAGAGCTCTCACTCCTAAAGTTCCAAGAAGCACTTTTCCACGTTTCATGGTTCAAGAGGCAGACGCTGCTAGAGCAGGCATCCAACCGTACAGAGAGCAGACACACGGCTGGGATATTATGGCACCCGTGTCTGCCTGCCCGTACGTGTGTTCCTCCCTGTTTGTGTCTATGGAAAACGGGCCCTGGGGACCTGCCTCTTTAGCTGTCGCTAATCTCGCACAAAGACTCGCTAATCTCGTGTACACACACGCGTCAGGATTTGTAATCACAGACCACAGAGCCTTCTGCAGCCCACACCGCCGTGCCCTAGTCAACTAGTCGCTGCCCTGACATGTCCGAGGTCCGCGGTTGTTCAACGTCATCCCAGCAAGCATAAGAAATATTGCCGGAACAACCGTGGACATCTTCAAGAGGAAACTAGATTTATTCCTCCAAGGAGTGCCGGACCAACCGGGCTGTGGTGGGTATGTGGGCCTGCGGGCCGCTCCAAGCAACAGCCTAGTGGACCAAGCTCTCACAAATCAAGCCTGGCCTCGGGCCGGACTTGGGGAGTAACTCCCAGAACCCCATCAACCAGGTCCCAGAGCTTTTATATTCCCATTTTCACGTACGTAGTCCCTAACCCGCAGTCTCCCTCGTCGCGCAGCCCAGCCTAGGGACAGCCTAGGTCTGTGAGTCTGGTCTGTGAGGCTCGCAGACCAGGTCTTCTCTGGTCTGTGAGCCTGTCTTAGAAGCCTCGCAGGCCCACATTGCCAACACAACCTAGCTGATCAGGTAACTCCAGAAAAATAATTTTAGAGTTGCCAAGCTGGAACTCGTCACTGTCTTCTACACTGTGTTCTCTATGTATATGGAACACCGACCCTCTTCTCTGTGGTAAGTGACCGTGCACCTCCACCCTCACTCCAGTAAACTATTATCTGCCCGCTGCCCCGCTAAGGGATACAATCACATCCATCATCGGCATTCACAGTGATCAAGGTTAACACAATTCAGCCCCCTCACCATTCACACCATCTACACCTGTCAATAAAGTAATCCCCCCTAGTGTTAAACTCTACCAGAACAGGTAAGCAGTTATCAAAAGGGGCATCAAGCCGGGGAGACTATGCACCACCACTCTACCCAAGGAGTGTGCATGTCTCGGCACCATGAGCAGGAATGTCCTAAGCACCAGTAAGCGGGGCCTTGGGTAGAAGCTGGCGGCCTGAAGGTGGTACTGTAAGCCCAACCACACTGTCAAAAGCGCCTTAGGCCAGATAGGAGACTAGGTGAGGCTGCCCTCGGGCTCAGTATGGCGTCCTGAGCCTGCCCTCGGGCTCAGTATGGCGTCCTGAGCCTGCCCTCGGGCTCAGTATGGCGTCCTGAGCCTGCCCTCGGGCTCAGTATGGCGTCCTGAGCCTGCCCTCGGGCTCAGTATGGCGTCCTGAGCCTGCCCTCGGGCTCAGTATGGCGTCCTGAGCCTGCCCTCGGCTCAGTATGGCGTCCTGAGCCTGCCCTCGGGCTCAGTATGGCGTCCTGAGCCTGCCCTCGGGCTCAGTATGGCGTCCTGAGCCTGCCCTCGGGCTCAGTATGGCGTCCTGAGCCTGCCCTCGGGCTCAGTATGGCGTCCTGAGCCTGCCCTCGGGCTCAGTATGGCGTCCTGAGCCTGCCCTCGGGCTCAGTATGGCGTCCTGAGCCTGCCCTCGGGCTCAGTATGGCGTCCTGAGCCTGCCCTCGGGCTCAGTATGGCGTCCTGAGCCTGCCCTCGGGCTCAGTATGGCGTCCTGAGCCTGCCCTCGGGCTCAGTATGGCGTCCTGAGCCTGCCCTCGGGCTCAGTATGGCGTCCTGAGCCTGCCCTCGGGCTCAGTATGGCCGCCAACCACCGGTAACCTTGGGCGAAAGCCTGTGAATGTCTGATGAGGTAGCAAGACACGTCACGCCTCCCGCTCGTCTCGACCTGTACAGCCATCACCGACCTGTACAAGTCAGTGTTGTAGAGTGATAACTCAGCAGAATCTCTTCTTGAGGTTATCTTGAGATGATTTCGGGGCTTTGGTGTCCCCGCGGCCCGGTCCTCGACCAGGCCTCCACCCCCAGGAAGCAGCCCGTGACAGCTAACACCAGGTACCTATTTTACTGCTAGGTAACAGGGGCATAGGGTGAAAGAAACTCTGCCCATTGTTTCTCGCCGGCGCCTGGGATCGAACCCGGGACCACAGGATCACAAGCCCAGCGTGCTGTCCGCTCGGCCGACCGGCTCCCTCTCACTCCTAACATGCAGGAGCACGGCTCAGGCAGGCTACCTTGCGATGATTTCGGGGCTCAACGTCCCCGCGGCCCGGTCCTCGACCAGGCCTCCTAGGCAGACTTATTTATAAATATTATTTAACAAGAAGAAACATGGCTGTGGTCAAATAGAGACCATCTCAAGATGGAACACTTAAGTCTGTCTCCTTCCCATTCTAGAACTCAACTAAACAGTAATATTTCTACACCGCGACACAGCCTCGCTGGTACCCTTACGCCAACAACACTTCAGTACCATAAGATGTACATACACCTCTAACGTTCTCCTGACAGTTCCCTCCCTAGACACCGGCAAGCAGCAGGACATGCTCAAGGTCCTCCAGTGTGGCTAGGCCGCAGCAGGAGAGAGCGGAGACCAGCAGCTTGTCATAATACGGTGGACTGACCAGTTCCTTGACCTACGCCTTTGTTTACGGAGAGTTCATGACCATCCTGCTTGCCAACCTTGCACCGTGAGAACCCACACACGACGCCCTTGTCAAGACGCTCCCCGAGGCTCAGCGTTTCAGCAAGAAATCCTATCAAGACCAGATCAAATACATGCACGGAATCTAATTACATATAAATCCTAGAATAATTCATAAATATTTTGTAAAGGTGGTAAAGCCAGAAGGCGGACAGGTGAGGTAGACTGAGGCTCGGGGCAGACCTGTAATCCCAAGATACCATCGCCTCTCAAGCCTCGCATTCTCATCTTAACTGCAGATTAGATATGTCAGCGATAAACAACTCAAAATTTAAGACCCACCTTCCCCAGCGATAAGAGGCGAGGCCGCAGCTCTCGTCACAATACACTAACATCACCACAAACAATTTAAAAACATGTTTTCAACTCGTAAACGGACCCTACGTAGCCTGGCCCCATGTCCACACTTACACTCTACGTAAATTATTTACAAAGGAATGCTCCCCTTTTGTCTTAAGGAAATCGTTCATCTTCTACACTCGCTTATCCTGCCAGAGTCTGCTGATGAGTTTCATCTATCTTGAGGTTATCTTGAGATGATTTCGGGGCTTAGCGTCCCCGCGGCCCGGTCCTCGACCAGGCCTCCTGTTTTGTTACCCATATATGAAGCCATACTCATATTTGCAGCTTACAATTGTATTTATACTATTAGGTCACCTGTAATTATAGGCCATACAAATTCATTAAAATGTTATTTTTAGTCTCTCACTATTAAAATTCTATGTTATATATTTTGGTAATATGTCACTACTCAAGTTATAGGTTGTGCGCACTTTTATCTGCAAGCTGTATGTCATACATTATCTAATACATACATACATTTCCGTTTTTTTAACTGCTGTTCACCTACTCGTGCCAGCGAGAATTGTAACGATTTGTGTAAACGGTTATGGAAGAAGCCTTAGACTCGGCTGTGTCTATGACTAAGTTAACAGCTTTCATCATTATCCTCATATTATTATTATTATTATTATTATTATTATTATTATTATTTGTGCCGTACTGCCAAGTGAGAGTGGGAAGCCTGGTTGGTGGCCTCAACGTTTACCAAACAAAGAGCTCTCACTCCTAAAGTTCCAAGAAGCACTTTTCTTCCACGTTTCATGACCGTCCAAGTGGTTGGGCATCATTCCTTTCCTCCGTCTCATCCAAATCCTTATCCTGACCCCTTCCAAGTGCTATAAAGTCGTAATGGCTTGGCGCTTTCCCCTGATAATTCAAACAATATTTAGCAAAAACAAGACATAGAAGCAAGTCTAGTCCTGGGTTTGTTGAGAGTCAACTGTCACCTGCAATGACTCAGGCCAACTGTCACTGCAATGACTCAGGCAACTGTCACCTGCAATGACTCAGGCCAACTGTCACCTGCAATGACTCAGGCCAACTGTCACCTGCAATGACTCAGGCCAACTGTCACCTGCAATGACTCAGGCCAACTGTCACCTGCAATGACTCAGGCCAACTTCACCTGCAATGACTCAGGCCAACTGTCACTACAAAGACTCAGGTCAAACTGTCACCTGCAATGACTCAGGTCAACTGTCACCTGCACCTGTATCAAGCATGTAATGACGACGCTACACCGCATGGGAGAGGACATGGCCTTGTACCTCTCACACCTCGTCACCCCCGTGAACATCACTACTCCACTGCCACCTTCACGTCCATGTCAAACATCTCGTACTTACCTTTTTCAATGTGTTTGTTCAACCATTTTGTGAAAGTCTTCTTCTGGATGGCGTCCCTTTCGTCTGAGGAAATAAAAAGATGTATTTAGAGAGCGCGATAAAGTATCATGATAAAGAGTGTCCTTCACTCCAACATCCCCATCATCATAATGATAAGAGTGCCCTTCACTCCCAACATCCCCATCATGATAAGAGTGTCCTTCACTCCCAACATCATCATCATGATAAAGAGTGTCCTTCACTCCCAACATCATCATCATGATAAGAGTGTCCTTCACTCCCAACATCCCCATCATGATAAAGAGTGTCCTTCACTCCCAACATCCCATTATCATAATGATAAGAGTGCCCTTCACTCCAAACATCCCCATCATGATAAGAGTGTCCTTCACTCCCAACATCCCATTATCATCAATAATAATAAAACATCAACACATCACAACATAATCCAAAACTTTGACCCCCCAAAAAACGTTATTTCCCTAGGTTACAGGGCAACAGGGGAGGGCTGGTATACAACAGGGGAGGGCTGGTATACAACAGGGGAGGGCTGGTATACAACAGGGGAGGGCTGGTATACAACAGGGGAGGGCTGGTATACAACAGGGGAGGGCTGGTATACAACAGCGGAGGGCTGGTATACAACAGGGGAGGGCTGGTATACAACAGGGGAGGGCT
>WNGS01164858.1:61767217-61780675 GCA_020271785.1 Procambarus virginalis
TCTTATGTCCTTCAACTTGTATTGATGGTGATTCTTCCAGTGAGATCTGTGGGTGTGTGATGTGTGTAAAGCGACCACAAGAATGGTAGCGTAGCCGAGATTGAGGCCTGGCTGGACCATCTTGAAGTGCGCCTTTGTTGTGAATGCTGCGCCACCATCGAGTGTCACGGCTCCAATTGCTCTAAACATAGATTTATACGCTCTCTGAGTAATGCTAAATAAACACTCGCTTCAGAGTAATAGAGTTCATGAGTGCCGTGTGCACTCGGGTGGTGGCCAGGCAGGTCAGGTGCATAGTGTATAGCCATGAACACACACAAGCGGGCGATACCAATATGGCCCATCTCCCGTCTCCCCATCTCCCCGTCTCCCCATCTCCCTCTCCCCATCTCCCGTCTCCCCATCTCCCATCTCCCCATTTCCCCATCTCCCATCTCCCCATCTCCCCATCTCCCGTCTCCCCATCTCCCGTCTCCCCATCTCCCGTCACCCCTCCTGTTTGCACCTCCCCCTCCTGACTTGCACCATCCAGAAGGGTAAGAGCAGACTTTATCAAAATATGCAACAGTCGCAGCTTGTTGCCACGTCCATTCACAGCATTGGTATAAACAAGCATGAACGGTTTTATATGCTGTATGACCACATTGTTTAAGGCGTAGTGCAGGCGCCGCACCTCGCACCACCGCCCACCATGACTCATTCCTTAGAAAATAACAAAGTTGGCGTCAGGGTCTCTTTATGGAGGTGTTCTGGTCAAAATATAAGCCCTTGTCACTCACTTGTCACTCACTCGTCACTCACTCGTCCCATCCCAGCGGCAGCTCCCGTCCCTTCAGATGAATCTTCTCGACTGACTTATTGAAAGTTTTTTTTTTATCTGTAATTAAATAAGCTGCAGGGGAACAAAAATATATAGATATAAATGACATATAACAGTTTATAAATCCTAAATATTCACTTCATATTTGAATTTATTTGATGAACACGTCCAGGTTGTTTCTTAAGACTGAGTGGTATATAAGGAAGAGAATTTGCTGTAAAGTGAGACACGAGGCTAAAGTAGGTGGGTCCTGGTGGGCCTGGTGGTCCCGGTGGTCTCGGTGGTCTCGCTGGTGCCGTGGTCCCGCTGGCGCCTGTGGTCCCGGTGGTCCCCGCGGCGCCTGTGGTCCCGGGGTCCGCTGGCGCCTGTGGTCCGGTGGTCCCGCTGGCGCCTGTGGTCCCGTGTCCCGCTGGCGCCTGTGGTCCCGCTGGCGCCGGTGGTCCCGATGGTCCCGTGGTCCCGCTGGCGCCTGTGGTCTCGGTGGTCCCGATGGTCCCGGTGGCCCGCTGGCGCCTGTGGTCCCGCTGGCGCCGGTGGTCCCGATAGCCCGGTGGTCCCGCTGGCGCCTGTGGTGCCGTTGGTCCGCTGGTGCCTGTGTGCCGGTGGTCCCGCTGGTGCCGGTGGTCCCGATAGTCCCGGTGGTCCCGCTGGCGCCTGTGGTGCCGGTGGTCCCGCTGGCGCCGTGGTCCCGCTGGTGCCGGTGGTCCCGGTGGTCCCGCTGGCGCCAAAGATGCTCATACATAGAGCGTGGTGACTAAGCCCGCGATTGTCTGCCTTGTTTCCGCTTCTTCTGTGCA
This sequence comes from Procambarus virginalis, assembly GCA_020271785.1. Classification (NCBI taxonomy): domain Eukaryota; kingdom Metazoa; phylum Arthropoda; class Malacostraca; order Decapoda; family Cambaridae; genus Procambarus; species Procambarus virginalis. The sequence continues at coordinate 61,768,835 of WNGS01164858.1, forward strand.
TAGTCATAGTATAGTGATAATGGCTTAGTGCTTTCTCCTGATAATGCCTTTCCTGCCATCTTGTGTTGCATGCACTCGCTCCACGGGGATGAGGTCAGGGGAGAAGGGCCTGTGCTTCTGACTAGACCGGTATGTTATGGCAACTGTTTGTGGCATCATGTGTGTGTGGTCCGTGGTAAACATTGATTGATAAGTAAGTTAACAGGAGACTAACACAATAAAAACTCATATTTTATAGTTTGGGACGCGTTATCAATGGCTTCTGTTTAACGGATAAACGCTTCCTAATAACAATCGTTAATTAAAATGAGGGGGGTGGGGGGGGGGAAGTTGTTCGATATGGTCAGTAGGTACTGTGGAGGATGGAGTGACCTTGTGTTGCGTGGGTAGTGGCACTATTGTCCTCTTCATGGTTGGGTGTGCGTGTGTGTCCTTGGCGCGAGGGGCGTTTATTGTATATAGCGGAGTGAGCAGGGAGTGGCCGCCAGACTGGGAGAACTAGCGCGGGCGGGCCCCCTACACCACCACCACCACCACCACCAGGCAGGCAGCTCATGGCGCTACACCGGAAGCCCCGTCACGTGTAAACACCAGAGTATGGGTTGTGTACTCGGCACGGAGAGACGCTGACAACTTGATGACAAGTGCGGGTAGTAATGACTGTATGCACCTTCTCTCTCCTACATGGTACAATCATAACAATAATGTTTACTGCTCTCCACATTCATGATTGTAGAGGAAACTATGAGAACATCTCTTTTTTTTTGTCACAGGCAGAATAATTCACAATGAAGGGAAGGACTAGTGAATGTTAAATTTGACCACTGTTGCATGAAGGATGACTGGCATGTAGGTTAAGTGCTGCCGTATATAGTAATGGCTGTAATACTGATGCAGAGTTGCTTTGATGTGAATGATATATGTATAGTGTTGTATACCCTGGTGCTTGTGTTCTCTGTATTGCTGCCGCGTATTTCCTGGCGGTTCCCTGCTTCTACGGTAGCTAAAGGCACCTTCACTATCATAAGTTATTCTCGTGAAATTTATTACATTTTAGTAGTTTAATTTTAATTTCAAACGTTTAACAAAAACTTCCCCCCTCAAAAAAAAATGATAAATTTATTGAAAGATCTTGGTGGGTAATGACGTCATAATAATCTTTCTCTGTTTTTTTTTTTTATTATTTTTGTGTGGATAATTAGTTAAGTGTCTACACCAAAAAGAATAAGTTTGTTTAAAGTCTGTAAAGTAAAGTAAGCTTAAAGTGTATTTTTTGTTGTCTTTATTTTTTCCATCACGTCATGTCTTATTTTTTCGTTAATCTTGTGTAGCTATCATGTTGTGATATGCTTTGGATATATATTATTTCTGATGTACCTTGTATAGTGACATGTTGCTGACCTGTGTTTGTGTCGCTCCTGTAGGCGGGGAAGCAGGTGCGGGACCTGTTCGAGGACCTGCGGGACGGCCACAACCTCATCTCCCTGCTGGAGGTGTTGTCGGGCGAGCACCTCCCTCGGGAGCGTGGCCGCCTTCGCTTCCACATGCTTCAGAACGTCCAGCTCACCCTCGACTTCCTGAGATACCGCAAGGTGAGTCTTCCCGTGTCAAAATATAGCAGAATTTTGTGCAATTAAATTTAGATAAACCGGAAAGAGGTTTTGTATTTATGTTGTTAATAAAACTATTCTAACCATCCTAGGCTTAATACATGTTATATGAAGCATAATATAATAAATGTGTGTGTTATACTAGGCTTAGGAATATTAATGTTTGATTTTAGCTTTATTTTTTCCGAACTCTATAAAGTGAATAATGCCAAATTCTATTCTTTGTCCACTATCTAATTGTCCATTACGTCAATATATGTACAATGGTCCACATAGCTACAAATCGTACCTAACCATCTAAAGAGGAGGATGGGTCAAAATATTTACTGTGGGGCGGGTCGTTTAATACATATAATTTCAGTAATAGAGGCAGTGATTGGGAAGACATGAACTATAAAATGCCTAACATTTCCTGGGGAACGGCAGTGAACCCGCAGACACTCTCACAGTGCACGCAGACATTAAATACAACAGCTTACAAAAAACATGCAAAAGTTGTTTAACTTGGAAAGAAAAAATATAGAAAACTATATAGAAGGTTATCTTGAGATAATTTCAGGGCTTTTAGTGTCCCCGCGGCCCGATCCTCGACCAGGCCTCCACCCCCAGGAAGCAGCCCGTGACAGCTGACTAACACCCAGGTACCTATTTTACTACTAGGTAACAGGGGCATAGGGTGAAAGAAACTCTGCCCATTGTTTCTCTCCGGCGCCCGGGATCGAACCCGGGACCACAGGATCACAAGTCCAGCGTGCTGTCCGCTCGCCCGACCGGCTCCCTTGACAAGGTGGTGACAAATATTGAAGCAGCATATTGTTCCAACAAGGAAGATCACGCCTGCTTTTAAACATCTGTAATCCCCTTTCTTGTCCGCACATAGTATTGTGGCTGATTTCCACAGCAATTTGTAATGTCGTAAGGGTTTGACTACCACATTAAAGTAGGCTATTTGGTGCGTATGTCGGTGAGAGGTGACGCAGCTCTGTACCGCTCCCCAGTAGAGGACTGTCATGGTTGTATGGCAAGAACCCCGTACAGGTGTGAGGAGGACAACGGTGGTGCTGGGGTAGAGAGGAACCCACTCACGGTACAGTGTTTGTGCCCACCTCCACCTTGTCCCTGCCCACACCCGCCCACCTCCACCTTGTCCCTGCCCACACCCGCCCACCTCCACCTTGTCCCTGCCCACACCCGCCCACCTCCACCTTGTCCCTGCCCACACCCGCCCACCTCCACCTTGTCCCTGCCCACACCTGCCCACCTCCACCTTGTCCCTGCCCCACACCCGCCCACCTCCACCTTGTCTTGCACTTGGGCTCGCCTTCAGATACTTCACAAGTCGAGCCTGGCCTCGGGCCGCGCCTCGGGAGTAAAAGAGCTCCCAGAACCCCATCAAGCAGGTATATACATGCCACTAGACACCTGGCCCACACCTATTTCGAGACGTACACGTGACACTCACTCGGGCTCCACACCTTCACCTAGAAAATACAATTAGCAGAATCACTTTCACCGACTAGGAATGTGCACCTGCCACTACACCTGGCTGACGCCCAGCCATAGGTGCCACTACACCTGGCTGACGCCCAGCCATAGGTGCCACTACACCTGGCTGACGCCCAGCCATAGGTGCCACTACACCTGGCTGACGCCCAGCCATAGGTGCCACTACACCTGGCTGACGCCCAGCCATAGGTGCCACTACACCTGGCTGACGCCCAGCCATAGGTGCCACTACACCTGGCTGACGCCCAGCCATAGGTGCCACTACACCTGGCTGACGCCCAGCCATAGGTGCCACTACACCTGGCTGACGCCCAGCCATAGGTGCCACTACACCTGGCTGACGCCCAGCCATAGGTGCCACTACACCTGGCTGACGCCCAGCCATAGGTGCCACTACACCTGGCTGACGCCCAGCCATAGGTGCCACTACACCTGGCTGACGCCCAGCCATAGGTGCCACTACACCTGGCTGACGCCCAGCCATAGGTGCCACTACACCTGGCTGACGCCCAGCCATAGGTGCCACTACACCTGGCTGACGCCCAGCCATAGGTGCCACTACACCTGGCTGACGCCCAGCCATAGGTGCCACTACACCTGGCTGACGCCCAGCCATAGGTGCCACTACACCCTGGCTGACGCCCAGCCATAGGTGCCACTACACCTGGCTGACGCCCAGCCATAGGTGCCACTACACCTGGCTGACGCCCAGCCATAGGTGCCACTACACCTGGCTGACGCCCAGCCATAGGTGCCACTACACCTGGCTGACGCCCAGCCATAGGTGCCACTACACCTGGCTGACGCCCAGCCATAGGTGCCACTACACCTGGCTGACGCCCAGCCATAGGTGCCACTACACCTGGCTGACGCCCAGCCATAGGTGCCACTACACCTGGCTGACGCCCAGCCATAGGTGCCACTACACCTGGCTGACGCCCAGCCATAGGTGCCACTACACCTGGCTGACTGACGCCCAGCCATAGGTGCCACTACACCTGGCTGACGCCCAGCCATAGGTGCCACTACACCTGGCTGACGCCCAGCCATAGGTGCCACTACACCTGGCTGACGCCCAGCCATAGGTGCCACTACACCTGGCTGACGCCCAGCCATAGGTGCCACTACACCTGGCTGACGCCCAGCCATAGGTGCCACTACACCTGGCTGACGCCCAGCCATAGGTGCCACTACACCTGGCTGACGCCCAGCCATAGGTGCCACTACACCTGGCTGACGCCCAGCCATAGGTGCCACTACACCTGGCTGACGCCCAGCCATAGGTGCCACTACACCTGGCTGACGCCAGCCATAGGTGCCACTACACCTGGCTGACGCCCAGCCATAGGTGCCACTACACCTGGCTGACGCCCAGCCATAGGTGCCACTACACCTGGCTGACGCTCAGCCATAGGTGCCACTACACCTGGCTGACGCTCAGCCATAGGTGCCACTACATTCGGCTGACGCTCAGCCATAGGTGCCACTACACCCTGGCTGACGCTCAGCCATAGGTGTCACTTGACACCTGGCTGACGCTCAGCCATAGGTGCCACTTGACACCTGGCTGACGCTTGTCCTAACACACAACTGCAGATTTTTTCGTTTACATAATACTTTTTCCTAAATGTTTCACTATAGTTTTACACAATAAACGTATACGTACGTCGAACAGGTATACGGAGTCGGCGCACACGTACGTGCGTGTGTGTGTGTGTGTGTTGTGTGTGTGTGTGTGTGTGTGTGTGTGGTGTGTGTGTGTGAGAGTGTGTGTGTGTGTGGAGAGAGTGTTATCATGTGGCGGGGCTCTTGAGTGTAGAGTCCCTAGAGTTACTTTTTTATTATTATAATACATTAGGTACATCTGCATTAGTGCAGCTACCCTAGACTATATGAAGTGGAGTACAGTGTGTCAAAAAACTAACTAGGTGATGCTAAGAAATCCCCATCACACAGGATGGTTAGTCATACAGAGGCATGTGATAAGCAGTCTGCACTGGCAGACTCCGGATGCATTTTGAGGATATCATCAACACAAGATTGAATAAGGTAGCAGTGGTAATAAAGTCCCATCCATCTCGCAGGATGGTTAGTCATACAGGGCCATATGTTTAGTAGCCTGCACTGGCAAATTTTGGGTACACTGTGAGGATATCTTCAAGAATACGAGAGTGAATAAAGTAATTGCAAAGCTCCAGGTACCTCATGCCAACTGGTCTGAAAGGTCTAATAACTGGGCATTCAGTGATGTAGTGCGGGAGATCGTGCCGTAGTTCCTGCTCACAGAGTTTGCAACTGGAGTGCTCAGGATTGGGAGATCCGTCACCTGCAGCCACCTGCCACAGGTAACGGTAACCCCACCTGATCCTTGCAACCACTGTGTCGCACAGTCTAGTGGACGTTTTGTGCTGCCCATAGATGTAGGTTTCAGATCTGAACAAATCATAGCTTTTTATACTAGTACTTTCAGGTCGTTGGAGTCAGTAAGTTCTTTCCTATCAGATCTGAATGTTTGGACCAATACAGTTTTGACAGCAGAGATGGGGATACCTAGATCTAAGTCAACTTCAAACTTGTTACACGCTAATTTGGCTGCAATGTCTGTCTCATTATGATGGGTTATATTTATGTGTGAAGGTATCCATACAAAGGAATTCGAGACCCTTTACTCTGTGCATCAATTAGGTCATTTATAATTGAGAGTATGAGGTTCTTGCTATCGATCTTCCAAGAGAAGTTTTCGATTGCTTGAAGAGCAGACTTTGAATCACAAATATTATTCCCCCTCCAGTGTTTTTTAATGTACTGGTAGCTAAGTGTAATGCTGCTAGTTCTGCTTGTGTGGAGGTCAGCCAGTTGTTTAACCTGACACTGACAGTCTTTGTGCAAATATTATTTCTATAAAACCTACATGCCAGGTGTATCTAACCTACATACCTACACCTAAAACCTACATACTGGAGGGCCAGGTCCCAAATCTACACAGTAAAATAACAACGTACTGGAGTGAACGATATGGAAGAAAATGCAGAATAGAACCAGTGAAGAGCAGGGGCGCCATAGGCACAATCGGAGAACACTGTATAAACATCAGAGGTCCGCGGTTGTTCAACGTCCTCCCAGCAAGCATAAGAAATATTGCCGGAACAACCGTGGACATCTTCAAGAGGAAACTAGATTTATTCCTCCAAGGAGTTCCGGACCAGCCGGGCTGTGGTGGGTATGTGGGCCTGCGGGCCGCTCCAAGCAACAGCCTAGTGGACCAAACTCTCACAAGTCAAACCTGGCCTCGGGCCGGGCTTGGGAGTAGAAGAACTCCCAGAACCCCATCAACCAGGTATCAACCAGGTATGCCGCTGCAGTCCGTCCAGTAGAGGATTGGACTGAGCCGTCGGTGTAGACACCCTAGAGTTACTTTTTTTTTTTTTTTTTTTTTTTTTTTTATTAATTCCTTAGGTACATCTGCATTAGTGCAGCTACCCTAGACTATATGAAGTGGAGTACAGTGTGTCAAAAAAGCTAACTAGTTGATGCTAGAAAATCCCCATCACACAGGATGGTTAGTCATACAGAGGCATGTGATAAGCAGTCTGCACTGGCAGATTCCGGATGCATTTTGAGGATATCATCAACACTAGATTGAATAAGGTAGCAGTGGTAATAAAGGTCCCCATCTCGCAGGATGGTTAGTCATACAGGGCCATATGTTTAGTAGCCTGCACTGGCAAATTTTGGGTACACTGTGAGGATATCTTCAAGAATACGAGAGTGAATAAAGTAATTGCAAAGCTCCAGGTACCTCATGCCAACGGGTCTGAAAGGTCTAATAACTGGGCATTCAGTGATGTAGTGCGGGAGATCGTGCCGTAGTTCCTGCTCACAGAGTTTTGCAACTGGAGTGCTCGGGATTGGGAGATCCGTCACCTGCAGCCACCTGCCACAGGTAACGGTAACCCAACCTGATCCTTGCAACCACTGTGTCGCACAGTCTAGTGGACGTTTGGTGCTGCCCATANTCCTCCTATCTCTGTATTTCGATAAACTTTAGCTCTCTTTTTTTTTTTTATTAATTCCTTAGGTACATCTGCATTAGTGCAGCTACCCTAGACTATATGAAGTGGAGTACAGTGTGTCAAAAAAGCTAACTAGTTGATGCTAGAAAATCCCCATCACACAGGATGGTTAGTCATACAGAGGCATGTGATAAGCAGTCTGCACTGGCAGATTCCGGATGCATTTTGAGGATATCATCAACACTAGATTGAATAAGGTAGCAGTGGTAATAAGGTCCCATCTCGCAGGATGGTTAGTCATACAGGGCCATATGTTAGTAGCCTGCACTGGCAAATTTTGGGTACACTGTGAGGATATCTTCAAGAATACGAGAGTGAATAAAGTAATTGCAAAGCTCCAGGTACCTCATGCCAACGGGTCTGAAAGGTCTAATAACTGGGCATTCAGTGATGTAATGCGGGAGTAGCTCTCAACACCCAGCATCCACCATCATACATATTCAGCTCTCAACAACCAGCACAAACCATCCGTAAAAGTTCAGCCCTGACGCTCTTGAGCCAATCACTGAGATGATGTGAGTTTTGTGATGTCCCTGCTGTTGTCGCTAAAAACACCCGACTGAGTCCCTGCCTCGAACGCCGCATCCAAAAGACACGCAGCTGGGTTTAGCCCTGGCACTTTTTCTCCTACAAATCTTCCTCTCACCCCCTTATCTTCTTCTGTCCCCACTTCAAGGCTCGCCCCAAGGGCATCTTCTCCTGTATTATTCTGATTCTGAGACGGTGGTATGTGCTCCTCCATAGTTGAGGCATCGTTAGGTGGTCGACTGGCAGTCCTTGTAATGATGATTTTCAGTCCAGATGCTGCACTTTCTCTCGGAAAGTTGAGTTCTTGGTGTCGTAGTCGTACTATATTTGCCCGAAACACTGTGCGTATTAGTGACTTTAAGCATTATATGTACTAGCTCTGTCTATAAGTCCAATATTATGTTTGTAACTCATCTTCTATGTATGTACTTTTACGTGAATAAACATTTGATTTTGATTTGATTTTGATTTTGACTTATAACACTTGTATCATTGGCGTAGGAGCTTTAGCTTTGATGTCCAAAGAGTTTGGAGAGGATGGGGGAGGAAGAAGGTGGGGGAGGAAGAAGGATGGGGCGGTGAAATTCTTGGAAGAGGATTTGGATGTGGAGAGAGGGGGTTTGAAAGTTCGGTGGCCTGTCCACCGCGGGTTGGCATATGTTTTTGGTTTTGGCTTGGGGCTTGAGATCGAGAGAGTCAGGAGGCTGGTGGTGAGGCGGTACGTGTTGTTCTGGTTCAGATGAGGTCTTCTGTCTGGCTTGGAAGAGGCGTCTTCCCTATGATGTTGGTGAACCTTTCGTTCTCTTAGCTGTTGTGCTTTGACCTTGGTGATACGAGGTTGAATCTTCGTTTGAAATATCCACACGATAGTGGTGGTATTGTAGTTCCTTCTGGGTCTTCAGTTGCGGTAGTAAAGTCGATTTGCGTCATCTTATCTACTCTGGAGATTGGGTTGATGTAATTTTTGTTCAGGATGGCGAGGTCTATGTAGCGTTCCACTGTGGAGTAATGGACGAACATTGGCTGAGGAAATTTGACTTTGTTCTTGTTGGTGATGCGCCGGTTGCAGTCTAAGGCCAAGGTCTTTCTAGTATTGCTGTTGCCATAGAAGGTTTCGTCATGGGAGATGAAGAAACAGTAACAGGGTTTGCCCTTTGGTGTGCCAGGATTTTCAGTTTGTGCTGGTTCGAAGTAGGTGATTTCCAGCTCGGAGTCATTGAGCTCTTCGTTATCTGCAAGTTCCGTTGCTGGTGCTGATGCTTGCTGGGATGGTGTTATAGCCGAGGCCTGTGTCGTTGGTGCTGGTGCCTGGGTTTATGGCTATGCTTCCTCCGGTGTCGGGTACTCTTTTGGCGGAGGTGATGATGACATTTCTTCGATTGCTGGTGATGCTGGTGTCTGGTCTGTTTGAGTTGAGGCAGCGTTTTCAGGCTGAAGTAGTAGGTCCATTGGGACCGACATCGTAGGTAGGTTGTTTTGGGCAAGCAGCATGTTTAGTACTCGCACGTATTTGGCGACGTCTGTCCCAGCCAGCTTCTCAGCTACACTGATCAGGACTGGGATGAGAGTAGTGACGGCCGAGGCCGCTGATTGGTTGACTGGAGAGTTGGCTGGCTGGACTGCAGTCGCCTGTGTGCTGGGTTGTTGTTGTTGTTGTTTAAGATTCGCTACTCAGAACAATAAGTTCCAGTAGCACGGGCTATGGTGAGCCCGTAAGTGGAGGCTCTTTGGAGCCATTATCTGTACCAGTAGCTGATACTAGGGATCTGGCGATGGATGGGGGTCTTCATGCTGGTTTTCAGCCTGGAGGGCTGGTTATACCAGTTATGGAGCTGGTGTGATTAGTGTCGACCTCTAGGTTTTCCGTTTTTTCTTTGCCTGCGACTTTGGCTGAGTAGTGCTGTCGTTGGAGTTTGGTGACGTGGCCTCCATGAGGAAGTCTTGAACCGTGTAGGTGTCGTATTTGTGATGCGGCGCTGGAGCTCCTACTATGATTTCCTCGTCTGAGGAGTCCGTAACCTCCGTAGTGGGTGTTTTTGTCTTTCGCCTCGCAGCCTTAGGTAGGCTTAGGTGTCGTTGATTGGTGGTTGTAGCTATTTCAGGAGCGCTGGTGGTGCTGTTATCGTTTGTAGACATCACGTCTGCTAGCGCGGCTGCTGAGACTGTGATGGTAGGAGTGTTGGGAGCTGAAGAAGGTATTACCTCTGTTTGTGTCGCCCGGGTCATGGGCGGTTCTGGAGTCGGTGTTGAAGTTGACCGCACGGTCGTCCTGGTGGTAGTCTCCGGAGTGGTAGAGGAGGCAGTGAGTGTGCTGGGTCAATCAATCAATTAAATATAGGTCAAGGTATCCTAATGGGTGAGCGGGGAAGTGGGGATAGGGGAAGAATTAGTGGGGGTGAGAGGAAGGGTTTGTAGAATGAGGTAAAGTGCCAGGGCTAGACCCAGCTGCATGGCATTAAAACGTTATGACCAGACTTAGCAGTGGAGGCATGGAATCTGATTTTTGTGACAACATTTCGTCTTTCGGAGCGCCCACGGAGATAGCAGCCCTCAGCTGAGTGAGCCCTGGAGGATCACACCAGTTGTGGTCTTGGATTGACAATCAGCATCGTGCCCCACCCAGGGTCACCAGCAAACTGGAGCTAACAGGGCCCCCCCCCCCGCTAAAGAGGGGGAGAAGAGTTAGAGAGGCTGGGTAGTTCGGAGCTAGGTGATTGAGTAGTGGTATAGGAGGAGAGAGGAGCTATGTAAATGCCGGAGCAGGGGGTGGGTCGTCAATCAGGTTAAAGAGGCTGTGCGTATGTCTAGTTCTACTAAGTGTGTTTCTGAGGAAGGTGTCGTAGTTGTCATGGTAGGTGAGAATTCGTGTGATCTGTTTCTTCCCTATAGTGTCCCAGACTACGTTCAGAGATGAGATGTTCGCCCTCTCATGCAGAGCTTCACTGGTGGTGAAGTCCTGTCAGTGGGTATCGAACACCCATCTCAGAGCTGGGTCCAATCCAATCCAAAAATACAGGAGAAGATGCCCATGGGGCGAGCCTTGAAGTGGGGACAGCTGAAGAAAAGTTGATGAGAGAAAACGCTGAAGTTGAAGAGAAAGTGCCAGGGCTTGACCCAGCTGCGTGTCAATATGTCGATGCTGCAAACAACTCCACATCTGGCTAGGCTGGGAGACGAGTCATAAGGTGGCAGGGGCAGTGCTTCTACACTCAAGGTGGAGGCAGTCAGTCTTCAGGTGGGTCTTCTTTCTTCTTCCTTGTGTCTTCTTTGTTGAATCTTCTTGAATCATCTTTTTCTCTACTCGTCGTCATCTTCTTGTTCTTGTTCTTCTGTCGTAGCAAATCAGAATCAGAATAATACAGGAGAAGATGCCCTTGGGGCGAGCCTTGAAGTGGGGACAGAAGAAGAGATAAGGGGGGTGAGAGGAAGAAGATTTGTAGGAGAAAAAGTGCCAGGGCTAAACCAGCTGCGTGTCTTTTGGATGCGGCGTTCGAGGCAGGGACTCAGTCGGGTGTTTTTAGCGACAACAGCAGGGACATCACAAAACTCACAACATCTCAGTGATTGGCTCAAGAGCGTCAGGGCTGAACTTTTACGGATGGTTTGTGCTGGTTGTTGAGAGCTGAATAATGATGGTGGATGCTGGGTGTTGAGATCTAAAGTTTATCGAAATACAGAGATAGGAGGAGGATCATGGATGGTAGAGAAGAGGTCATGAGTGTGTCGTGGTCGTCTGAGAGTGTGTAGGAGAAAATCAATATGTTGTTCATGAAAAGTGAGTAGTCTATCAATTTGTCTGTCTGATAAAGTTTTCCAGTATACATTTAGGGCAGGAATGTTCGTACTTTCATGGAGACTTTGACTGGTAATAAACTCTTGCCATGGGTGTTGAGTACCCATCTTAATGCTCTATTCTGTATTCTTTGAAGCTTTAGTATGTTAGTACGTGAAGATAGAGAGAGAGGTAGTGGAGCATATGTTAGGAGAGGTCTAATAAGTGCTTTGGAAAGGTGCATTTTTGTGTCAGTTTTGCAAATCTGAGTCTGTTCAGTTTTTCCATGGCTTGAAGAGATATTGCATGTTTCTGTGTAATAGTGTGGTGAAAGAGTAGTTGTCGATCAAGG
>WNGS01164858.1:61793687-61806187 GCA_020271785.1 Procambarus virginalis
CATTTGTGAAAGTCTTCTTCTGGATGGCGTCCCTTTCGTCTGAGGAAATAAAAAGATGTATTTAGAAAGCGCGATAAAGTATCATGATAAAGAGTGTCCTTCACTCCCAACATCCCAATCATCATAATGATAAAATGGGTGAACAAACATTTGAAAAAGGTAAGTACGAGATGTTTGACATGGACGTGAAGGTGGGCAGTGGAGTAGTGATGTTCACGGTGGTGACGGGGTCAGTGAGAGGTACAAGGTCATGTCCTCTCCCATGCTGTGTAGCGTAGTCATTACATGCTTGATACAGGTGCAGGTGACAGCTGACCTGAGTCATTGCAGGTGACAGTTGACCTGAGTCTTTGTAGGTGACAGTTGACCTGAGTCATTGCAGGTGACAGTTGACGTGAGTCATTGCAGGTGACAGTTGGCCTGAGTCATTGCAAGTGACAGTTGACGTGAGTCATTGCAGGTGACAGTTGGCCTGAGTCATTGCAGGTGACAGTTGGCCTGAGTCATTGCAGGTGACAGTTGGCCTGAGTCATTGCAGGTGACAGTTGACGTGAGTCATTGCAGGTGACAGTTGGCCTGAGTCATTGCAGGTGACAGTTGACCTGAGTCATTGCAGGTGACAGTTGGCCTGAGTCATTGCAGGTGACAGTTGGCCTGAGTCATTGCAGGTGACAGTTGGCCTGAGTCATTGCAGGTGACAGTTGACGTGAGTCATTGCAGGTGACAGTTGGCCTGAGTCATTGCAGGTGACAGTTGACCTGAGTCATTGCAGGTGACAGTTGGCCTGAGTCATTGCAGGTGACAGTTGACTCTCAACAACCCAGGAACTAGACTTGCTTCTATGGTCTTGTGTTTGCTAAATTTTGTTTTAATTATCAAGGGAAAGCGCCAAGCCATTACGACTTTATAGCACTTGGAAGGGGTCAGGATAAGGATTTGGGATGGGACGGCGGGAAAGGAATGGTGCCCAACCACTTGGACGGTCGGGGATTGAACGCCGACCTACATGAAGCGAGACCGTCGCTCTACCGTCCAGTCAAAGTGGCTGGACATAATTTTTTTTTCTAATGCTGATTCCCTTCCCTGGACTTGAACTCCGATCTTCTCAACAGCAACGCCAGTGTTCTTGACACTAACACTGCAGCCTATTATTATGCGAATAGTAAAGAAGAAGCGCGTAGAATGTGGGTGGAACTCCGAACTGCGAGGCTGCGGAGGACGCTCCCACAGCTGGGCTACGACGGCTTCTAATAATGTAATCTATAATCTAAAATAATTAATCTAATACTCAAACAATACGTTTGAGTATTTGATCAAACGCCTGTAATATGTAGAGTGCAGCGCCACAATTGAAAATGAGTGATAGTGAATACAGAAGACAGACTTGTCATTGAGCTGGAGCAGGCGTGGGTCCCCTCCAGGTGTGTGGTAGTGTGAAGGTGGCACCAGCTACGGTTTGCCTCATGATCGCAAATAATTCTTTCAGTGGTACGATACGTAAGGCGCCAAGTTCTTGGGGCATGTGACCACTTCAATCGCAACAGAAGAGTTGTAGGGATGAGCCTGGAGTAGCGGTTGTGGCTCGTCTCCGTGACGTTACTAGGCAACATAACACGAGCGGGTGGTGACGTGTGACACATGATGACCAGCCTCAACACACACTGCACCTGCAGGTGGTGTGCTGCCTGTATTGTAGGGCAGGACTAGCGGGCCTCGCTTGGGGTGCGGGGCGACAACACTCCTGGATAGTTATCACCAGGAGTCACTCTCCGGGGGGGGACACACCCCTCTGTATACCTACCGGTGTAGGTGTACTGGACGAAAGTGTACCCTCGTCCTCGGTGTATATACACTCTCACAGTTTACTTTAGGCACGAACAACCAAGTATAAGAGTGTGGCGTCTTCTGTTGTTCTCTTGCACAAGTTTTATTCCTGTTTTATTTGTTTATCATGTGACCACTATGAAGAAGAGCGTAGTTTATGGGTGCTGGAGGGCACGGCGGGGGCGTCATAGAGAGCTCTTAATAAACTAAATTTCCTTGAATGTTAAAGTTTTGAAGGATTGTCTGTGCGCGCGCACGTGTGTGGAAATAATCATTTGAGGTTGCACGACTCTTGACCAACAGCCTTCAGCCCTCGCGGCAGCCCTCGGGGCAGCCCTCGCGGCAGCCCTCGCGGCAGCCCTCGCGGCAGCCCTCGCGGCAGCCCTCGCGGCAGCCCTCGGGGCAGTCCTCGCGGCAGCCCTCGGGGCAGTCCTCGCGGCAGCCCTCGGGGCAGCCCTCGGGGCAGCCCTCGCGGCAGTCCTCGCGGCAGCCCTCGGGGCAGCCCTCGGGGCAGCCCTCGCGGCAGCCCTCGGGGCAGCCCTCGCGGCAGCCCTCGGGGCAGCCCTCGGGGCAGCCCTCGGGCAGCCCTCGGGGCAGCCCTCGCGGCAGCCCTCGGGGCAGCCCTCGGGGCAGCCCTCGGGGCAGTCCTCGCGGCAGCCCTCGGGGCAGCCCTCGGGGCAGCCCTCGGGGCAGCCCTCGGGGCAGCCCTCGGGGCAGCCCTCGGGGCAGCCCTCGCGGCAGCCCTCGCGGCAGCCCTCGCGGCAGCCCTCGCGGCAGCCCTCGGGGCAGCCCTCGGGGCAGCCCTCGCGGCAGCCCTCGCGGCAGTCCTCGCGGCAGCCCTCGGGGCAGCCCTCGGGGCAGCCCTCGCGGCAGCCCTCGCGGCAGTCCTCGCGGCAGCCCTCGGGGCAGCCCTCGCGGCAGCCCTCGCGGCAGCCCTCGGGGCAGTCCTCGCGGCAGCCCTCGGGGCAGCCCTCGGGGCAGCCCTCGCGGCAGTCCTCGCGGCAGCCCTCGGGGCAGCCCTCGCGGCAGCCCTCGCGGCAGCCCTCGGGGCAGTCCTCGCGGCAGCCCTCGGGGCAGCCCTCGGGGCAGCCCTCGCGGCAGCAGCCACTCTTGACGCAAACATGGTAGGCTGCTCACCCAATTGTACACACCTATTGTAAAGACCAGTATTCGGTTGCAACCCGTTCTCGCACTTGCTTATAGTCAATGTTTTTCTTATGAATAAGTACATATGCGATATACTAATTGTGAATATTTGAGTTTACCTGAAAAGCTGAATAGAATGCCACGACCCAAACCTATCTTATTAGTATGTTAAGATAAGCATTTTATTGTTTCTTAATTACAATTAGTGCTTAACCTATACCTATATTGATATTACAGTTTTATACAAATAATAAAACAAAACAAAAATATTTAAATAAATTCTAAAGTAACTCAGGATATTGTCAATTTTTGTATAAAATCTATTGTTTAATAAAACTGAAAAAGAAATTCCTAATATCTAAAACTTGTGTATGGCAAATCGGGACAGACGAGGCTAACCATAGCCCGTGCTTCTTGCCCAGCTCCTGTGCCAGGTAAGTTACGGGCTCACCATAGCCCGTGCTACTTGGAACTTGTTCCGAGTAGCTGAATCTATAACAACGAATAATAACTGGAGACCATTTGGTCACCATTTGGTCCGGGAGATGTATCTCCCGTCATGCAGGGTGCAGTCGCACCTCCACAGATCTCCAGTATCATCTCTTGATACTGGTAATGGCTCAAAAGGGCCACCACTTACGGGCTATTCATGCCCGTGCCACCTTTTGGGTGGCTTAATCTTCATCAATCAATCATCAAATCGGGAGGAAGAGTTAGTGCCTTGAAATAAATATAGCTTGGAATATACCACATATGTCCTTAGTCATAAGCAAAATATTGACTATAAGCAATAAGTCATAAATATATGTGCTGTCTTGTGCGAGAGCAAGTTGTCTCCTGTGGAGTTCCTCGCACACTTCCCTGTCGTTCTCTGTAAATGTGTACTCCCTGGTCTTCTGTTTTAGTACTTTGTCCTTAACTACTGTTGTCCTGATGTGGAGCAGCTTGGGCTGGGTCTTGGCTTTATCTATTATTTCATTGTAAAATTATATTTCTGCTTCTTTTCTCATTGTCACGTGCACAAAGTACTTCCAGTATGCAAAGACTCCGTACTTGGCCAAGATTTTGGGTAGCGTATCAGTTTGAATTAAATATTCAGACAGTTCTTGAACTTAAAACTTTTCAAATTGTTTCACATTCTATGGGAGTAATGCAAGGTGTGTGAAGAGTTTTCACGAGTTTACATTCGGTCAAGTCTACATCTGCAGACTATGCAATCTGAGAGATACTCTAGCCCAGTATCCGTGGAGCGTGTGGAGAGTAGGCCTGGTGGTGACGGAGAGTTTTTTTTTATTATTATTATTTTCTACCACAAACGTGGCCATACCTCCACGTGGTATGGAGGCTGACTCCATACACAGTTACAAGTGTAGATATGATAGAGCCCATTAGGCTCAGGAAACTGTACACCTGTTGATTGACGGTTGAGAGGCGGGACCAAAGAGCCAGAGCTCAACCCCCGCAAGCACAACTAGGTGAGTACATTTACAATGCTAACCAGCATATATACATTTTCTTCTGTCCTCCATGGTGACGGAGAGTGGCCGGTGGAAAGGGAGGGTGACCGAGGGAGGCTCATGTCACCTACCTCTTGACGTGGTGGTGTATATATCCTGGGGTGACATCACAGCTCGTCTAGTAGCGTGTGGTGAGGCGAGAGGTTGAGCTCCCTACCACTGTGTTATTCTAGCACCACTCTTGATGGTCACACTATTCCTGGGAAGGTGTGGTGGTGTACAGTGTACGCACCTAGTTGTGCTTGCGGGGGTTGAGCTTTGGCTCTTTGGTCCCGCCTCTCAATAGTGTCTCGTGGTGTGGTGGTGTACAGTGTGTCGTGTTGTCAGCTACCCCACACCTGTAGTGTGTCGTGTTGCCAGCTACCCCACACCTGTAGTGTGTCGTGTTGTCAGCTACCCCACACCTGTAGTGTGTCGTGTTGTCAGCTACCCCACACCTGTAGTGTGTCGTGTTGTCAGCTACCGCACACCTGTAGTGTGTCGTGCTGCCAGCTACCGCACACCTGTAGTGTGTCGTGTTGCCAGCTACCCCACACCTGTAGTGTGTCGTGTTGCCAGCTACCACACACCTGTAGAGTGTCGTGCTGCCAGCTACCACACATCTGTAGTGTGTCGTGTTGCCAGCTACCACACACGTGTAGTGTGTCGTGATGCCAGCCACCCCACACCTGTAGTGTGTCGTGTTGCCAGCTACCACACACCTGTAGTGTGTCGTGATGCCAGCTACCCCACACCTGTAGTGTGTCGTGTTGCCAGCTACCACACACCTGTAGTGTGTCGTGATGCCAGCTACCCCACACCTGTAGTGTGTCGTGATGCCAGCTACCACACACCTGTAGTGTGTCGTGTTGCCAGCTACCACACACCTGTAGTGTGTCGTGATGCCAGCCACCCCACACCTGTAGTGTGTCGTGTTGCCAGCTACCACACACCTGTAGTGTGTCGTGTTGCCAGCCACCCCACACCTGTAGTGTGTCGTGTTGCCAGCCACCCCACACCTGTAGTGTGTCGTGTTGCCAGCTACCCCACACCTGTAGTGTGTCGTGTTGCCAGCTACCACACACCTGTAGAGTGTCGTGTTGCCAGCTACCACACACCTGTAGTGTGTCGTGTTGCCAGCTACCACACACCTGTAGTGTGTCGTGATGCCAGCCACCCCACACCTGTAGTGTGTCGTGTTGCCAGCTACCACACACCTGTAGTGTGTCGTGATGCCAGCTACCCCACACCTGTAGTGTGTCGTGTTGCCAGCTACCACACACCTGTAGTGTGTCGTGATGCCAGCTACCCCACACCTGTAGTGTGTCGTGATGCCAGCTACCCCACACCTGTAGTGTGTCGTGATGCCAGCTACCCCACACCTGTAGTGTGTCGTGTTGTCACCTACCCCACACCTGTAGTGTGTCGTGATGCCAGCTACCCCACACCTGTAGTGTGTGTCGTGTTGTCACCTACCCCACACCTGTAGTGTGTCGTGTTGCCAGCTACCACACACCTGTAGTGTGTCGTGCTGCCATCCACCCCACACCTGTAGCAGTATTGCACTACTACAGCAACACAGTGTTCGCAGTCTTGACATGTTGTTATTGTTAAAGTTGTCCCTCCATATTCGTGGGCGGAATGAACTGCAAACTAATTTATTTGTTCTCGAATAGTTGGGATATTGATGTCTGGTGTGATTGAGGTAGTGCGGGACAGGTAGCCTGGTTGTTGTTGTGTACTCTGCTACTGGGAACAAAAAGTTGCAAGTAGCACGGGCTAAGGTGAGCCCGTAGTGGACTTACCTGGCACAGGAGCGGGGCTGTGGGTACCTTGGGGTGAGACTCTTGAATGATTCTCAATTTGGTCAGTAAATCCGTGAGGTTATCTTGAGATGATTTCGGGGCTTAGCGTCTCCGCGGCCCGGTCCTCGACCAGGCCTTCTTTTGGTTACACCCCCCCCCCAGGAAGCAGCCGGTAGCAGGTGTCTAACTCCCGGGTATCTATTTACTGCTAGGTGAAGAGGGGCATCAGGGTGAAAGAAACTCTGTCCATTTGTTTCCGCCTCCAAGGTAGGTCCACCGGAGATCGAACCCGGAACCCCAGGATTACGAATCCGGAGCGCTGTCCACTGAGCTGTGAGGCGCCGTGACACTAGCCACCACACCCTCAGCAGTCTTCCTCCCCGGGACCCACCTTCACTATCGCCGCCCGTCTCCTCTTCTCCAGCGATTGATTAATGAAGATTAAACCATACAAGAAAGTGGCACGGGCATGAATAGCCCGTAATCTTCTCCTTCCCTTCCTCTCATGATGCGCCCCTCTCCATGATCCCCCCCCCCACCTTCCTCACACGCTCGCCCGAGCATTGCTAATGAATTAAATGGGATAAGTGAGAGAGGGTGATAATGGTCGTGCTGCGTGATGGTCCTTCATTGGTTACCCTGCCCTTGACGCCCACCCCCCCTCCCTCCCCGGGCCACCGCGGCACCCACGCCGTACTGATGGGTGTTGTGCCTGCGTAACACCTTCACCTCACGCGGTGACCGGTGGCAGTTATATCTTGCCTTGATTACTGGCAGTGTTGTTGTGATTATAGTGCCTGCTGCCAGTGGCACTTGTGATCACAGTGCCTGCTGTCAGTGGCACTTGTGATCATAGTGCCTGCTGCCAGTGGCACTTGTGATTATAGTGCCTGCTGCCAGTGGCACTTGTGATCACAGTGCCTGCTGTCAGTGGCACTTGTGATCATAGTGCCTGCTGCCAGTGGCACTTGTGATCATAGTGCCTGCTGCCAGTGGCACTTGTGATTATAGTGCCTGCTGCCAGTGGCACTTGTGATCATAGTGCCTGCTGCCAGTGGCACTTGTGATCATAGTGCCTGCTGACAGTGGCACTTGTGATTATAGTGCCTGCTGCCAGTGGCACTTGTGATCATAGTGCCTGCTGCCAGTGGCACTTGTGATCATAGTGCCTGCTGCCAGTGGCACTTGTGATCATAGTGCCTGCTGCCAGTGGCACTTGTGATCATAGTGCCTGCTGCCAGTGGCACTTGTGATTATAGTGCCTGCTGCCAGTGGCACTTGTGATTATAGTGCCTGCTGCCAGTGGCACTTGTGATCATAGTGCCTGCTGCCAGTGGCACTTGTGATTATAGTGCCTGCTGCCAGTGGCACTTGTGATCATAGTGCCTGCTGCCAGTGGCACTTGTGATCATAGTGCCTGCTGCCAGTGGCACTTGTGATCATAGTGCCTGCTGCCAGTGGCACTTGTAATTATAGTGCCTGCTGCCAGTGGCACTTGTGATTATAGTGCCTGCTGCCAGTGGCACTTGTGATCATCACCCTCAACACCAGCACTAGTCTTGGTGCTTGGGTGACTCTTGTCTCTAGCAGTGATTATGAGCCTTATCCAGAGACTTGTTAGAGGTGGCTGTAGTGTGGCGACCAGGGGGCAGTGTTGTAGTGCCCACACCACCTACCTTGTTTAGCTTCCGGGGATCAATAGCACCGCGGCCCGGTCTCCGACCAGACTTGTCGGTGGGTCATCTGGTCAACCAAGCTGTTGGACGCGGTTGCTCGCAGCCTGACGTATGAGTCACAGCCTGGTTGATCAGGTATCCTTTGGAGGTGCTTATCCAGTTCTCTCTTGAACACTGTGAGGGGTTTGCCAGTTATGTCCCTATGTGTAGTGGAAGCGTGTTGAACAGTCTCGGGCCTCTGATGTTGATAGAGTTCTCTCTCAGAGTACCTGTTGCACCTCTGCTCTTCAACGGGGGTATTCTGCACATCCTGCCATGCCTCCTTGTCTCATGTGGTGTTATTTCTGTGTGCAGGTTTGGGACCAGCCCCTCTACTATTTTCCATGTGTAAATTATTATGTATCTCTCCCGCCTGCGCTCAAGAGAATACAGATTTAGGCGTTTTAATCGGTCACAGTAATTAAGATTACCGCTAGAATTCACTCAAGGATCAAGGAGTCAAGGATCTTTGCACGCTCTCTAGGTCAGCAATTTCTCCAGCTCTGAATGGGGCTGTTAGAGTGCAACAATATTCCACTCTAAGAGAGCACTAGTGTCTTAAAAAGTATCATCATTGGTATGGCATCCCTTGTTTGGAAGGTCCTTGTTATCCAACCTGTCATTTTTCTTACAGTCGTGACAGCCACTTTATGGTGTTCTGTTAAGGTAAGGTCTTCTGACATGATTACTCCTAGAGCCTTTACATTGCTTTTTCGTTCTATAGTGTGATTTGATTCCAATTTATTAAAACGGTTTCCGTTTTTAATGTTTATTTTTTACCATAGCGCAGGAGCTGGAATATATTTTCATTAAACATCATATTATTATCTATGATACATTGAAAGATTTACATCTGACTGGAGGTTTGCCGTGTCCTCTATATTGTCTACTCGCATGACAATCCTAGTGTCATCTGCAAATGATGATACAATATTGTAGTTTGTATCCTTGTCTGTGTCTGATATTAGGATGAGGAAAAGTACCGGAGGAAGCACGGTACCTTGGGGGACTGAGCTTTTCACAGTAGATGATCGGGATTTTACTGTGTTGACTATTACACTTTGCGTTCTGTTCGTTAGGAAGTTGAAGATCCATCTTCCTACTGTGCCAGTAATTCCTTTTGCACACATTTTGTGCACAATAACACCTTGGTCACATGTGTCGAAAACTTTTGCAAAGTGTATATATTACATCTGCGTGTTGCTTGTCTTCCATGACACCTGAGGCCAGGTCATAGTGATCTAGCAGCTGTGAGAGGCAGGAGCGCCCTGTTCTGAACCCGTGTTGTCCAGGGTTATGGAGTTATCGTGATTCATGTGATTTGTAATCTTAGTTCTTAGCACTCTTTAAAAGATTTTTATGATGTGTGAGGTTAGAGCTATTGGTCTAATAATTTTTGCATCTACTTTACTACCTCCTTTGTGAAGTGACGCGATCTCCGCTGTTTTAAGTATGTCAGGATGACGCCAGTGTCTAGGCTCCGTCTCCAAAAGATATTTAGGACCCGTGATTGTGGTGTTTTGCACTTCTTGATGAATATAGAGTTCGACGAGTCTGGGCGTGGTGCAGAGTGCATGGGCAGAGCGTCACACCTGTGCCTCGTACATACTAAACGTGCGTTAATGCGACAACAGCCGACCCACCTTGTGTGCTGGGAAATGTCTCTTCTCCTCGTGCCTTACTAGCCTCTTGTGGTCGTCTCCATCACCATAACCTGCAGCTTATTACATCGTTTCCCTTTCTGTATACTGGAACTACGTTGATGGTCTTCCACTCCTAAAATACACCAGTAAATTGATGACGTGATGGACACCACTCCTAATATACTCCAGTAAATTCTGAATGGTTTCCTCAGCCTTAGCTGTGTGTAGCTCCAGAAGGTTCCTTCTGGCGGCGTCTCTGGTAATGTAGGTCCTTCTAGGGCGCTTGGGTGACACTCTTCACCTAAGTTTAGGTCCGTAATGTCCTGGCCACCACAACCAGGACACTGTTCCTGGTCTGGCCACCACAACCAGGACACTGTTCTAGTCTGGCCACCACAACCAGGACACTGTTCCTAGTCTGGCCACCACAACCAGGACACTGTTCCTAGTCTGGCCACCACAACCTGGGCACTGTCCCTGGTCTGGCCACCACAACCAGGACACTGTCCCGGTCTGGCCACCACAACCTGGACACTGTCCCGGGTCTGGCCACCACAACCAGGACACTGTCCGTGGTCTGGCCACCACAACCTGGAACTGTCCGTGGTCTGGCCACCACAACCAGGACACTGTCCGTGGTCTGGCCACCACAACCAGGACACTGTCCGTGGTCTGGCCACCACAACCAGGACACTGTCCGTGGTCTGGCCACCACAACCTGGACACTGTCCCTGGTCTGGCCACCACAACCTGGACACTGTCCCGGGTCTGGCCACCACAACCTGGACAGTGTTTAAGATAAAACTCGACAAACACCTCCAAAGAATACCTGATCAACCAGGCTGTGATTCATAAGTCAGGCAGCGTGCAGCCGCGTCCAACAGCCTGGTTGACCAGACAACCAACCAACCAGGCCTGGTCAGAGACCGGGCCGCGGAGGCATTCATCCTCAGAATCAAGGCAAGCATGTATGCCTGACTTCCTCCCCCCCCCCCCACACACACACGCCCTGACCGTGTAGTTATCAGTGGTTAGTGAAGACACAGTAGCCAGCTTCTTGATAAGTAACACACCAAGTAACCC
This sequence comes from Procambarus virginalis, assembly GCA_020271785.1. NCBI lineage: Eukaryota > Metazoa > Arthropoda > Malacostraca > Decapoda > Cambaridae > Procambarus > Procambarus virginalis. The sequence goes on from WNGS01164858.1 coordinate 61,804,400, forward strand.
ACCAAGTAACACACCAAGTAACGCCGCCAGTAACACACCAAGTAACACACCAAGTAACGCGCCAAGTAACGGACAACATGGCCAGCTAGGCGTCTCCTAGCCAGCATGTAATCTCACTGCCCATATCAAGAGGCTGATGAGTCTTTTTAACGTGTGGCTGGCGGGCTTTAAAGTCTTGTTGGCAGAGGATGAATGAAGAGTTGGTTGGTGGTGTGTGCGAGGGGAGGTACCTCCGGCCTGAGGGCCCGTCACTACCTTGCTCCAGACACCCGTGACAGTACCGTCTGGGGCCATAATACACCCGTGACAGTACCGTCTGGGGCCATAATGTACCAGTGACAGTACCGTCTGGGGCCATAATACACCCGTGACAGTACCGTCTGGGGCCATAATGTACCAGTGACAGTACCGTCTGGGGCCATAATGTACCAGTGACAGTACCGTCTGGGGCCATAATACACCCGTGACAGTACCGTCTGGGGCCATAATGTACCAGTGACAGTACCGTCTGGGGCCATAATACACCCGTGACAGTACCGTCTGGGGCCATAATACACCCGTGACAGTCTCCCGCCGCCTCGTGCAAGACAAGGGCGTGGGCGTTGTCCTTGAGGACGCTGCCAACCATCACGTGAGTGTTGAGGCGTGCTGGTGGCGGCTGAGGGAGACCCCGCCACTCTGGGTGAGTGCCCGCCATAATAATTTGATAAACAAGCGGCATCAGTAAGTTGCCAGTCAAACATGCTACCTGGCAACCAACGTCGCCATGTTGCCACCCACCACCTCCACCCCCTTACAGGACGCTGTAGCAGCAGCGGGTGGGAGGGGGTGGGGGGCGGCGTCCTCCACATAGAGGTCATCAGGTCCAAGAGGGAAGTACTCTGGTGTTCTAGAGGTGTCATGATGACTGTCGAGAGGAGGAACAGGAGTAGTGCTTATAATCTATGAACCCCATTTTCTGGCTATCCAGTTATCCCAGCACTTAGCAAAAAATGACATAACACTAACTCCACTTTCATGTCTTGTTTCCTCCTTCAAGTTCAAGTATGTTTATTGAGACAATAAAATATATCTTAAAGGGATAGAGTAGCTTAGGCTATTTCTACCCTCCGATGTTTGCCCTTCCTGGGCTGTGTCACTCAGAGCACGGCGCGAGTATGGCCTACCAGCCCAGACCACGCCTACACCCGCTGCACCAGCACGCCCACACCCAGCACACCCACGCCCAGAACGCCCACGCCCAACCTTTACCCTTCCACACACCCGGGTTTGGCTCTTCTCAGAATCCAGTGAAGATTATTAGCTTCACTTAAAATAATTACTGAATATCGTGTCTTGCAACGGTCGTAGTGTGAGAGTCTGGGGTGTGGTGGTAGGTGCTGTCTGGGGTGTGGTGGTGGGTGCTGTCTGGGGTGTGGTGGTGGGTGGTGTCTGGGGTGTGGTGGTGGGTGCTGTCTGGGGTGTGGTGGTGGGTGCTGTCTGGGGTGTGGTGGTGGGTGCTGTCTGGGGTGTGGTGGTGGGTGGTGTCTGGGGTGTGGTGGTGGGTGCTGTCTGCGGTGTGGTGGTGGGTGCTGTCTGGGGTGTGGTGGTGGGTGCTGTCTGGGGTGTGGTGGTGGGTGCTGTCTGGGGTGTGGTGGTGGGTGGTGTCTGGGGTGTGGTGGTGGGTGGTGTCTGGGGTGTGGTGGTGGGTGCTGTCTGGGGTGTGGTGGTGGGTGCTGTCTGGGGTGTGGTGGTGGGTGCTGTCTGGGGTGTGGTGGTGGGTGGTGTCTGGGGTGTGGTGGTGGGTGC
>WNGS01164858.1:61833564-61850210 GCA_020271785.1 Procambarus virginalis
AACAACATTAACTTACATATGAGAACAAACCTCTTGTTTAGGTACAGTATCTTTAAATTAATGAAGACGTATTTGGGGGGGTCGGGCACCGCTTTCCTTAAGCTGCCTGCAGATTCCTACTGAAAATTCACCTGTCAAGCCATTCCTTCCCGGCCAGAACTGTGGTGGTTGTCCTCGCTGGTTACAGAGCACCAGTTTAGAGCCCCACACGCTACAGAGTACCAGTTTAGAGCCCCGCAGGCTATAGAGCACCAGTTTAGAGCCCCGCAGGCTATAGAGCACCAGTTTAGAGCCCCGCAGGCTATAGAGCACCAGTTTAGAGCCCCGCAGGCTATAGAGCACCAGTTTAGAGCCCCGCAGGCTACAGAGTACCAGTTTAGAGCCCCGCACGCTACAGAGTACCAGTTTAGAGCCCCACACGCTACAGAGTACCAGTTTAGAGCCCCACACGCTACAGAGTACCAGTTTAGAGCCCCGCACGCTACAGAGTACCAGTTTAGAGCCCCACACGCTACAAAGCACCAGTTTAGAGCCCCGCACGCTACAGAGCACCAGTTTAGAGCCCCGCACGCTACAGAGTACCAGTTTAGAGCCCCACACGCTACAAAGCACCAGTTTAGAGCCCCACACGCTACAAAGCACCAGTTTAGAGCCCCGCACGCTACAGAGTACCAGTTTAGAGCCCCACACGCTTCAAAGCACCAGTTTAGAGCCCCACACGCTACAAAGCACCAGTTTAGAGCCCCACACGCTACAAAGCACCAGTTTAGAGCCCCGCACGCTACAGAGCACCAGTTTAGAGCCCCGCACGCTACAGAGTACCAGTTTAGAGCCCCACACGCTACAGAGTACCAGTTTAGAGCCCCACACGCTACAAAGCACCAGTTTAGAGCCCCGCACGCTACAGAGTACCAGTTTAGAGCCCCACACGCTACAGAGCACCAATTTAGAGCCCCACACGCTACAGAGCACCAATTTAGAGCCCCACACGCGGAAGCGCGCCACTTGGTCAGGTTACGTCAACACAACGTCCCGCCGAGGAAGAGCTATGCAATAAAAGTGAAAGTAGCTGGCTGCCGGTCGCGTCTCTGCGGTCGTTCCCTATGTTCCGTTGTCGAGTCTGCGTGTTCCGTTGTCGAGTCTGCGTGTTCCGTTGTCGAGTCTGCGTGTTCCGTTGTCGAGTCTGCGTGTTCCGTTGTCGAGTCTGCGTGTTCCGTTGTCGAGTCTGCGTGTTCCGTTGTCGAGTATGCGTGTTCCGTTGTCGAGTCTGCGTGTTCCGTTGTCGAGTCTGCGTGTTCCGTTGTCGAGTCTGCGTGTTCCGCTGTTGGTGTCGATACACTGGCCAGGTTGAGGCAGCGTGTTGTTTATTAAATTAGTCAATTTAACTAATGGTAATGGAATAAAAATTGTACAGGGAACTCAAATACCTTTATACTGCTTCTAAGCCGGTGCTTGTGGCCTCTTGGTTGAGCACCACCAAGATCACACTCACTCTTGTGTCCCTCAGGGTACTCAGAGCTCCACCCACTCAGGCTCTCTTGCTCTAGAAAACTCCGCCTCCTCTCTAGGCCTCCACCCAATCAGCTGAAACCAGGCGTAGGTCCCCCTGGCACCCAGACCATTAACAACCATTTAACTCCAGAGGCGAGGTTTTCTTAACAAAAACTGAGAATACTGACTCTGGCTACAGAGGGGAGACGTGACAGGCCTCTCTTGTAACTCTATATGACAGTAAACCTGCCCTGGTGACGGTCCAGAGGGGGAAGCAATTGGTATATGGTTCACCCAACCGTCCGCTAGCTGAGAGCTGAGATGTACCAGGCCAGTAAGAAGGGAAGGAAGATAATAGAGAGAGAGAGGGAGGGAGGGGGAGAGAGGGAAAAATGGGAGGAGAGGGAGAGGGCCTGACATGGCTGTGTTGCAGCCGAAGCTCAACCCCCGCAAGCACAACTACGCGAGTACATCCTCCCTACTTCCCCTCTCCTCCTCCCCTCTGGTTGGAGTGGGGCTGTGGTGTGGATGGCTGGAGGGAAGGCGGAAAGGTTACAGGTGTGAGGTGTGAAGTAGAGGCGATAAGATTAGTGGCGTTTATGGTGGTAGTGGAGACCTGGGTCCGGTTCCTTAGTGCTGGCTTGGCAAGTCGTTCATCCACCCGCCCTAGTGATGGATGATGAATCACCCACCCGCCACCAGCTGTCGTCTTGAAGGATGATTGCAGCTGCATGATAAGGTATCAGATAACAGAGGGGCGTGACTGACGCGTACCTGCTTACCTGCCTTTACCTGCCTGGCCACATGCATCATGTCCCTCCCCCCTCCCACACCTCGCAATGTGGAGTGGGGGAGGGGTGTGTGTGTTTGGAGTGGGGGAGGGGTGTGTGTGTGGAGTGGGGGAGGGGTGTGTGAGAGTGTGTGTGTGTGAGAGTGTGTGTGTGTGTGTGTGTGTGTGTGTGTGTGTGTGTGTGGTGTGTGTGTGTGTGTGTGTGTGTGTGTGTGTGTGTGTAGTGGGGGAGGGGGTTGGTGTGGAGTTGGGGAGGGTTGTAGGGCTGGGACACACTCAGAACACCAAGGGTGACGAGTGTGAGGGACAGTGGCTGGACTCCAAGTGTGTGTAATGAGATAACCTCAGGTGCAATAGATGAAGATCTGTGCGTTTAATATCACACAGATATACAGTGACACAGCGCGAGATGCCAGAACTTAGGTGTGTGTAAAGCTGCGTAGCTACTGTCTCCCGCCTACCGTGTCTCCCGCCTACCGTGTCTCCCGCCTACCGTGTCTCCCGTCTAAGAGTCGACAAGGACGCCGGGACACCACACGAGGGCAGGAGCAACACTTCTCATCATGCACGAACTGTTTAACTACACACGACCTTGTGTGGTGAGGTCATTAGACCCAGCGCTGCTTACACACCAACCATCTGGTGCCGTCAACAGTCACGTTAGTGCTGTCATACACATCAGCGTGCTAACTATATGAGAACTACCCGAGCACAAGTGTTACTAAACTCATCATATTTGATGTAATGTGCCTGTTGTGTGCTGATATGTAGTTACATTAGCACTCCATTCACCTGGGCTGTATGAGACTCGAACTGCAGACCCCCACGCGTATGAGGCCGTAACTCTATCGACTCAGGGGGTCAAGGCTGGCGGGATGAGGGCGAGTTAAAGAGAAAACACGAGGAGATGACTGTGTCTCAGAGCAGGAGAGATTGCTGAAATAGAGGGAAAACAGAGAACATATACGACATACATAGACGCGATAAAGCACCTAAATTATTGGGATCGTCTCAAAGCTCTCCAAATGTACTCACTAGACAGAACACGAGAGAGATACCAAATAATATACACGTGGAAAATACTGGAGGGCCAGGTACCAAATCTACATAGTAAAATAACAACATACTGGAGTGAACGATATGGAAGAAAATGCAGAACAAAACCAGTAAAGAGCAGGGGTGCCATAGGCACAATCAGAGAACATTGTATAAACATCAGAGGTCCACGGTTGTTCAACATCCTACCAGTGACTATAAGAAATGTTGCCGGAACAACCGTGGACATCTTCAAGAGGAAACAAGATAGTTTTCTTCACGAAGTGCCGAACCAACCGAGCTGTGGTGGGTATGTGGCCCTGCGGTCGAGGAAAGTAAATTAGGAAAATGTACATTTAGAGGAAAGGAGGTTGAGAAGTGATAAGCGGAGAAAAGAGAGAAGTAATGCATGTAACTGCGGTGACTAATAAAGGAAGAATATCAAAGGTATGGAGATAAAGACGGGAGACTAGCAGGAGGGACGGGAGACTAGCAGGAGGGACGGGCACCACTGTACCCTCACCATACCACCTCTCCGACCACAGGCAAGAGAGGACAAGGAGACGCCCGTCCGGGCCTGATGAGCCATGTACGGCAGGCGATGGTGGGGAGACCTCCGAGGGGCGGCGCCCTTCTCATGTCTCCTCCCGTCACTCTTATCAACCAGCCTTCAGGTCTTGTTATGGCTACGGCCTCATCCCTGCTGCTTATTACCATCCTCCCTCCTAATGCCTCATCCTTATGGCGGCTTGAGCCGTGCCACCTCGAGGGAAGCCATGTTGAGTAGCTTCATGGCTTGCTTATTACCGCGGGTGAGAGAGAGAGAGCGGTTGTGTTTGTTATCGTAGCGAGGGGGAGCTGGTGGTGTGAGGTGCAGTTGTTGACCAGCCGGAGCTTCCGTCATCGGAGGCCAGATACACTACCCTGTCACTCATTCATCCCACATTAATAATAATAATGCCAATAAAGGCTGGCGAGCGAGCGTAGTGTCGATTGTGTAGTGTGGATCATCGAACGGTAAGTGTTGGCGAAGGAGTTATTTTTGTAGTCACTTGAGCGTTGACGTGGCCGCGAGTCCCAGCATGTACCAATGAGTCGATGAGTTGTGCTCGCCTTGCCTCGCGGCCACCGCTCACAACTCATTGTTGTGGCGCCCTCACAACTGCTGGCCTCTACTTTTAGTACGTCGTGCAATGATGTGCCCCTCTGCTGCCCTCTGCTGCTGGGGCACGTCTGGGGCACGGCTCCAGGAGGGAAAGGATCCCTCGGGCTTGGACAAGGAGCGAAGGTGATTCACTGATTATAGAGGGCGAGTGTCTGGGAACTAAGAGTTATGATGAAGCAGGAACGGTGAGAGGCTCGGGGAGGGGGGGGGGGAGGTGAGAGGCTCGGGGGAGGGAGGTGAGATGCTCGGGGGAGGGAGGTGAGATGCTCGGGGAGGGAGGTGAGAGGCTCGGGGGAGGGAGGTGAGAGGCTCGGGGGAGGGAGGTGAGAGGCTCGGGGAGGGAGGGAGGAAGGGGTTGAAACAATGAACTACGAGCGGTAATGTCTAATGACAAGGAGTCAAGATTATATAGTTTAATATTGATAGCGTAATTTGCATTCAGATTACTTTATTCAGCATGTCTGTGCAAAGTATAATATCGATGGTCGTGTTGAATTATACCTTGGTAGGCTTCTGTTGAAGATCTTTGTTATTGGTGATGTCTGGTTGATGGGGTTCTGGGAGTTCTTCTACTCCCCAAGCCCGGCCCGAGGCCAGGCTTGACATGTGAGAGTTTGGTCCACCAGGCTGTTGCTTGGAGCGGCCCGCAGGCCCACATACCCACCGCAGGAGATGAGGTAAGGGTGTTCAGCGACCAGTTCAGTACCATACTTGTTCAGTGATGACTGACACCGCGACCTACCAGGGTAATACAGTCTAACTGACTGTATATTTCTAAAATGGTTATGTCAGGCTTGAGCACCACCTCAGACACCACCCCGCCAGGCTTGAGCACAACCTCAGACACCACCCCGCCAGGCTTGAGCACCACCTCAGACACCACCTCGCCAGGCTTGAGCACAACCTCAGACACCGCCCCGCCAGGCTTGAGCACCACCTCAGACACCACCCCGCCAGGCTTGAGCACAACCTCAGACACCACCCCGCCAGGCTTGAGCACCACCTCAGACACCACCCCGCCAGGCTTGAGCCCCACCTCAGACACCACCCTCACCTTCCTCTTGTCGGTCACCAAGTATAATGGCTCCCTACTCTCCCTTTACCATACATATACATCATATTTGCTTTTAAAACTAAGAATGGACTTATCCTCAACTGCCTCCAATATGTAGCACATTCTCTCATTTACTCACTGTTCTCGTATTAAAATGCTTCTTACATCCCTGTGACTCATCAGCATCTCTATAATGCTCTCATCCCCACTCCTTCCTCTCTCTCTCTTGAGCCTCTCATCTTTGGCTTACCGGTTTATTTCCTTCAAGACATTCTCAGGTCACTGCAGTGTCTTTAAAGGTGTTTCTTCTGTTTCTTCTATCTCTTTATTGTGTTATGAGGTCAGGTTCCCTTACAGTGTCACTGTCTTCATATTCCAACCCTCCCAGTTCCGGGACCAGCGTGTTAAACATCGGACTTTTTATGCCTAATTCTTATGTTTCTTTAAATTGGGGTTCCATGCAGGTGTTGTATATTTCAGGACCAGTTTGCCATTGGTGGCGTACTAGGCTTTGAAAGCTTCCTTTTGGGTTAGAAGTGTGTTGTGAGGGAGAGATGACCAGTTTGAGACAAATGTACATAGCATCAAATACAGATTGCCTAAGATTGTCATGATCTGTTCCCTCTCAGGTGACGATTTAGGAGGTAACCCAAGAGCGTAGCCTTTTGTGGGCGAGCACGCCCGTGGTGATTCACTGCTCTCCTGCCGCAGCTTGGTGGAGAGTGAGGGACGGACACACTGGGGCTCCAACCTGCCCGCTTACCAAGAACGTCCCTTTTCGCTCGAATGCGTTACATAAGGCCAAAAATTGTCATGCTAGAAAATTGAAGCGGCTGGCGAAAGTAACATACTGTCACATTTTCTGTTTCGGGGTCCTCTGCGGTAGGTTAAGAGAGACCACTTTAATTTAGGAGGATAGGCTGGGCCTGCACACCGGGCACTGGAGACTTGCCAGACTGAATAAAAGATCCTCCGCACTAAGATCTTGCGGCGGTATTCCGTATTCGAATGTTGCGAAATCTTAAGATTTAGTCGATAGTGGATATCTGCTGTGCTAGTATCAACAAGCCTTGGAGAAGAGTGAAAAATTGGGAGATTTAGTTTAATAGTATATTATGCACCCCATGCCCATCCTGTAGACGGTAGTGGGAAAATGTTAGAGGCACATAATGGAGTCATGAATTGAAACTCAAAATTAATTTAGCTAAGCAACTTACAAACTTTATAAACTAGTTTCACAGTTCAATTTATATAAACAATGTATTCGAAAACGGCTACAAGTACAGTCTCTAAGCTAAGCAACTTGAGTTATTTTTTCCTTGTGTAGTAGCGGTAGTGCCCATGACTGGCCTGGCCGTCCACACCAGGAGTGATTCGCCCCTGATGAAATTAAACTTATTCTGCTAAACAACTGTGATCCCTTGTCATAGAACCCAGTCAAGTTTGTCAAGCTTGCCTTTCCCACCTTCCCATCACAAATCCTTATACTGATCCCTTCCCAGTGCCAAGTCTTAATGGTTTGGCGCATTCTCCGAATATTTCTCTTCCCCCTTCTAAATCCACACTACCCTTCCGATGTAAAGTTTATCTTCTCCAGGTGCTGAATTATTCTCACCTTGACTACGTTCTGCAGTGCTTTACACGGAAGACTTGCTAGTGACACTGGTCTCTAATGTAGCGTCTCTTCTCTGTCACTAGTTACTGAATAATGCGACAACATTTATGATGCACACGACGAGGGAAGCACACACCATCGTACAGGTGTGCGGGGCCACTACTGTTGCTATCCTTTATAATGAGGGTGAGTGAGAGGGTGGTGCTTCACTCTAGTCGTTGATGTCATTGATAGTTGTTGTTTGCACGTTGTTTATATTGCTGTGGAATGTGATGACGTCCGTGAGAACCAAAAGTTTACTGTGAACCAGTGTGTTAAGCTCTGTAGTAAGTGCATCTGTAGCGAGTGGGATGTAAACCCATGCCCGAGCTCCGCAGAAGGGAAAAGAAATCACGAAGAAAGCGCTAGCCAGTATGACTACATAATACATGGACACGGGGGCAGGATAGGAGGTGATATAGAGGGGTGAGGTGAAGATACGATGTCCAACCACTGGCACCATCGGGGATCAAACCCGGCCCTGCAAGAAGCGGGAACGTTACTCTACCGACCAGTCCAATTGGAATGATGAGCTGGCCAGAGGTACATTACAGTTATAAATTTACGAATTTAGTTTTCGTCGTATTGAGCCTTGGAATGCATAGTTGAAGTGATGTGCTCTTAAAGATTAGTCTGTAACTTGGGGCAGAGGACAATGATGCCTAGTGTTAATACCCTAGACATGGTAGGCCCTAGGGAGGGAGGCAGCCTTATAGTGTTTATCATCATAAATACAGTATTATCATCATCCAATAATTTTAGGATAAGAAAAAATTAAAAAATGCCTAAACCTTTCATACCATATTACCGAAACAGTCAAATATGTCAACTTTAACTAATGTAAGTAGTTCATTACCAGTGTAACTAGCTTATCTCAACGAACGTCGGAGGCTTAATTCCTAGACTCGTTAGGCTTCTTGTGTTTATAATAAATATAATCGACAAATTGGGGTATATAGTTGGGTGTTTATGTGATGAGTTACGGGAGGGTGTGGCATAGATGAGTGGGCGGGAGGGTGTGGCATAGATGAGTGGGTGGGAGGGTGTGGCATAGATGAGTGGGCGGGAGGGTGTGGCATTCAGTACTACAGAGTCAAGCCTGTCCCGGGCCGGGCTTGGAGCATAGAACAACTCCCAGAACCCTTCAAGGTAGAAGATAGTAGGTTATCTTGAGATGATTTCGGGGCTTTTTAGTGTCCCGCGGCCCGGTCCTCGACCAGGCCTCCACCCCCCAGGAAGCAGCCCGTGCCAGCTGACTAACACCCAGGTACCTACCATAGTAGTGTTAACGTATAACACCAACTCCGCTCTGTGGGGCCTTTAGTGTGTGTTGTGTACCGAGTGTGCTAACGGCCACCGGTAACACTAACGGAGCTGTTATCCATCACGGTAACAGCTGAAGCAGCTGAACATGCACGTGACAAACATGAACACGGACTTGGACGTCGGAATTATCAAACCACACTACAAAAAGTTGGGTCTTGAAGGACACATGGACACCCAACAACAGGAGAGCTGTGGTCTCCTTAGAACTGAGAATCCTATGTATGAAGAGAAGACAGCGTCAGACACAATAATGAGACGTAATAAATGCCAGAATTAGACTGGGATAACCAGGTAACTGGGATAATGCCAGGTAACTGGGATAATGCCAGGTAAGGAATCTCAAGTGCAGTAGAAGAACTAGGGCTTAGTAAACACTGTAGGAGGAAATGGTCAATTATCTATGACTTTAGACCAAATGGCAGGTCTACTTTCAACTGCTTTGTAACTTATTTAATTAATTCATGGAAATTTGAATATATTCTTATAGTCTACCTACCTACTTAAGGGCACCTGACAGCTGGATGGACAGCGTTTACGATTCGTAGTCCTGAGGCTCCGGGTTCGATCCCCGGTGGAGGCGGAGACAAATGGGCAAAATGTTTCTTTCACTCTGATGCCCCTGTTACCTAGCAGTAAATAGGTACCTGGGAGTTAGACAGCTGCTACGGGCTGCTTCCTAGGGGGTGGAAGCCTGATCGAGGACCGGGCCACGGGGACACTTAAGCCCCGAAATCCTCTCAAGATAACCCCAAGATATACCAGTGCTGACTAGCGTCTATTTACCGTGTGGATGACGAAGTTATTCTGCGAGATGTACTCACCTAATTGTGCTTGCGGGGGTTGAGCTTTGGCTCTTTGGTCCCGCCTCTCAACTGTCACTCAACTGGTATTAGACGAAGCCAGTTATTTTTAGTCCAAGGCCTGAACTCTGTAACCCCTCGTATAGTTATGGGTTGTAGCAGACTGTTGTGTATATATACTGGTTAAATACAGGGGCAGTAGTTGGTGGGGGAGGCGGTGTGCGGCAGATGAGTGGTGTGTGGGGCGTGTGCCTGTGAGGGCGGCCCGGACCATTCCCTATAAGGCTGCTGGAGCAACTCGTGGCCCCCCTCCCCCCCCCTCCCCCTGGTCACCACCACCACCACACCCGCATTCTAATAGCCCGCCTCCCTTAACCCTTCCCTTCCTTCTCCAACTTGAACATTTCGTCCTTTGCATTTCTCTGCCGTCTCCAGTCCCCAGCCCGCCCCCCCCAGTCCCCAGCCCGCCCCCCCCAGTCCCCAGCCTGCCCCCCCCAGTCCCCAGCCTGCCCCCCCCAGTCCCCAGCCCGCCCCTCCCCAGTCCCCAGCCTGCCCCCCCCAGTCCCCAGCCAGCCCCTCCCCAGTCCCCAGCCCGCCCCCTTCCTTGCATTCTTTAAGATTTTTATAAATTCCCAAAGTTCTAAAATTTCGCGCATTGTAGTTTCATTGCTGTTCATTATTCAGAATCGTTCTCTTTTTATCGTCCAGATAATATTACTCGTCCTCTAGCATTCTCTTCAGATCTTTCTCCTCCACCTCCTTCATTCTAATGTTCATCGTCTATAATGTCGTGTAACATTTAGTTTACCAGGTTGACGGGGTTCTGGGAGTTCTTCTACTCTCCAAGCCCGGCCCGAGGCCAGGCTTGACTTTGTTAGTGTTAGTTATTTTTCAATATATATATATATATATATATATATATATATATATATATATATATATATATATATATATATATATATATATATATATATATAATATATGCGCATCTTATTGATTTTTCTGCTGTACAGTAGTTCAGTTTACTTGTCGCTCGACTTTTACTAATATTTCTCTTAATATCGGGTAATTGTAAAACAATATTTTCAGTTTATTCCAATCAGCATTATACAAGACTCTCGGAGGAAATGTATATGTTATCTCTCAGAATGTTTGGTAATATGTTTATGGTTTGTGATGTGTGTATATGTACTGAACGGGGTGAGAATAGCTTGAGCTACCTCATCCCTTTGTGTGTATTTTACATCAATAAACTTATTTCAATTTCAATTTCTCGAAACCCCCTCTAGGTATGCTCCAGGTACAGGCTGGGACATTGCAGTTTATTACTATACATTATCATTTATAATCAGTGTTATGTCATTTATAATAGCTAATAATATTCAATTTTTCTTGTATAAATGAATAATTTATTTGCCATTTGTGTGAACTAAGTTGATTATAAATTTGCAACGTTAGAGACGCCCCATAAACCGCTGGGAGAGAGGCGTAAGAACCTGTTGGGCGCTTGACATCAGTAATAATTGCAACTTTAAGTGCTTTAATGGATATAAATGTAAACACTTGTACATTTATCTATAAAAATTTAACATTTCAATTCAGCAATAACCTTGGTGTGAAGCCGGGCACTCGTGGACTGTGAGGCCGGACAAGGAATGTGGACATTATCAGTGGACTGCCCTCGTCTCTGGTAATGAGGCAGAGTGGCGCCCTGTAGTGTGTGTGTCAGCATCTCCCGCCAGTCCCGACGCTGTCTTCCTACCCTCAAAGAAATAGTTCTTCGTGAATCATGATCTTTTGATATGGAATTCAGTATGATAGGGTATCGACGGCACTCGAGTGGTGGCGGGTCACGGCAGTGGATTTGGGCCTTCTTTAGTGGCCCTGCTTGGAGATTTAATTGTGTGTGTGGGTAGTGTTACCGGAGTGGCTGATGGGGTGGGGATGGGGCAGAGGCGGCGGCCTGATATATGATCGGTGCGTGGTAATGAAGCCACTTACGCTATAATGGAAACCAACAGTGACCACTAATGAGAAGTAACATCCCGGAATCAAAGGATCAGTTAGAGGAATGATGTTAGACTGCACAGATGTAGAAAGCCGAGTCACTCAAGAATTTGGCTTTAAGCAACAAAAAATTGTCCCTCATATATGGGATGACTTATTGGATAGGTAGAGTTTGTACATTTGTGAATAGAAAATGTGGTGTGGATAGTGCTGCAGAACGACCTAGACAGACTACAGGCGTAGGAACACGAATATGGTGACTAGCAATTATTCGTATGTAGGGATACGAATAATTGTTGGGAGTTCCTCCCAGTAAGCACACGCACAATTAAGATCCTAAATTATTGGGACCGTCTCAAAGCTCCCAAAATGTACTCTCCGGAAAGGAGACAAGAGAGGTATCACACAATATATTCACGGAAGTTACTGGAAGGCTCCAAATTTTCATAATAAAATAACATACTGGAGCGATCGGTATTATAGAAAATGCAGAATAGAGCCAGTGAAGAGTAGAGGTGCCATGGGTACAGAGAACACTGTATATACATCAGAGGTCCACCACCGTTTCATGTCCTCCAGGCAACCATAAGAAATATTGCCAGAAAAAAAGTAAATTTCAAGACAAATTAGTCGGTTTCCTGCAAGAAATGCCAGAACCAACCGAGTTGTGGATACGCGGGCCGCTCCAAGCCCCAGGCCGGGCTTGGGGAGTAGAAGAACCTGAGTAAAATAGAACTCGTGGAACCCTCTATGTACAATTCAGATTCATGTAGTAAAGTTGGAAAGACTGTCAAAGAAAGAGACCCAATGAAACTACACCACAATGGATGGCAACTACATGAAAAAGACAGAAAAATGTGTCTTTTAAAGAGTTTACACAACCTATGACATACCAATACTAGAATATGCAACACTGCATGTGAGTTAACTCAAAGACCTAAACTACAAACACAGGTAAATGAAACTCTATATATGAAACAAGAGAAGACCCAGAGGGATTATTATAATTACATTCATAATAGTGAGAGGACTGTTCAAGATGAACATAGAAAGTCTGTTCCAAGTGAGAGAAAATAGTACAAGTGAAACATGAGTAGAAGTTGGAAACAGCAATAAGAATATTGTTGTCCTGTATAATGCTGATTGGAATAAACATATTGTTATTGTAAAGATATTGTTCAGGCCTGAACATATTGTTTTACAATTTACCGGTATTAAGAGGAATATTATATACACAATACTGAGAGAAATATATATATCTTGTACCGTGTTGCTGGTCAACAAGATGAATGCACTGAAAGAAGTCTTGGATGCAATTTCCGTTCACATCTTCAAAAACAAATACCAAAAGGAACCCGAACGTCAGGAATTTAAAAGAACCATCTACAAATAGTTGAAAGGCAGGGCTCGGGAGCTATATATCTGATGCCATAGACCGTCATAGGTAAGCACTGATAAGGAAGCACCTGGTTGGTGAGCGGCAGCAGCCAAGACCAGTGGAACAATATCTTGCCAGATAGACTGAGCAGTCTATCTCACTTGTAAGAACTCAATTAGCTTTTCCCTGAAGGGAAGTATGAGAGCGAGGCGGGGAGGGTGCTACCGGTGGGTGCTGCAGGGAAGTAGAGAGGAGACACTGTAAGACGAGAGGTGGTTGAGAGGAACCACTGTAAGGTGGTTGTTTGGGTTGAGGTGTAGAAGGCGTGGTGGTGGCATAGAGAGGAGGAGAGAGAGAGAAGAGGAGGAGGAGGAGGAGGAAGTGTAGAAAGAATGGAGGGGTAAGATTCGGGATTTGCTCACTGTAGATTTCAACGCATTGAAAAAGCGACAGTGGGGCAGAATGACAGTCATAGCTGCTAAACGCACGTTTTCAAGCAGGCGCCTGGACGGTGTTGTTAGATCTAACTAGGATACAATAGTTGGTTATATTTGGTTACTACTAAAGGTATGATCATAAAGTATGCAGGCGTTAGCTCCACTACTACTTGTGAAGGTCAAGGAGTATTGTTTTTATTGTATAAAATAGGTGAAGGTGTTGTGGCATCTACTCGTCTTGGACTCCCGAGCAGGTAGCTTCAGGCGCCTTCGGAAGTTTCTTAGAAATGGTCAGTCTCGCCTGGCCTGATAAGGAGTGATGACAAAGAGTGCCTCGCATAACACGCAGACACCCGAGGCAGTACACGAGTACTCCTGGGACCCAGCTCCAGGTACCCCTCATGGTACACGCCTCTCCGCACTCCGACGGCTTACCTTGTGGCTACCTTGTGATGGTTTCGGGGCTTAGCGTAACCGCGGCCCGGTCCTCGCCCAGGCCTCCTGGTTGCTGGACTGGTCAACCAGCTGTTGGACGCCTGACATATGAATCACAGCCTGGTTGATCAGGTATCCTTTGGAGGTGCTTATCCAGTTCTCTCTTAAATACTGTGAGGGCTCGGCCAGTTATGCCCCTTATGTGTAGTGGAAGCGTGTTGAACAGTCTCGGGCCTCTGATGTTGATAAGAGTTCTCTCTCAGAGTACTGTTGCACCTCTGCTTTTCAACGGGGGTATTCTGCACATCCTGCCATGCCCTCCGGTTTCATGTGGTGTTATTTCTGTATGCAGGTTTGGAACTAGTCTCTCCAATATCTTCCACGTGTAGATTATTATGTACGTCTCGTCTGCACTCTAGAAAATACAGATTTAGACCTTTTAATCAGTCACAATTAAGATGGCTTATAGAGTGGATTTTAGTGGTAAAGGATCTTTGCACGCTCAGCAACTTCTCCGGCTCTGAATGGGGGTGTTAGAGTATTCCATATTCCACCCTAGAGAGCACTAGTGTCTAAAAGTATCATCATTGATATGGCATCCCTTGTTTGGAAGGGTCTTGTTATCCAACCTGTCATTTTTCTTGCAGTCGTGACAGCTACTTTATTGTGTTCTGTAAAGGTAAGGTCTTCTGACATGATGACTCCTAGATCCTATATATATTGACTTTTCGTTATATAGTGTGATTTGATTCCGTTTTATATATGGTTCTGTTTTTAAATTTTAATTTTTTTCCATAGTGCGGGAGTTGGAACTTATTTTCATTAAACATCATATTATTATGTTCTGGGGATGTAATCGGGTCTTTCAGTGCCTCATGAAAGACCCGATTTACGTCTGACTGGAGGTTTGCCGTGTCCTCTATATTGTCTACTCGCATGATAATCCTAGTGTCATCTGCAAATGATAATACAGTGCTGTAGTTTGTATCCTTGTCTATGTCTGATATTAGTATGAGGAAAAGTACCGGAGGAAGCACGGTACCTTGGGGGACTGAGCTTTTCACAGTAGATGATCCGATTTTACTGTGTTGACTATTACACTTTGCGTTCTGTTCGTTAGGAAGTTGAAGATCCATCTCCCTACTGTGCCAGTAGTAATTTTTGTTCACAATGAACGACATATATTGGAAAGGAGGTGGCCAGGAGCTGAAGCTAGGTTCTGGAAATGATAGGTTAGACCCGGCCCCCACACCACCCACACCCGGCCCACCACCCGGCCCACACCCGCCCCACACCACCCACACCACCCACACCGGCCCCACCCCACCCACACCACCCACACCGGCCCACACCACCCACACCCGGCCCACACCACCCACACCCGGCCCACACCACCCACACCCGGCCCACACCACCCACACCCGGCCCACACCACCCACACCCGGCCCACCACCACCCACACCCGGCCCACACCCCCCCACACCCGGCCCACACCACCCACACCCGGCCCACACCACCCACACCCGGCCCACCACCACCCACACCCGCCCACCACCCACACCCGGCCCACACCACCCACACCCGGCCCCACACACCCACACCACCGCAATGGGCCGAATGTGGGCATAGGGTGGGCCGAGTATATGTACTCGGCCCACCCCTGGTCAGACCCTGACAGCACCCACCAGCTAAAGTGCCTCGCCGGTGCATGGCTGTAGTGGTGGGAAGTGTGGGAGGCACAAGTGTAGCGACACCGAGGGTGCTGTGTGTGGCGTCCATCGTGGCACACAATGTATGCATTCGATTTATTGTAAAAAAAAAATTAATGACTCACGAAATTAAATGGCGCAACCTTCTGGGTCGACCCGGACACCGCCGGGTACCCCATACAGTTGTATAATAAATATAAATACAGTTAGGTGAATATCACACCCACGTGCTTCAAATAGAAATAATCGCCCAATAGAACCTAACCTAACTATACACAGAACTTGAATATACCAAAGTGTCTGTATAACAACATGTCTGTATGTAATAGTATAACACATTAACTTACATATGAGAACAAACCTCTATGTTAGGTACAGTATCTTTAAATTAATGAAGACGTATTTGGGGGGGTCGGGCACCGCTTTCCTTAAGCTGCCTACAGATTCCTACTGAAAATTCACCTGTCAAGCCATTCCTTCCCGGCAGAACTGTGGTGGTTGTCCTCTGCTGGTTACAGAGCACCAGTTTAGAGCCCCGCAGGCTATAGAGCACCAGTTTAGAGCCCCACAGCTACAGAGCACCAGTTTAGAGCCCCGACACGGCTAGAGTACCAACGACGTAGACACCAGTTTACCCGCAGCTACGTCCCAAGACCCCCACGCTACAGAGTACCAGTTTAGAGCCGCCACAGGCACGAGGCCCCGCGGTTAGGCACATTTGAGCACAGCTCGAGTACCAGTTTAGAGCCCCACACGCTACAGAGCACCAGTTTAGAGCCCCACACGCTACAGAGTACCAGTTTAGAGCCCCGCACGCTACAGAGCTACCAGTTTAGAGCCCCACAGCGCTGGCACATAAGCCACGCGGACCAGTTTAGAGCCCAAGTACAGCACCTTAGAGCCACACGCTACAGAGTACCAGTTTAAGCCCCAAGCTCAGTACCGTTAGCACCGCTACAGAGCACCAGTTTAAGCACACGCCTACCTTAAGCCCACGCTACAAGCAGTTAGCCCACGCTACAGATGTTAGAGCCCCACACGCTACAGAGCACCAGTTTAGAGCCACGCACGTCCGTAAGCCCGCACGCTCGAGTACAGTAGAGCACAGCCGACCAGTTTCCCCCACAACAGCCAGTTAGGCCCCGCAGCACGCACAGGACTACGCGAGCCGCCACTTGGTCAGGTTACGTCAACACAATCGTCCCGCCGAGGAAGAGCTATGCAATAAAAGTGAAAGTACCTGGCTGCCGGTCGCGCTCTGCTGCGGTCGTTCCCTATGTTCCGTTGTCGAGTCTGCGTGTTCCTTCAGTCTGGTCCTGTCAAGCTCGTGCGTTGTGACCTTCCGTTGTCGAGTCTGCGTGTTCC
>WNGS01164858.1:61857393-61872804 GCA_020271785.1 Procambarus virginalis
TTCAGGCTTGGAACTAAGAGGTTCATGCTTACGTTGGTGCGGCGGGCGGCGACTGTGGCATGCCTCGGTCTCCTGTGGTGTGTTGGGCACCAGTTGTACCCTCACAACCCTAGTTCTCGGGTGCTTGACGTCCCAGAACTCACAGCTCCTCCAGCTCTTCAACAGCTGGTAATCTTGCTTACTGCAACAGTGTGAGGTGTACTATGCGGGCAGGCGGAGGGTCGGGGAGTGGTGTGTCCTCCCTCTCTGACACCGTCCCACTGCTGGGAATTACAGTAATGCAACAGATTTGTTATCGTGGGCTCAGAGCGGCATTTGATAACCCAGTTGTCAACTTTTACATTTTTCTTATTTAATGTTCTGCATGACAAGCTACAAGCTGCGCATTTACCGTCAATGCAGCTCTTGCAACGTAAGTTTTATCACATTTAGAGGAAAAAAAATTGTGTTCTAAAATACAAAATTTGCTGCAGGAGATGAGTAATGGAATGGCGTGATGTTAGATACGACATTAGGTAACCCTTTTGGAATGATGTCGAGTTGATGTCATATCCTGAGTGAACAAGCCACGGCAGTCCCAGAGCGGCCACCACGGGAGTAACACCACACCACCTCACCTCCCCACACTCTCCCGCCCTCTCAACACAGCCCGTACTTACCTCTCGCAGGTACAAGTACTCTCCTCGTGTGTGGACAGGATGATCAACAATTTCATTCTTAAAGAAGTTTGTATCAATTGGAAGAGGATCGCCACATTAGTGTAAGTTATGCACCAGTGACAGTAATAGCTGCTATCTGTGTATCTGCTATATTGTGTGGTTGGAGAGGAGGAAGTGATGGAAAGACTGGCAGTTCCGGAGGGCAAGATGGGGCGGGCGCTCGACGGTGGAAGCCTCGGCCTCCACCATGGATAGAGCCCCGTCCTCCACCATGGATAGAGCCCCGTCCTCCCGCTCTCCATTGCCAGGCCGTAAACTCCTGAGCAACGCCACCATGCACACTCCACCACAACAAAGGAAACAAGCCTACATGTACAACAGCGTTCCCCGGAGTATCGCCAACATGAAGGGCTACACCCCGCAGGAGGAGGCAGAGGACGACGACCCACAGCGGATCAGACGCATGAAGGGCATCTCCGTGGAGGTAGACATCGCCATGAAAAACAGTAAGTTACCCCTTTTATGACCGGCGCCCTAGCGAGTCGCCAACAGTGAGTCGGTTGTGTCACCATCCCAGATGGTGATTGTTTGGTTTGAGTGTGTCGGTGAGGGAGTCGTCGAAGTACAGTGTAACGTGGACATAATATATATATATATATATATAGAATATATATATATATAGTATATATATATATAAATATATATATATATATATATATATATAAATATATATATATATATAATATTATATATATATATATATATATATATATATAATATATATATATATATATATATATCATATATATATATATATATATGTTCCTACTGTTGTCTTAAATCTATTTTTTTATTGTTAATAAAATTCAAGTATTTTGAGAGTAACATTAGGAGTTTGTACCGACCACTGATAGTCAACCGCTGACAGTTACCCATGAGAGATGGACTTAATTGTTTAAGAGGGATGAGAGGGTCTGAATACCACTTCACCAGAGGAAATGCAAGCAAGGCTCATTCAGTCACAAAAGGCAGTCTGTGAATGGGCACGCAACACAACCTGGCGTGTCATATTACTGTGGGTGGCTCGAGTGCTCATTGGAGTCGAATATTGGGAGGGTGAGAGACTCAGTGTTGTGCTGAAGGGCCCCGGATGACGGAGGCTCAGGTAGATGGGTGAGGACGTGTGATAGACCTATGGCAAGGTGAAGCCTGTAGCAGCAGCTACTGTTATACGGGCTCACCATAGCCCGTGCTACTTGGAACTTGTTCCGAGTAGCTGAATCTATAACAACAACAAGAAGCTGCTGCTCATTCACCACATCAGCTTGTCTCAGTATTCCTGCTCTGCTTGATGCACTTTATTAATATTTTCAGGATTTAATTATTAACTTCAATAATTATTTAATAACATTAATCGCTGCAGATAGCAGTGGGTGTGGCCCTCGATGGTCTTCATAACTGTTGTGAGAGGTGGTCTGCGCCAGCCTGGGAGGTTGTAGCTGCTCTACACGGGAAATGGTTGGCGTGGCTTCATAGAGGGGGGGGGGGGAGAAGCGAGGTGGTGGTGAGGTAAGTGTGAAAAGGGTTAGGTTATTGCTGGGTAGTGGTAGGGGGACCTCTGGTGGGGGGGGGGAGGGCGCGCGGGTAGGGACGAGTGTCTACAGAGAGAATACACTTTAGTTTTTCAAACAGATTAGTTTGTTAAAAAAAAGTGATATTGTATAACCTGGTGAATGTGCTGTCATTGTGATAACATTTGTATGAATGCTAATGAAGTTAATTATGAATATTGTGTTACATACGGGCGTGAGTCAGTGTGGGAGGATAGTATAATGTTTTTCCTGGTGGTGCCTCCTCGGGGGACCCACACTCGTTCCTTCTCTGCCGTGTTTCTCAACGTCTGGGGTTTCCTTCCTCACAAGTCCAGCCATTAGACGGGACTTTAGCCATTATGAGACGGTGCTGCTAGTTCACTGCCACTCCATAATTTTGTATTTCACCTTTGTAAACGCAAATTAATGACGCTATGTAAAAAGACACCTCGAACACTGTTTATGTAGAACAGACATAAATCTGTGTATTCATGTATGTTGGTTACATTAGCATTTTAAAAGCATTACAATCACCTTCTGTGGGTGATTGTGCAATAAATCACTGAACTATATGTTTAATAGATCTCTAACCCTGTCTATGGAGGACAGAAGAAAATGTATATGTGCTGCTAGGGATTGTAAATGTGTGGCCACGTTTGTGGTAGAAAATAATAATAATAATAACAATAATAACAAAAAAATCCAAGTTCGTTGTGTGCACTGGCGGCGACTAATGGTGGTGGCACATGACACCAGGTGCATTATTATGATGATGGCACTCGGGACTCTCCTCCTGTGTCTGAGGTGTGTGTGTGTTGGTGCCAGGGCTCTTCAAGGTGCCTCTGTGACGGGGTGGTTGTGGAGGCACACATGTGTAAGCTGCGTTTTATGGCCCTGATTGGAAAGGCCAGATCATTTGTCATTTATTTTGCATTTCCTTCAGCGATGCAAAGACATTGTGCGTTTATTATTTTTAATTATCATTTGGCGTGTGAGTGCGTTGATACTCGCTTAAGTGGTTCTTCCGGCCAGCTACTGGCCAGGAAAATACTGTGAGTGATTCACGGCTGCGAGGAAACGCTGCCCTTCCCCAGTACGTGTTTGGTCTCGTGGGCGTTAGGATCCCTGTCAACTTTTTCCTTGTCGCTCGAGAAGTCGTGATTGCAGGCGGGCAGCGTTGCTAATTTGGGTGTGTGACAGTGTCGTGTTCAGAGGTCTTGACGCCACAAAGGAGAACGTTACTTGGCACTTAGTTATGTGTTGGTATCTTAAGGTGTCAGGCGCAGTATCAGTTGTGGCAGTACGAGAAGTGGAGAGCGGCCTTGGAGGTGGAGGAAGGTGAGGTAGAGGCGGTTACCAGATGGAGGTGATTTCTGGCAGCGGTATCAGGCGTCTGGGAGTGCCGACACACCCCCTCTTGTCTGGCACTCCTCACACCCGTGGCTCTAACGCCGGCACTACCTGATCCGTGAAAGATACAGCACACTTGACAACTAGTGTTCAGACCGAGGCAAGCTGATCAATGTCCTTTCTCTCATTTGCTCAGAGTTAATATGAGGACCGCTTTATATAATAGGAGGAGCGTCATCTGGCAAGATTGAGCTTGGGAGGGAGGGAGGGAAGGGGGGGGGGGGGGGAGGGAGGGAAGGAGGGGGGGGGAGGGAACCATCACTCGCTATGTAAACTAGGAACATGTGCCGGGGGCAGCCAAGCGTCCTGGTGATGCAGGTAGTGTAGGGCCACGCCTCCCCCTCCTGCACCAGGCACACCGTCCCCCCCCCCCCTCACCTCTGCCAAGACGTGTGTTGACACCACGAAAGACACGTTAGGGTGGGGGGGGGGGTCGGGTCGGGTCCGGTCACTACAAGCTGCCTCACGGGGTTGGCACCAGCTGTTGGCACTGGTGCCAGGCACTACCGCCATGCTAGCATCCCTGGTCACTCACTTGGCACCTGTCTCCTACTCTTAGTTTACCTCGTTGTGCCGACACGGGTAATTAGAGCTCATGACATCATTGACGTAAAGTGAACACAGATATCGTCTCCTGGAGAATGAGTGATGGAGAGCTTATCTAAGGAACAACTCTGCCGAGATTAGTGTTATCTGACACCACTCCCGTGACATTCCTATCACCTAATACCGGATCACAAGTTAAATTTCTCAAGTCGTGATTGAAGAGGTTCCTGCAGGAAGTTCCAGATTGTAGTGATACGGCCTGCTGGCCGCCGCCAACAACAGCCTTTCCAATCAAATCAGTCTAGTGTTCCTACTATTACTGTCTGTTGGCGGAGCATGACCTCATCGCTTTCCCCCCGACGAGGGGATCAGAATGCTCTTACTGATGAACTTTGTTGCCACGTTTCACGGAGCAAAGCTATCTTAGTGTCAACGGCTGTCTCACATCACCCGCTATTTTGGTCAGCGGGGCGCGGCCGCTTGTGTCCCCAACGGCAGGGACCTGTCGCGGCACTCAGACTCCTGTTGCCCGGGGTCACCCTGGGACACTGAGGGGGTGATCTGCCACAACACCCACACTGGTGCTGCCCGGGTCACCCTGGAACACTGAGGGTGAAACACGGGACGGCCACATGACACACTGAGGTCTAGTGGTCCCCAGCGTGTCTTGGTGATATTGCTTCCCTAATGGTATAATGTGTGACCAGTGAGGAGGTGGAGCGACGAGGAGCTGCATGATGTCATGAAGGAGCGTGACGTGATGTGGTGGCCGCCTGTGTAATGTGTTCCCCTCATTATCCACGCAGCGCTGCTCCCAAGTGGCGTGAGAAAACCAGAATATAATTGAGACGCTAACAGCTGTTGGGAGTTTTATTGTTTTTTCCTCTTGCATAGGAACGTTTGTTTCGTGTAGTCTTCAGACTCCCACAGAAACCTTGGCTTAGTGCAGACGCCAGGCTGCCCCGTGAACCTTGCTTATCATAGCCTTCAGGCTGCCCCATGAACCTTGCTTATCATAGCCTTCAGGCTGCCCCGTGAACCTTGCTTATCATAGCCTTCAGGCTGCCCCGTGAACCTTGCTTATCATAGCCTTCAGGCTGCCCCGTGAACCTTGCTTATCATAGCCTTCAGGCTGCCCCGTGAACCTTGCTTATCATAGCCTTCAGGCTGCCCCATGAACCTTGCTTATCATAGCCTTCAGGCTGCACCATGAACCTTGTTTATCATAGCCTTCAGGCTGCACCATGAACCTTGTTTATCATAGCCTTCAGGCTGCCCCATGAACCTTGCTTATCATAGCCTTCAGGCTGCCCCATGAACCTTGTTTATCATAGCCTTCAGGCTGCCCCATGAACCTTGCTTATCATAGCCTTCAGGCTGCACCATGAACCTTGTTTATCATAGCCTTCAGGCTGCACCATGAACCTTGTTTATCATAGCCTTCAGGCTGCCCCATGAACCTTGCTTATCATAGCCTTCAGGCTGCCCCATGAACCTTGCTTATTATAGCCTTCAGGCTGCCCCATGAACCTCGCTTATTATAGCCTTCAGGCTGCCCCATGAACCTCGCTTATCATAGCCTTCAGGCTGCCCCATAAACCTCGCTTATCATAGCCTTCAGGCTGCACCATGAACCTTGCTTATTATAGCCTTCAGCCTGCCCCATGAACCTCGCTTATTATAGCCTTCAGGCTGCCCCAAGAACCTCGCTTATCATAGCCTTCAGGCTGCCCTATAAACCTTTAAGTATATTCTGCCACCACCAGAGACCTTGGTTTAGTAATTGTATACTGGACACACTGGGTTATCAAAGATGATGAGGTTGACCCTCGGTTCGATAAGGGTAATGGAGGTCAGGGCACAGGTCAGCTGTTGTTCACGCAGCAACACGCCCGGTAGCCGGAAAACGTCTAAACATCCCTACGCGACAAGAAGATACAATTTTACTGCAAGTGCTTAGTGTGACAACTCGTCCTCAAACTTAATGCGCCTCCATTTAGACGCCACGAACACCGGCGTCCAAATTTGGGTGCAGTGAGTGTGATTAAAGCATTTCAATATCGGTGTATGTAACAATGCTCAGTATAAGTCATAAGTAGGCGGCCTCTTCCGGCAGGCGAGGTACTGTTGTCGCTGTTCATACCTGGTGGAGTTGAGAGGTGTCTGGGCTGGCACCCGTGACGAGACCCTTGGCACTGTTGTCTGCATCTAGTCACTGTGTACTGCCCTCTGCCCCGTGTATCACGTCTCCTCTGGTAAAGTTGGCGGCCACCTGCTATATGTATACGGGAGGTATACTGTCTTGTTATAGTTTTGGGTTAGTTATGATGGATGGATGGATGTGGTGGTGACGCGTGACCGAGCATGTGTGGGTCCCACCAGTGGAATGTTGTTGTTGTTGTTATAGATTCAGCTACTCGGAATAAGTTCCAAGTAGCACGGGCTATGGTGAGCCCTTCCCACCAGTGGAAGGAATCCTCGCCTGATAGGTGGCGTGTAGGGTGAGGTGTGGTCAGCCGCACCACGCCTCACCCTACGGCACCCTTATATCTCCACATATACTCTGGCCCATTTACCTTGGTCGCTAACATTTCTGAGGTTGAAAAGAATAGTAGACTCCATTTTTACTCTCGGAAAAACGCTAAGGTAGATGACGGTGTTAGGTGGTTGTTGATCTAGGGGCGACGACGACCATGGGATCGGATGCGCCCCGGCGTAACCGTGAAGGGATAATCGCGAAGCCTAATGGCGAAATGAAAGTCGCTTATCAGCAGAAACTAATATGCTTTGCGGCCAATAAACTCAGACAGGCAGATGATTGGGGAGCCCCAGGAGTTCCTCAGGGTGACAAGCACGGGCCCCGCCCCACAGTTCATGTCCCACGCCCCTTGTTCGTGGGACACGAACAAGGGGACACAGGTGGAAACTCAGTACCCACATGAGCCACAGAGACGTTAGATTTTTTTCAGTGTCAGAGTAGTTAATAAATGGAATGCACTAGGCAGTGATGTGGTGGAGGCCGACTCCATACACAGTTTCAAATGTAGATATGATAGAGCCCAGTAGGCTCAGGAACCTGCACACCAGTTGATTGACAGTTGAGAGGCGGGACCAAAGAGCCAAAGCTCAACCCCCGCAAGCACAATTAGGTGAGTACAGAGAACACTAGGTACCAAACCAAAAACTCGGCCCTCAACTATAACCCAAAAGTCATCCAGTGGCCTCTGGCAGAACAGAAGCCAGCCGCCCACCACGGCCGAGGGCACACCAGGAGCCCACCAAGACCCTCCACCTCTCGGCCAAGCCGGCGCCGGACACCGTCACCCCGCCGGGAGAACCAGCCAGAAAACGTTAGAAATCTATCCACTATCCTGTGACACAAGGCGATATGTGCGCCAGGCCTCGTAACAACCCGGACCGTTGAATAAGAATGTCAAATGGCAATATCAAATCCAAAATCGCGAAACAGAACGTGATCCGGCGGCTCCTAGACGTTCGTTCGTCGTCAATGTTGAATCAGGAGCCTGGTGTTGGGTTGCCATGGCAGCGTGGCCACTCTTGCCCACAATGTTTGACAGTCGATAATGTAAAGATGCAAAAGTAGTAATGTCTCGCATGCCTTGTTTAGTGTTTTAAGAGTGTACTCCGGTAATGTAGAGGGTGTCGACACCTGGTCCCCAGCGCGGTTATCGCGTGTGCTCTGGCACAAGATTTACTGAGGGAGGGGGGGGGGGTGTCGTCTTGCTAGTACCACCTCTCAAGGGATCCCAGGATCCGGCAGGCACTACAGGTTTAGGGAGCTGGAAGTAGGGAGTGTAAACACGGTGTGACCCAGACTACGAGTAAGCGGGTCGGCTCGTGTTTGGTCTGGCTGGTGCACCTCGTCTAATTAAGGTGACACTTAACATTTGTTCTCTGCGCCCACACCCTCGTTATTATTAACTTCTCTACTTACGGTTCAACACAGTTTCTCATCACTCCCGCTATTAGGCTAAACTATAAAACTGTGTAGATAAGGAACATTAAAGTCCGTACCTACATTTCTTAATATTACGTTTCATGAAGGTTGAGGACGCCACTAATGCTGCAGACTGACCTTCCAAGGGGCTGTGGCCGCTGGCGTTGTGGAGAGGAAGATCAAGCTTATACAATGAGGTCCAAGGGAACAAAATAACATGCAAAATGGGTCGGTGGATATTCACTTTCCAGTCAAGCAGGTCACGGAGAGCAACTGTACAAAGCCCTGTACTCTGAGACACTCGGAGTACAGGGACAACTCTCCTGTCTTAATATCAGACCTAGACAAAAATATAAATCACGTATCATGTTTTTGCAGACGATACCAAAAGCAACATACAAACCATCCCGGTACAAGACACTAAAAAGCTACAAGCAGATATCAGTAAAGTCTACTGAGCAATATAAAATACTACGATATTCAACCGTGGTAAATTTCAGATGCTTAGATACGGAGAAAATGAAGAGCTTTAACGGAATACAGAATACAAGACGCAATCAGATCTTCTCATAGAGAGAAAACGACATACAGGATCTGGGAATAACGACGACTTAGCGATTAGTAAGCATTACCAAGCAGATGTAGCATTAACCAAGAAAATGATAGGCTAGATTATGAGAATCTTCAAATCCAGGGATGGCACTTCCGTGCTCCTGCTTTTGAAATCATTTGTGCATTCTCGCCTTGAATACAGATCGGTACTCGTTTCTCATTTGAAAACAGGTTAGAGATGTATGAAATGGAAGGAATGGAGATATGTGCACAATAGAGAATCAAAATCTCCGAAAAGGAGACAAGAGAAGTATTACACAATGTACATTTGAAGATACTGGAAGGGCAGGTCCCAGATATGCACCAAAATGGCAACTTTCTGTAGCGAAAGTTATGGTAGGAAATTCAGAATAAACACAGTAGAGGTGCCATAGGCACGTCATTGTTTGAACGTCAGAGGGCCACGAGTCTTCACCCTGAAGGTTTTCAAGACGCAACTGGATAAACACTGGATCAATCAGGTTGTGATGGAATTGTAGTCGCGAAGGCCGCTCTGAGCAGTAGCCTTTCAGAACAAATTATTCCAAGAAAAGTGCTGCCTCAGGGCGGGCTTGTGGAGCAGAACTACCGGTAGTTTAGTCATGGTAGTGGCAGGTGGCCAGGGTCCTGCTGATGGCCCGTCATTACGTTCATGCAAGAGATTCAGCACACACAGCTGAGCTGTGTATGTTCAAAACGTTATGAAAAAGGTAATTGAAAGTCACGTATTCTAACCTTACAGAGTCGGCCGGACGACTCGAACAGAAAACGGAACAGTACGTCACTTTTGTGAGTCGATTTCATTTCAAATTACGTCCAAATTTGGCCATAGCGCGCATACGAGCGAAAAGTGACGTTATTTTTAAGAGGACGTGTTGGTGTATGATCCCACAATTAAAGATTACTGGAACTAAACCTCGTGACACTGTAAGACAGAAGAGTTAGGGGAGACATGATCACCACCTATACAATTTTCAGACTAATTGACAGGGTAGATAAAGATAAACTATTTAGAATGGATGGTACGCAAATAAGGAGGCACACTCTTTGTAACAAAAAAGGAGACCTGATCGAGGACCGGGCCGCGGGGACGTGTAGCCCCGAAATTATCTCAAGATAACCTCAAGATAACCACACGTGGAAACTTGGTACCCAAATGAGCCGTAGAGACATTAGAAATAATTTTTTTAGTGTCAGGTTAGTTAACAAATGTGTAGTGATGTGGTGGAGGCTGACTCCATACACAGTTTCAAATGTAGATTTGATAGAGCCCAGTAGGCTTAAGAATCTGTACAACAGTTGATTGACAGTTGAGAGGCGGGAGCAAAGAGCCAGAGTTCAACCCCCGCAAGCACAACTAGGTAATTACACACACGCGTGTACACACTATATTACAAAAAGAGGTAGCATGATAAATGAGTGGAATAAATAGAGAGAATAGAAGACAGAAGAGGACCAAACCAAATACAAGACGGCTGGAAACAAATCCATTTAACATCTGCAGAGAATCATAAAAGTATTATGAAAATGACGCTGCAGCATATCAAGCCAAGAAACCAATGGAGTTGCTCCGTAGCTATATTAAGAAAGTGACAGTAAGAGCCCAAGTGACTAAACAAGACGAGAGGACAACGTAACGATGTCTAGGAAGTCTGAGGAACCTAATGCCAGGTGCCCGGGGTGCTCCTGCCTGACCCGGACCACCTCACTTGTAAGGAGGTAACCCAAGGAGACCCTCACATATTACAGTAACAATGGAGACAGTAATGAGGCGGCTACGGTTACTTCATAACACCTGTAGTGGATGAGTGCTTGTGTCAGAGAGAGAGGGGGGACGGGGAGAGAGAGGGAGAGAGAGAGGGAGAGAGAGAGAGGGGGAGAGAGAGAGAGAGAGAGGGGGGGAGAGAGAGAGAGAGAGGGGGGGAGAGAGGGGGGAGAGAGAGAGGGGGGAGGAGAGAGAGAGGGAGGGAGAGAGAGAGGGAGAGAGGGAGGGAGGGAGAGAGGGAGGGAGGGAGAGAGAGAGAGAGGGGAGGGAGGAGAGAGAGAGGGAGGGAGGGAGAGGATTTTTTTTCTACCACAGACGTGGCCACACACGTGACCAGCATATATACATTTTCTTCTGTCCTCCATGGACAGGGTTAGAGATGTGTTAAACATATATTTCAAGGGTTTATTGAACAATCAACCACTGAAGGTGAGTCGGTGCTTTTAAAATGCTAAGCTAACCTATATACGTAAATACATAGATACACAGATTTACGTATGCCTTAGATAAAGTGTTCGATGTGTCTTTTACATAGTGTCATTAACGTACATTTACAAAGGTGAAATGTAATTCTGATCAGCTTCCATATATACTTTATACCCATACATATACATACACACACACATATACATATATACACACACATGCATTCACAGACATTTGTCTCATTCACTCTGACAGGGTGAGATAGCTGATAAAGAAACTAGTGTGCAATTAAGCACTTAATCACTGAAGGTGATTAAGGTGCTTTTACAAGCTCAGGTTATATAGTTACATCATATACATTGTATAATTAATCTATTACATGGTCAATCTTGGATACAAGTCCAATATATCATCAAGTGTTCCAGTACTCATATAGTAATTACAGAGTTCAGCATACCTTAGCCCAGGAGGGCGAAAGTCAGCCAGTATGGGACATTCTACAATATAATGTTCAAGAGAGTGCATGTTTTCTCTTTCACAAAGTTGACACATTGTGTACTCGACATTTGGGTTTGAGAAAGCTGCCAGATACGTCTATATCCCAGGCGTATTCTGGCCACTATAACATCACATTGCCGGGTTCTTGTTCTATTAGTCCCATATGTGAATGTCTCTCACGATATCTATCATAATATTTAATGCTACAACTTTCAGGTCTTTGTGAATTTGTTAGGTCGGTGAGATCTTCATTAGATATTTGTTTAAGTATTCTCTTTGTCACTGCTAATGAATACCCATATCATTTCTACCACTGGTTTTCTACAGGCTGTCTTTGCAAGCATATCAACAGTTCATGCCTTGAGATGCCAACATGTGATGGTATCCATAGGAATTTAATTTCAAATCTGTTTTCTTTAGCAGCTAAAACATTCATTCGAATATCACTGACTATTTTCTGGGTGTCACTACTATGTGCGTTCAATGCCAGGAGTGCACTCTGCGAGTCACAGTATATAAGTCCACTGCCTTTGTCTTTTAAAAATTCAGTGGCAAGGTATATGCCTGCAAGTTCGGTTTGAGTTGTACTTGCCCAGTCATTGACGCGCTTCATTGCTGTATGTACGAGAGAAGATGTTTCAAATATATTACATGCACATCCGGTACATCGTCCACCCTCTTCTACAGAGCCGTCGGTATAGCACTGATACACATCGTTACCCATACTCTGAGTACTTTCAGTGATGCTTTCAGTGTTAACTGTTTTAATAATGTAGAGTGCACACTTATCTTTCTTGGGCGCATTTACAAAATTAACTGATAAATCCCAGTTATCCCATGGAGTAATTGGTTGATTAATCATTAGTTGAGTTGGGTCATATTAATATTTTGATGGAGTTGGCTACCTTGTAGAACCAATATACATAATCAGATTTCGTTCTTCTTCTATAGACCTCAGTGAGTGCAGCATATTAGAAAGTTTAGCTTGATTGAAACTTCATGTGTTGCCTAGAATTAGCCAAAGATGAGAGGCTCAAGAGAGAGAGAGGAAGGAGTGGGGATGAGAGCATTATAGAGATGCTGATGAGTCACAGGGATGTAAGAAGCATTTTAATACGAGAACAGTGAGGTAAATGAGAGAATGTGCTACATATTGGAGGCAGTTGAGGATAAGTCCATTCTTAGTTTTAAAAGCAAATATGATGTATATGTATGGTAAAGGGAGAGTAGGGAGCCATTATACTTGGTGACCGACAAGAGGAAGGTGAGGGTGGTGTCTGAGGTGGGGCTCAAGCCTGGCGGGGTGGTGTCTGAGGTGGTGCTCAAGCCTGGCGGGGTGGTGTCTGAGGTTGTGCTCAAGCCTGGCGGGGTGGTGTCTGAGGTGGTGCTCAAGCCTGGCGGGGCGGTGTCTGAGGTTGTGCTCAAGCCTGGCGAGGTGGTGTCTGAGGTGGTGCTCAAGCCTGGCGGGGTGGTGTCTGAGGTTGTGCTCAAGCCTGGCGGGGTGGTGTCTGAGGTGGTGCTCAAGCCTGACATAACCATTTTAGAAATATACAGTCAGTTAGACTGTATTACCCTGGTAGGTCGCGGTGTCAGTCATCACTGAACAAGTATGGTACTGAACTGGTCGCTGAACACCCTTACCTCATCTCCTGCGGTGGGTATGTGGGCCTGCCGGGCCGCTCCAAGCAACAGCCTGGTGGACCAAACTTTCACATGTCAAGCCTGGCCTCGGGCCGGGCTTGGGGAGTAGAAGAACTCCCAGAACCCCATCAACCAGACATCACCAATAACAAAGATCTTCAACAGAAGCCTACCAAGGTATAATTCAACACGACCATCGATATTATACTTTGCACAGACATGCTGAATAAAGTAATCTGAATGCAAATTACGCTATCAATATTAAACTATATAATCTTGACTCCTTGTCATTAGACATTACCGCTCGTAGTTCATTGTTTCAACCCCTTCCTCCCTCCCTACCCCGAGCCTCTCCTTCACCTCCCTCCCCCCGAGCCTCTCACCTCCCTCCCCCCCCGAGCCTCTCACCTCCCTCCCCCGAGCATCTCACCTCCCTCCTCCCGAGCATCTCACACTCCCTCCCCCCGCCTAGCCTCTCACCCTCCCCCCCCCCCCCCCTCCCCGAGCCTCTCACCGTTCCTGCTTCATCATAACTCTTAGTTCCCAGACACTCGCCCTCTATAATCAGTGAATCACCTTCTGCTCCTTGTCCAAGCCCCGAGGGATCCTTTCCTCCTGGAGCCGTGCCCCAGACGTGCCCCAGCAGCAGAGGGCAGCAGAGGGGCACATCATTGCACGACTCGTACTAAAAGTAGAGGCCAGCAGTTGTGAGGGCGCCACAACAATGAGTTGTGAGCGGTGGCCGCGAGGCAAGGCGAGCACAACTCATCGACTCATTGGTACATGCTGGGACTCGCGGCCACGTCAACGCTCAAGTGACTACAAAAATAACTCCTTCGCCAACACTTACCGTTCGATGAATCCACACTACACAATCGACACTACGCTCGCTCGCCAGCCTTTATTGGCATTATTATTATTAATGTGGGATGAATGAGTGACAGGGTAGTGTATCTGGCCTCCGATGACGGAAGCTCCGGCTGGTCAACAACTGCACCTCACACCACCAGCTCCCCCTCAGCTACGATACAAAACACAACCGCTCTCCTCTCTCTCACCCAGCGGTAATAAGCAAGCCATGAAGCTACTCAACATGGCTTCCCTCGAGGTGGCACTGCTCAAGCCGCCATAAGGATGAGGCATTAGGAGGGAGGATGGTAATAAGCAGCAGGGATGAGGCCGTAGCCATAACAAGACCTGAAGGCTGGTTGATAAGAGTGACGGGAGGAGACATGAGAAGGGCGCCGCCCCTCGGAGGTCTCCCCACCATCGCCTGCCGTACATGGCTCATCAGGCCCGGACGGGCGTCTCCTTGTCCTCTCTTGCCTGTGGTCGGAGAGGTGGTATGGTGAGGGTACAGTGGTGCCCGTCCTCCTGCTAGTCTCCCGTCCCTCCTGCTAGTCTCCCGTCTTATCTCCATACCTTGATATTCTTCCTTTATTAGTCACCGCAGTTACATGCATTACTTCTCTCTTTTCTCCGCTTATCACTTCTCAACCTCCTTTCCTCTAAATGTACATTTTCCTAATTTACTTTCCTCGACCGCAGGGCCACATACCCACCACAGCTCGGTTGGTTCGGCACTTCGTGAAGAAAACTATCTTGTTTCCTCTTGAAGATGTCCACGGTTGTTCCGGCAACAATTTCTTATAGTCACTGGTAGGATGGTTGAACAACCGTGGACCTCTGATGTTTATACAATGTTCTCTGATTGTGCCTATGGCACCCCTGCTCTTTACTGGTTTTTGTTCTGCATTTTCTTCCATATCGTTCACTCCAGTATGTTGTATTTTAATATGTAGATTTGGTACCTGGCCCTCCAGTATTTTCCACGTGTATATTATTTGGTATCTCTCTCGTGTTTCTGTCTAGTGAGTACATTTGGAGAGCTTTGAGACGATCCCAATAATTTAGGTGCTTTATCGCGTCTATGTATGTCGTATATGTTCTCTGTTTTTCCCTCTATTTCAGCAATCTCTCCTGCTCTGAGACACAGTCATCTCCTCGTGTTTTCTCTTTAACTCGCCCTCATCCCGCCAGCCTTGACCCCCTGGTGATGTGCTCACATTGATCATGAATTAAGGCCAGCATCTCATTATCCATACTAACTCCTTCCCTCTCTCCCTCCCTCTCTCCTCTCCTTGCGGGATACTGACAAAGAGCTGAAATCTCTGGAAACCTTGCAAAATGAAGCTATGCGTCTCACCCTTGGGGCTCCTAAGTCCACGAGAATAGTTAATATGAGAGCAGAGTTAAAATTACCTACCATAAGTGAGAGAAATTTTGTCTATTAGCACAGTTTTCGGCGTGAAGGCATTGAGTAAA
>WNGS01164858.1:61881981-61895850 GCA_020271785.1 Procambarus virginalis
AACACAGCGGTCACTGTAACAAGACGGTGGAACACAGCGGTCACTGTTAACAAGACGGTGGAACACAGCGGTCACTGTAACAAGACGGTGGAACACAGCAGTCACTGTAACAAGACGGTGGAACACAGCGGTCACTGTAACAAGACGGTGGAACACAGCAGTCACTGTAACAAGACGGTGGAACACAGCGGTCACTGTAACCTGACGGTGGAACACAGCGGTCACTGTAACCTGACGGTGAACACAGCGGTCACTGTAACCTGACGGTGGAATACAGCGGTCACTGCAACAAGACGGTGGAACACAGCGGTCACTGTAACCTGACGGTGGAACACAGCAGTCACTGCAACAAGACGGTGGAACACAGCGGTCACTGTAACAAGACGGTGGAACACAGTGGTCACTGTAACAAGACGGTGGAACACAGCGGTCACTGTAACAAGACGCTGGAACACAGCGGTCACTGCAACAAGACGGTGGAACACAGCGGTCACTGTAACAAGACGCTGGAACACAGCAGTCACTGCAACAAGACGGTGGAACACAGCGGTCACTGTAACCTGACGGTGGAACACAGCAGTCACTGCAACAAGACGGTGGAACACAGCGGTCACTGTAACAAGACGGTGGAACACAGCGGTCACTGTAACAAGACGGTGGAACACAGCGGTCACTGTAACAAGACGTGGAACACAGCGGTCACTGTAACAAGACGGTGGAACACAGCGGTCACTGTAACAAGACGGTGGAACACAGCAGTCACTGTAACAAGACGGTGGAACACAGCGGTCACTGTAACAAGACGGTGGAACACAGCGGTCACTGTAACAAGACGGTGGAACACAGCGGTCACTGTAACAAGACGGTGGAACACAGCGGTCACTGTAACAAGACGGTGGAACACAGCAGTCACTGTAACAAGACGGTGGAACACAGCGGTCACTGTAACAAGACGGTGGAACACAGCGGTCACTGTAACAAGACGGTGGAACACAGCGGTCACTGTAACCTGACGGTGGAACACAGCGGTCACTGTAACCTGACGGTGGAACACAGCGGTCACTGTAACCTGACGGTGGAACACAGCGGTCACTGTAACCTGACGGTGGAACACAGCGGTCACTGTAACAAGACGGTGGAACACAGCGGTCACTGTAACCTGACGGTGGAACACAGCGGTCACTGTAACCTGACGGTGGAACACAGCAGTCACTGTAACAAGACGGTGGAACACAGCGGTCACTGTAACCTGACGGTGGAACACAGCGGTCACTGTAACAAGACGGTGGAACACAGCGGTCACTGTAACCTGACGGTGGAACACAGCAGTCACTGTAACAAGACGGTGGAACACAGCGGTCACTGTAACAAGACGGTGGAACACAGCAGTCACTGTAACCTGACGGTGGAACACAGCGGTCACTGTAACCTGACGGTGGAACACAGCGGTCACTGTAACAAGACGGTGGAACACAGCAGTCACTGTAACCTGACGGTGGAACACAGCGGTCACTGTAACCTGACGGTGGAACACAGCGGTCACTGTAACAAGACGGTGGAACACAGCGGTCACTGTAACCTGACGGTGGAACACAGCGGTCACTGTAACAAGACGGTGGAACACAGCGGTCACTGTAACAAGACGGTGGAACACAGCGGTCACTGTAACCTGACGGTGGAACACAGCGGTCACTGTAACCTGACGGTGGAACACAGCGGTCACTGTAACCTGACGGTGGAACACAGCGGTCACTGTAACCTGACGGTGGAACACAGCGGTCACTGTAACAAGACGGTGGAACACAGCGGTCACTGTAACAAGACGGTGGAACACAGCAGTCACTGTAACAAGACGGTGGAACATAGCGGTCACTGTAACAAGACGGTGGAACACAGCGGTCACTGTAACAAGACGGTGGAACACAGCAGTCACTGTAAC
Organism: Procambarus virginalis; assembly: GCA_020271785.1. NCBI lineage: Eukaryota > Metazoa > Arthropoda > Malacostraca > Decapoda > Cambaridae > Procambarus > Procambarus virginalis. The sequence continues at coordinate 61,883,921 of WNGS01164858.1, forward strand.
AAGACGGTGGAACACAGCAGTCACTGTAACAAGACGGTGGAACACAGCGGTCACTGTAACCTGACGGTGAAACACAGCGGTCACTGTAACAAGACGGTGGAACACAGCGGTCACTGTAACAAGACGGTGGAACACAGCGGTCACTGTAACAAGACGGTGGAACATAGCGGTCACTGTAACAAGACGGTGGAACACAGCAGTCACTGTAACAAGACGGTGGAACATAGCGGTCACTGTAACAAGACGGTGGAACACAGCGGTCACTGTAACAACACGGTGGAACATACGTTATTACAGACACAAAATATAGTTCAATAAATAACCCGACCACACACACGTGAACAGTATGAGAGTGTCAAGGCTTCAGCCTGCAGTTTATATACGCCAGGAGCCTGGCAGCAGGACGCCCTGCCTGAGGTCAGCCCAGGGGGCCAGACCTCCTCCTTGTGACCATTCTCACCTCCGTACTACGACACACTCACCTGAAATAGCGTAAATTAACGTCTTACTTGAAATGACGTAGAACGGAGGCCAGAATGCTCACAAGCAGGACGTCTGGCCTCCCGTCTGACTGTTGAGTACTGGATGAGTCCAATTACAGTTGAGTACTGGAAGACTGTCCAGTTACTACCTGGATTATATCTGGATAGAATTCTGGGACTACTAGTCAAGCCCGGCCCGAGGCCAGGTTTGACTTGAGAGCTTGGTCCACCAAGCTGTTGCTTGGAGCGGCCCGCAGGCCCACATATCCTCTACACCTGGTACTTCTTGCATAAACCATTTACAGTTTTGTCTTGAATACTTCCACTTTTTTCCGGCAATATTTCTTATAGTCGAGAGTGTTGAATAGCCGCTGACCTCTGATGTTTATACAGTGTTCTCAGATTGTGCCTATGGCACCCCTGCTCTTCACTGGTTCTATTCTGCATTTTCTTCCATATCGTTCACTCCAGTACGTTGTTATTTTACTGTGTAGATTTGGGACCTTTCCCTCCAGTATTTTCCATGTGTATATTATTTGGGATCCCTCTCGTCTCCTTCTTAGTGAGTACATTTGGAGAGCTTTGAGACGATTCCAATGGGTGCTTTATCGCGTCTATGCGTGCCGTATATGTTCTCTGTATCCCCTCTATTTCAGCACCTCTCCTGCTCTGAAGGGGAAAGTGAGTACCGAGCAGTATTGGATTAGTATCTAGTTACTGTTGAGTGCTGGATGAGTCACGGTTGAGTACTGGATGAGTCACGATTGAGTACTGGATGAATCACGGTTGAGTACTGGATGAGTGTGCCAAGTGAGTGAGTGATAAGAGGTGTATAATAACACAGACAACCAATAACTTGAGGAGGTGTAAGGAAGACAGGAGTAGAGGTGATGGTATTGGTGATGACGTATTAGTGACGTCACAGAAGGCCCCGCCCTCTGCTCTTCATTAACACCGCACCAGGACGCACGTTTGTTTATTTCCCGGTCTTGGTTGTGTGTGGTAGTGACAGACGTTATATATATTGACATTAAACTCCGCCATTGGGGAAAATGGCGTGATGTATTTCAAATTGAAATGGTGTAAAGATTAAGTTTGTGTTTACAGGATTGTGAGAGTATGGTAGTGGTGTGGCGGGTGTGTGTAGCGCCGAGCAGGTGTGTCGTCAGTAGCACAGGTGGTGGCGCCACGACTCCTCCCACACTGCTTCCTCCCTCCTTCATCCTGCCATAAACCTCATCCCCACACTCCTGCAGGACACAGCCGCTGAAGGAAAGGACCGGCGGGAAGGCCAAGGGAGGTGGCAGTTACCTTGGCTGGCGAAGCGTTGTGTTTACTGTACCTGAGCGGCTCAGCCGCCGTATTGTTGGAACATCTTGTGGCCGCCGCGGGCCCGTGTGTGTTGTGTGCCTGCGGGCGGACAGCCAGTGTAGAGTTAGCCGGTGCTGTGGGTGGAACTCTTGCACCCACCGCCCCGTGCATCACGCTGAGGGTGCAGGTGTGTGAGCTCCAGGTCTGGCGGTGCGTGTGTGGGGGTGCGTGGGCAGGGAGCAGGGCAGACCCGGGTCCTGGGTGGAGGAGGAGTGCTGTGGGCGGGGAGAGAGAGAGAGGGAGGAGTGTAGGCCGCGGGACCCAGGCAGCGGCAGTCAGTTAAGCCCCTGAGTCAGGCGGTGTGTGCAGGGTGCGGTGGTGCTGGCCCCGTAAACCCCTTTAGTTAGTCCAGTGTAGCTAGTGACTCTAGTACCCTTCGACCCGTGCTCTCTCCCGCTGCTGCTGCTGCACTAGTTGTTGACACTAGTGCTACTAGCCCCGCCACCAGGCGCTCCTCGACCCGACCCTCTGCCCTCACAATGTCAACGCACCACTACTACAAGGGCCGGCTGGGCTTCGACCCCGCCGAGGCCCGGGCAAATGGTACCCGAGACGGACACAACACGGGCGCCGACTTCAAGACATTTGGCGGATACGAGGAATCTCTCAGCAAGTTCAAAGGTATAGTCTATACCCTCAACATCTACCAGTTGATAGGTAGGCGGAACTCGTCACGTGCATGACCTGCATTGTTGTGTTGCGTGCCGTGGACCACTACTACCTTCCTCCTATACTCCACCCATCCCAACCTGCTGTATTTTTACAAGGAATGAAACAAGCCAATCCAATAAACAGGTCCTGATCATTACAGTTCCAACTTAGGGATGACATAATAATCGAAGGTAACATTTTGATAGCAGGGAATGGTGGAGTGTAGGTGCGTGTTTGTGTGTTAAACCTTCCTGTAGCAGCAGAAGCACCTGTCAGCGGGGGAACTGTGTTGTGTAGCTGCCTGTTGCTGCTACGGAGATAAGTCCTCCATCCCTAGGGAGAAGCCCTACCCACCTTTCCTGCTGGGGCCAGACTGGTCACCTGATTAACGCGACAGGTAGATCAGCAGCCGAGTCTGGCCGGCTGGTGTTGGGATCTTGTAGCCAATATTGGAGGTTGTATAATGTGATATATAGTAGTGATAATGATGTGTTGTTTCATAACTAACACTTATAGTTCTGAATACGGTGGTAGGGAAAGTGAAGTAGTAACGTCTTGCAGTGCGATAACGACGTAGATAACTTACAAAGAAGTAGCATGAAGGAGGAGAGGAATGTGGAGGGCTGCCTTCCGTCTAACCGACTAACCTCAGACACAGTGGCAGGTCGACCAGGTACTCCAGTAGTTGTGGGGTCACGGACTCGCCCAGTGTAAATAACAAGATAACCGCACAGTGCATTCCTCGCTCCCTTGCTCACAAGCGCTCAGCATTTTGTTTGTTATTGTAGTTTCCTTCATGCGTGTTTGTGATGTATGTAACACCTGATGTTTTTGTAGCGATGTATGTATTTATTTTAATGCAAATATTTACTATTACAAATTTTCATGTTTAACAACTGCAAGCATCTGATATAGTACACTAGAACAAAGTTAACGTTTTTAATTACATTTTTTCTAATTTAAATTAAATGTACTTAATATAACAGTAATATTAAAACTTTATTTTTAACAATATTAGAAGATCTGATAGTATATAGTACTTATAGTGCGTATTTAGTACGTATTAACGTATTTGTTAATACGTACCATCTATAAAGAGCTGGTAACACTGCTCAATAAATTCATCCCTTTGAATTTGTTTTTGTAAATAAGTGGTTGAGAAAGATGTGTGAGAGTAAAGGGAGAGGTGAGGGGGGGGGGGGGGCGTGTGGCCTTGAGCAAGGTGGTGGTTCACCACTGTGCACTGTGGTTGATATTGCTCTCTCTCGCTAACAGTACTCTGGCTACACCTCTGTGGTCACCTACACTACTGTGTCACAGTAGTGTAGACTTGGATGTGTGAGTTTTGTTTAGTTTAGCTCATTTATTGTGCACATCTTGTGGGCGGTAGATACCCTATCTATCTATGGGTAGATACCCATACCCATCTTGTGGGCGGTAGTGGAAAGAGTAACAGAGGCACATAATGGGCTCAGGGAGTGAACCCCGCAATTCATTTGGCTAAGCAAGTTACAATCTTGATGAGCTAGTTACAAAATTCAATGCACATCTTCACATCAACAATGGGCTCGAGATCGACCACAAGTACAGATTCTAAATTAAGCAACTGACATATGTGGAGAGCTGGTGTCAGTGGTTAGAGGTGAGATGGGTTAATGTGTTCAGTTCCCTGAAGGTCGTTGTGTGTACATCTAATGTTATAATTTGTGCAATACCCAATAGCTTTTGATGACTTTGGTGCCATCCTGTACCAGTACCGTTGACCACCGTCATCGTAATCTTCACCGCTCTCATCGACATTTCAGTGATCTGAAAATTGCAACGATAGTGAGAAGTGTGAAGATTATAATCTTCATTGTCCTCGTCATCATTGTAATCTTTAGGGTCGTCCTCGTAGTGTTGGCATGAGCCTGGGGAAGGGTGCCGGCCTCCCCATGAGGCAACAAGTCTCCACTCCTCCCCCGGCCTGTCTCTTGGCCCTTGAAAATTTCCAGGATTATCTGGAGACTCAATGAGTGCAACTCAAGGTTCAACGCGTGGAGTGCAATTCTTTCACATCTTTTGCAATAATAAGCACTTGTGGGACTAAAACAAATCACATTTAAATTATACAATGGATTACTGCGATCTTTTTGCTATTAGCTGGAGTGGAATATACATTTTCATTTCATTGAATATACATTTCTCCGTTTCATTATTAAGATTTTAAAATTAATATACTGTATTACAATTACGTATATAATGTTAGAAAAATGTACAACATGCTAAAGGGGAAGTAAAGTCATCATATAGACTGTTAGTCGACCTGCTTGGTCTCGAATGGTTACTATTACTATTAACTTTAGTAGAAAATATACAAGGGATGTGTACTCACCTAATTGTGCTTGCGGGGGTTGGGCTCTGGCTCTTTGGTCCCACCTCTCAACCGTCAGTCAACAGGTGTACAGGTTCCTGAGCCTATTGGGCTCTATCATATCTACACTTGAAACTGTGTATGAAGTCAGCCTCAACCACATCACTTCCTAATTAATGCACTCCATTTGTCAACCACTCTGACACTAAAAAAGTTCTTTCTAATATATCTGTGGCTCATTTGGGCACTCAGTTTCCACCTGTGTCCCCTAGTGCGTGTGCCCCTTGTGTTAAATAGCCTGCCTTTATCTACCCTATCGATTCCCTTGACACTCTTGAATGTGGTGATCATGTCCCCCCTAACTCTTCTGTCTTCCAACGAAGTGAGGTTTAATTCCCATAGTCTCTCCTCGTAGCTCATACCTCTCAGCTCGGGTACTAGTCTGGTGGCAAACCTTTGAACTTTTTCCAGTTTAGATGCTTGACTAGATATGGACTCCATGCTGGAGCCGCATACTCCAGGATTGGTCTGACATATGTGGTATATAATGTTCTAAAAGATTCCTTACAGAACATTATATAAGTTTCTAAAGGCCGTTCTTATGTTAGCCAACCTGGCATATGCTACTGATGTTATCCTCTTGATATGAGCTTCAGGGGACAGGTCTGGCGTGATATCAACCCCCAGGTCTTTCTCTCTCTCTGACTCTTGAAGTATTTCATCTCCCAAATGATACTTGTATCTGGTCTCCTGCTTCCTACCCCTATCTTCATTACATTATCATCCTATCATTTCATGATGTGTGTGTGTGTGTGTGTGTGTGTGTGTGTGTGTGTGTGTGTGTGTGTGTGTGTGTGTGTGTGTGTAACTAACACTGATATACAACGGCCAGGGAAGCATACCTGTCAGTGTGGCAACCTATCGTCCTGAAATGATAGCACTTATGTTTATTTGGTCGAAAGTACTGTACCAGTATTAGTCGAGGACCATCAGTAAACCACTTTTTGTTCTCTTACTTTTAGAGTCCGGAAAAGTAAAAAGAAAACCAATTTTAAATATTCCCAAGTCTAGTGTAGCACACATGTTAGGCCTTAGATAACGTGACTTAGGCCTAGGATTGCTAGGAGAGGTTAGAGTAGGTCTTATATTTATGCTGCTGATAAAAAAAGTTTCTGGGTTGTCCAAATTCATTAATACAAAAGTCAACTTTCTGGTGGTCCATCACTACTACATATTGGTACTGTCGACTAAACACTTACTATAAGTACACTACTTTGATTTTAGGAGGATGGGCTGCAGTGTACTCATCTAGTTGTGCTTGTGCTTGAGTTCCTCCTCTTTGGTCCCGCCTTTCAACTGTCAATCTTCCGGTGTACAGGGGTGTGTTAGGGCTGCAGGAGCTAGCAAAGGAAGCGTAGGAGGCACCTTGCCTGTACTCAAACCCGCTCTGGGCTCAGGACTGTCTTGCCACGGACAATAAGTTGTTGTTGTGGCAGCTGGTGAAATAGGCAGCCCCGCCTCCGAATATGGGGAGGTAAATGTAACAGCACAAGTGTAATTATGTACTATTCCTAACAATCAGGAATTGTACCTATTTTCACTTAGTATCAAACCGTACTGTCAAATATATTGTGAATATTTGAGTTTACCTGAAAAGCTGAATAGAAAACCACGACCTAACCTAACCTTCTTAGTGTATGAGGACAAGCATTTTATTGTTTCTTAATTACAATTAGTACTTAACCTATAGCTATATTGATGTTACAATTTTATAAAACCAATAAAACAAAACTAAAATATTTCAATAAATTGTAAAGTAATTCGGGATATTTTCAAATTTTGTATAAAATCTCTATTGTTTAATCAAACTGAAAAAGAAATTCCTGATATTTAAAATTTGTGTATAGAGAATTGAACTTGAAAACTTCATCCTAAATTTCTGAGTGTCTTGACAGAAAACTAGGAGAATAAATGGGGAGGTAAATGTAACAGCACAAGTGTAATTATGTACTATTCCTAACAGTCAGGAAATGAACTAATTACACTTAGTATTAAACCGTACAGTCAGTTGGGAGGATGGGTGGCAGCAGGAGACGATGGAGGTGTGTGGTCTGGTCACCCAGTTCAGCCGTGAGCAGGTGTTGCGCTGGTAAGTGCACCCATCACCCCATCACCTGTGAGCAGGTGTTGCGCTGGTAAGTGCACCCATCACCCCATCACCTGTGAGCAGGTGTTGCGCTGGTAAGTGCACCCATCACCCCATCACCTGTGAGCAGGTGTTGCGCTGGTAAGTGCACCCATCACCCCATCACCTGTGAATGATGGCGCCATTATATGGGGCTCGTATAGATTGATTGATAAAGATTAAGCCACCCAAGAGGTGGCACGGGCATGAATAGCCCGTAAGTGGTGGCCCTTTGGAGCCATTACCAGTATCATTAGCTGATACTGGAGATCTGTGGAGGTGCGACTGCACCCTACGGAGAGGAGGTGACCTCTCGGGCTCGTATAGTGAAGACACTATACAGTTTATATACAGTGACCCTTGGTAACTTTGTTCTACCTAAAAACGTCGTCGGACAGTGATTACTAGATAAACTAGCGGTAGTAATAATGTGAAAACTAATCTTTTATAGACGTAATAGCGTGAGTGTGTCTAGTCGCGTCAGTGTAAACTGCAACAGTCGCACAGGGGAGACATTCTACAGTGTTTGATTTGGTGTTCGGCTGTAACCTTCACCGTCTTTTTTATTAAACCAGTGTGGCAGGTGGGGTAAATTTGTGTATTTTGTAATAGAAATATACAGTGTCAATTATAAACAAATTAGTGAGAGATGATATAAGCAAAGTGGTAACATGAGAGAGGAGCGGTCTATTTTGCGTGCGTGCGTGCGTGTACTGCCCTAGGTGTACTCGCCTACATGTGCTTGCAAGGTCAAGCTAGACTCCTAGCCTCGCCTTCCGAATATTTTTAGAGGAATGAAATGACTCATTTATCTTGCTTTTATCATATTTACATTTAAAATGTTGAATCGAATTAGCTTCAAAGACTTGTCCATGCGCATGTTTGTATTTGTTGGGGAGAGGCAGCGTGGTGTTGACCTAGTGGGCGTGGCACCTGGTGCCCTCGGTGGTGTACAAGATGTGTGGTGTTACCTGTGCAGCCCCCCCCCCCCAGTCATAGCCCCGCTCCTGTGCCAGGTAATTCCACTCACTACGGGTTACCATAGCCCCTGCTACCTGCAACTTTTTCCTCCCAGTAGCTGAATCTACAACAACTGTGCAGCGGTTAGTGCATTGTGCCGGGGAGAAGGGAAAGCCAGCCATCTGACCCTAATTAAAGGCACCATTATTTATCAGGTCGGTAAGCATCGACATGCTTAGTAAGCATCGACATGCTTAGTAAGCATCGACATGCTTAGTAAGCATCGACATGCTTAGTAAGCATCGACATGCTTAGTAAGCATCGACATGCTCAGTAAGCATCGACATGCTTAGTAAGCATCGACAGATTGTGCTACTACATGTTCGTCGTGTCTAATTCTGCCTGCTTGTGCCCACATGTGACTGTGCGTGCTCATGACCAGGAGTGCAGGCGAGTGTAGCTTGTATAGACACTCATCTGCTCAAGAGATAGCAGGCAAAGTGTGTTCCGTTCTCTAATGATAAGTCCTGTGACCCTCTTGTGATATATAACCCTATTCCCTCGAGGTTTGAACCACCTTATTAAGGAGTAGAGTGGACATTTCTTAATCTCAATCGAAAGTTGGATTAGTTTTTGTAGGGTCAGATAAATTATTTGTCGATTCAGTGAATCAGTCTGCCACTTTAGTATGCATCTGGGTGACCCTTGGCCACACATGTTTGTGTCATGTGCAGTTGGTTGGCCGAGCCTTCACTTGGGTGTCGTGTATATACCGTCTGATATTTATTGGTTGACACCAAAACTGCAACAAGATCTTGGGTGTGTTGTACACACACATGGTTTGTACTGTAATTAGAGATGTACTGATACCAACATTTTACCGTTATCCGCTAAAGAGTGATACCAACGACACATCGGTACACCTGTAATTGTATTATGTTTTGGGAGTAAAAGTGGAGCTTGTGTGATGCAGGTGTGGCAGTCAGTGAGGCGCTACTCTCCTTCACCAGGTGTGTGGTGTTGAGAGGTAAGGTGTGCTGACACCTTTCGTCTCAACATTGAACGGACTGATGTGTGGGTTCGTGAAGGGTTCAGGTATATCCTCGCCCCGTATGTGTTTTTCACTAGTGTCAGTTACTGTCTGGTGACGACGTGGTGTGAGAGTGAAGGTTATGCCTAGAGCTGGGCCACGTTCAGGGTACAGTGTAGGCGGGAATTGTTAGTGTGTCATTACACTATTAGTATCATCAGGGAATATACGATAGTGGTTATCAGTAATTGTTAGGCCTAGGTTAATGTCAGCGGGGTCTTGGCTACCTAAGAACACATTCCTGGACTAAGCCCCTAGTGAGCTGTTAGCCATGAACACTGCTGCTGGTGTGGTCTGACCCCTCACGAGGGGTGAAGCCACCAGTGTGGAACAAGATTATCCTAGTGAGGGCGTGGGGGGGGGGGGGGAGGGGGAGTAAAGCGAAGTACGCTGTGTGTGTTTGTGATTTGTGCCTGCAGGATCTTGGACCCGCCTTTCTAATCATCGGTTGTCTAATGCAATGGTCCCAAACCTATTTTCCTTTGTTATATCTGCTACATGTATTTCTCTCACACACCAATCCCCAGGATGCAGCCTTAAGCAGATCTCAGGTACATATTTACTGCTAGGTGAACAGTGGCATCAGAACAATGAAAAGATTTACTGAACAAAAAATTGTACCACTTACGGGCTATTCGTGCCTGCGCCACCTCTTGGGTGGCTTAATCTTTATAAATCAATCAATCAACATTGGCATCAGATGAAAGATGCCCCTGTTCTGCCTAGACCGGAAATTGAACTCTAGCCCTTAGGACTACGACCTAAGAGCGCTGTCCACTCGGCTGCGAGGACCTGTGTGTGTACTCACCTAGTTGTACTCGCCTAGTTGTGCTTGCGGGGGTTGAGCTCTGGCTCTTTGGTCCCGCCTCTCAACCGTCAATCAACAGGTGTACAGATTCCTGAGCCTATTGGGCTCTATCATATCTACACTTGAAACTGTGTATGGAGTCAGCCTCCACCACATCACTTCCTAATGCATTCCATTTGTCAACCACTGCATTCCATTGTTTGTGTGTGTGTGTGTGTGTGTGTGTGTGTGTGTGTGTGTGTGTGTGTGTGTGTGTGTTGTGTGTGTGTGGTGTGTGTGTGTGTGTGCAGTTTTGAATACCATAACACCATAATGAGGGGTGATTTTGATGGAAGGGGGGGTGATGGTGCTGACGGGGGGGGGGGGGGGGGGGAGGTGCACGCCGGTGCACAAATGTCACCTCAGTTTCCTGAATTAACTATATCCCGCCACCTGCTTCTGGTTAAGACCTCCCCCCCCCTCCTCCTCCTCCGGCAAGCGGACTCTTGCTCGGGGTCAATTGAACCTTGCATGGAATCATTCATGCGTGTGGAGGGCATCAACGGAAGATGTGCACTAGTTGGCCCTTCAAAGAGACTAGAACTCTGGATCTCTTAAAGTCTAAAGTGTTTTGGAGAGGTGGTTTAGTTTGTCGAGGATGGAGAGTTGGGTCGATAATGAAGTGTGGCGTGTTCGTAAGGGTGTGGGAGGGTGAGCGGTGTGTGCTAGAGCTGCCAAGTGACCGACGCTGCTGCTGCTGGAAGATTGGTGCGTCTCTCGCATACCACCTTCCCTTGCGCCGCCCCCTCCACCGCACCGCCACCACTCCCCCCTGCACCGCCCCTCCCCCTGCACACACACCACCTCCCCCTGCACCACCACCACCTCCCCCTGCACCACCACCACCTCCCCCTGCACCACCACCACTCCCCCTGCACCGCCCACCTCCCCTGCTCCACCACCTCCCCCTGCACCACCACCACCTCCCCCTGCACCACCACCACCTCCCCTGCACCACCACCACCTCCCCCTGCACCGCCACTCTACCACCTCCGAGGTCTCGAGGCTCGAGTCACTACTCCACGTATGCGCGGCACTAAATACTACCATGGTGTGGTCTAGGATAATGACTGTTAACTAACGCTTTATGGAGAGATGTACAAGGGTTCAGGCTTGGAACTAAGAGGTTCATGCTTACGTTGGTGCGGCGGGCGGCGACTGTGCATGCCTCGGTCTCCTGTGGTGTGTTGGGCACCAGTTGTACCCTCACAACCCTAGTTCTCGGGGCTTGACGGTCCCAGAACTCACAGCTCCTCCAGCTCTTCAAACAATGTAATCTTGCTTACTGCAACAGTGTGAGGTGTACTATGCGGGCAGGGGAGGGTCGGGGAGTGGTGTGTCCTCCCTCTCTGACACCGTCCCACTGCTGGGAATTACAGTAATGCAACAGATTTGTTATCGGGGCTCAGAGCGGCATTTTGATAACCCCAGTTGTCAACTTTACATTTTTCTTATTTAATGTTCTGCATGACAAGCTACAAGCTGCGCATTTACCGTCAATGCAGCTCTTGCAACGTAAGTTTTATCACATTTAGAGGAAAAAAAATTGTGTTCTAAAATACAAAATTTGCTGCAGAGATGAGTAATGGAATGGCGTGATGTTAGATACGACATTAGGAACCCTTTTGGAATGATGTCGAGTTGATGTCATATCCTGAGTGAANCCTAAAATGGTTTTTGAGAGACGCCGAATATTGTTGAATACCGATGTTCTCTGTCTAACCCTCGTCAGCATGAGCCTTTCTGGGATGAAGCCTCTCTGGGGTAGGTCTTTTCTGGGGTGGAGCCTCTCTGGGGGTTAGCTCTTCTCTGGGGTGGAGCCTCTCTGGGGTTAGGTCTTACTTGGGGTGGAGTCTCTCTGGGGTTAGGTCTTTCAGGGGGTGGAGCCTCTCTGGGGTTAGGTCTTTTCTGTGGTGGAGCCTCTCTGGGGTTAGATTTTTTTCTGAGGTGGAGCCTCTCTGGGGTTAGGTCTTCTCTGGGTGGAGCCTCTC
>WNGS01164858.1:61902677-61915095 GCA_020271785.1 Procambarus virginalis
GGGGGGGGGGTGGAGGACACACAAGCAGTTTTACCTGGTAGTCGGGTATAAAAACTGGGAGATCTGCTTGTGATGAAAACTGTGAGAGTGACGGACATTATGCAGATGAAGTAGAGTTGCATGTGGGAGAGGTGGTTGTGAGGGTAGGGTGGGTGGCCTCTCCACCCCGCCCACGGCTGGGGGGGGTGGCCTCTCCACCCCGCCCACGGCGGGTGGGTGGCCCTCCACCCCCGCCACGGCAGGGTGGGTGGCCTCTCCACCCCCGCCCACGGCTGGGGTATGGGGTGCATAATAAAGAAACGAAATGAAATATGATGGTAGTTAAAGTGTCAGCGTGGGAGAGGTGGGAGGCGGTCGTCGTGAGTGTGGAGGAGTGGTGAGGGTGTAGGGACTGGGGGGAGCGTTGTGTGTTCGGGGATCACTGTCCCAGCGGCCCGCTCATAGTTGCTCATCTGGTCAGTTTGGATGTAAATTGTCATCCACACTTCCGTGGAGATAAACATTTCATTCACCTGGACTCTAGGAGACTCGAACTGTGGACCCCACGAGTGTGAGGCTATTGTTACCCACAGCTGAGATGTCCACCACAGCCAGAGTGATCAGGGTGGTGACCCTTACGGCTGGTTATCAGTTATTTCTTGAACACAAGTTAGAAGTCTATTTGTAGTTCTATTTAGAAGGAAGGTGTTGAAAACTTTGACTTATTGTGTAGACTATGAACGATTTAAGGTGCGGTTAGGAATAAATGACACCATGTTGCTGCTTATTTCCTTCATATTGGAGAGGAATGAAGGGTGAAAGCCAGAGAGAAACAACCTCAGCAACTCCCTGAGGTGAGAGCAACGGGAGCATCTTGCAAGCAAAACACAACACTGTTTTCATATGTGAGCTTGCTAGCAAACGGCGTTTAGGTAGCACATTTATTCTAGAAAATGGCATCTTGTAAACAATCAATGTTCTGAAAGAAAACTTAATGAAAAGTAGCATGCAGACGAGGAGTCACAATAACGTGGCAGAAATATGTTGACCAAACTACACACTAGAAAGTGAAGGGACGACGACGTTTCGGTCCGTCCTGGACCATTCTCAAATCGATTGTGACTTGAGAATGGTCCAGGGCGGACCGAAACGTCGTCGTCCCTTCACTTTCTAGTGTGTGGTCTGGTCAACAAAAGTAGCATCATACAAACTAGCTTAAGTATTACGACTCTCAGTCTAGACCAAATTAAAGTTAGTGTCATATTTATGGTAACACACTGAGCGACACCAGAAAGTTGTCGCCTAGTAAACGTTGGCACTCACTTATAGAGGCTAAGAAAACACAATAGTTGTCGGAGGCGGCGAGGCTCGGTGGCCGCCTCGCCGGGCAGGTCGCCGCCTCGCCTTGTGAGGAGAAGAGGGGAGTGGGGGTGGGGGGAGCCTGCTCACCAGACCACAGACAACCAGCAACAACTCCGTGGATCACAGGCATTAAGTACATTGCATTTACCAGATGACAGTTGCAGCTACAGGGAGGGAGAGGACGTGGGAGGGGCACATGGGCCGACAATAGTAATTGTTCCCCATATTGTCGTGAATGAAGTTAAATGATATCTCATCAGCTCTGTACATCAGTACAAACCAAGCAGGTATCTGGGGTGTACACGCCGGTGGTGTGGACTGGGTTCCCTTGCCTAAATGTTATATTAGGCAGTAAAGGTACCCGGAGCGTGTATACAGTGGGGGTGCCGGTGGAAGACGGGCGTCACGGGTAGCCCAGCCAGCTGTGTGGACAGTGGCGGGCACCACCAACCCAGCCGGATATCCTCACCCTGCTCTGGAATTCCTGGGAATGTTGATGCTTTCGCTCCTGCGTGTGTGTATTTACGGAGTTTAGGCGAATATTTGTGGTGTTGCCTGGCGTCGGGTGGGGTCAGGGGCGTCGCCAGAGTAGTCACCTAGTTGTGCTTGCAGGGGTTGAGCTCCGGCTCTTTAGTCCCGCCTCTCAGCTGTCAATCAACTGGTGTACAGATTCCTGAGCCTACTGGGCTCTATAATGTGTGTGTGTGTGTGTGTGTGTGTGTGTGTGTGTGTGTGTGTGTGTGTGTGTGTGTGTGTGTGTGTGTGTGTGTGTGTGTGTCCGCCCGGGGAGTGGCCAGCCCTGCTTGGCCACCACCTTGGTAGTGGAGACAACTCTCGTCACGGTTCTTAGACATACAATAAATAAATAAATAAATATAGCTTACCAAATTTTCTGGCGTTTCAATAGTCAGTTAACATCGGGGATTTCTCATTTCTTTCAACTGTGGTGAACAGTGGGGTGGCCAGAGGCAGCAGCCAATAAGGTAGGAGTGTGGATCATTCGCGATCTATCCCAGTAGTTAAAGCCATCACGGTAACGAGTCCACTGTATGCGTTGATCTCACATTATCTGGAGTATTAACCCCAACAAAATAACACTACGGGGCATTACAATTATCAAATTTGTACCTAACATATTTTTGTTACAATTAATATAATTTTTTGGCCATGTAGGCTGATGAAGGTTCTCGGTGGTGTGACACTAATGACTTTGCCAGAGGTGCTGTACGATGTTGTTCCAGCAGACAAAAGGTCCTGACGAGTCATCACAGCCTCCATGACACGCTTCGGTCCACGACCATCACTCGTCGTTTTGTTTGACATTCAAGCTTGTTTCCATTAATGAATTTCGTCTAAACTAGAGCATTGTAGTCAACTTGTAAATTGTCAGACAAATAAGTTTGGGATTGAAGCCATCCTCGGGGCACACGGTGGTTGGGGTAGGGTGGGAACAAGCGATAGTTTGATTACTATGACTTTCACCCTCATCACCCAGCTGACCCCTAAACCACAAGGGTGGGGAGGGAGGCCTGGGGTGGAGGGGGGGGGGTGAGTTGCTGTGTTTGTACGCCCAGTTTTCTTTGTAATAATGAAAGTGCTTTGTGCTGATCATTATTATACATACATTTTTTGTCGGTCAGTGAGGTATAAAAGGCGTGTTGTTCTGGGCGCGCCGCGTGACTGGCGACGTCGCCTGCGTAATAAATAATACCATTGTGTGACGGGCGTGATGCTCGTCTCCACTTGTGTGTTTACAGACAGCTACAGACATTCTCTTACTGCGTGTGGCTGTCTGCACAATGTTTGCTCCATACTCCGGGTGTTTGGGAGGCAGTTGTGTGTTTGCTGAAGTAGGGAGACTTTTTTCCTCAGTTTGTTTCTCACGGCTTCTGACGAATTGCTTGTTTTTACAAGTCATACTGAAGTTATTATGTTTTAAAGCCGTTTAACACATGGTAAGTTGTAGCCAGTGGGTCCTTGGGACCCCTGGGTCCCAGCCCTCCTCTCCAGCGTTCACGTCACTAAACTGATGTACAAATATTGCCCGAACCTAACCTAAGATAACACCTACAAATAGAAAACGGGACATGTCAACTTTGCTAGCCGCTGTGATTTTTAGTGCATCAGTTTTTGGCCTTAGGGGATTTATAGGTCAACATGTGATGTACTGTTGGAGAGGCCGGGTTGAGCAGGTACCTAGCTAGCCGTCTCTGTGTTGTTTAACATTTAACTTTCTCATGATCTCTCACACTCGTCTAATCTTCAATGTAAAACTGTTGAGAAGAATTGTTTGTATTGGAATATAGGTCGTGGTTTAATTTGGCGTTATTACCGAGTCTACTTGGTTGCTGTGTGCTGACTGGCAGGTTGGCTTTATGCTGCCTGATCTTTCAAATCCAGGGATCCCATCACAATGGTTGTACTCTTCAAGTCACTTGTGTTGTCCCGTCTCGAGTACTGCTCAGTACTCACTTCCCCCTTCAGAGCAGGAGAGATTGCTGAAATAGAGGGAATACAGAGAACATATACGGCACGCGTAGACGCGATAAAGCACCTAAATTATTGGGATCGTCTCAAAGCTCTCCAAATGTACTCTCTAGAAAGGAGACGAGAAAGATACCAAATAATATACACAAGGAAAATACTGGAGGGACAGGTCCCAAATCTACACAGTAAAATAACAACGTACTGGAGTGAACGATATGGAAGAAAATGCAGAATAGAACCAGTGAAGAGCAGAGGTGCCATAGGCACAATCAGAGAACACTGTATAAACATCAGAGGTCCGCGGTTGTTCAACGTCCTCCCAGCGACTATAAGAAATATTGCCGGAACAACCGTGGACATCTTCAAGAGAAAACTAGACTGTTTTCTAAGAGAAGTTCCGGATCAGCCGGGCTGTGGTGGGTATGTGGGTCTGCGGGCAACTCCAAGCAACAGCCTGGTGGACCAAACTCTCACAAGTCAAGCCTGGCCTCGGGCCGGGCTTGGGGAGTAGAAGAACTCCCAGAATCCCATCAAGCAGGTATGTGGTAAAGCTAGCGTACCTGGAGTGGGTTCTGGGAGTTCTACTCCCAAGCCCGGCCTTGACTTGTGATAACTTGATCCAACAGGCTGTTGCTAGGAGCGGCCCGCAGGCCCACTTATCCACTACAACCACGTTCCTCCGGCTCTTCTCTCAGGAGCGTAGCTAAATACTTCTTGAAGACTTCCACTTTTTTCCGGCAATATTTCTAATATTTGCTGGGGGAGTATTGAACAACTGTGGACCCTTGATGATCAGATAGTGCTCTCTGATTGTGCCTATGGCACCTTACACCTCACTGATTCTGTTTTGA
The DNA here is from genome assembly GCA_020271785.1 of Procambarus virginalis. Taxonomy (NCBI): domain Eukaryota; kingdom Metazoa; phylum Arthropoda; class Malacostraca; order Decapoda; family Cambaridae; genus Procambarus; species Procambarus virginalis. The sequence goes on from WNGS01164858.1 coordinate 61,907,357, forward strand.
ATTTCCTTCCGTATGTTTTGCTCCAGTATGTTGTCGTTCTACTGTGCAAATGTGGGACCTGGCCTTCAAGTATCTTCCATGTATATATTATTTGATACCTCTCTCGTCTCCTTTCCAAAGAGTACATTTTGAGAGCTTTGAGACGGTCCCAATAATTTAGAGGTTTTATCGTTTCTATGCGTCCCGTATATGTTCTCTGTATTCCCTCTAATTCAGAGTTCTCGGTGCTCTGAAAGGGGAAGTGAGTACCAAGCAGCACTCAAGACGGGACAGCACAAGTGATTTAAACAGTATTAGCACTGCTGTCGGGTCTCTGGATTTGAACGTTCTCATAATCCATCCTGACCGCTGCTATATTTGCTCGGTTATGTTCACTAAATGTCAGGTCGTCAGACATCACAATTCCCAGGTCTTTTACATGTTGCTTTCCTTCTATGAGTAGGTCTGAATGTGTCGTGTACCTTGTGTTTCGTTTAACTTCCTCGTTCCCACCATACCTAAGTACCTGGAACTTGTCACCGTTATTTCAAACTGACTTTTGTGCCATCTGCAAAGGATGACACTAAGTTGTATTTAGTATTTTCTACAGCTGATATAAGAATGAGAGCGAGCAGTGGTGCAAGGACTGTGCCCTGGGGTATTGGTAGTGGTGCAAGTACTGTACCCTGGGGTACACAGCAGTGGTGCAAGTACTGTACCCTGGGGTACACAGCAGTGGTGCAAGTACTGCACCCTGGGGTACACAGCAGTGGTGCAAGTACTGCACCCTGGGGTACACAGCCGTGGTGCAAGGACTGTACCTTGGAGTACACAGCTTGTCACTGCACTTGGGCTTGATCTTATTTGACTTGCAGGGTTCTTGGCTGTGCTGGATTATTTGTCTTGTAGATGTGGTCATTGAAGCTTGTTTTAGCCTGTTGTTTACCCGCTCGGAGAGAGTGCTATGTGACGTGAGGGGTTATAGAGGCACATAATAGGTTCGGGAACTGAATCCCATAGTTCATTTAGCTAAGCAGGTGACAATTTTGTGAAGCTAGTTACACAGTTGTTAATAGACGGGTCAATTGTTGTAGTGTCCGGCGGCAGCGCTGGTGACTGGTACACACGACCCCAATGCCTGTGTACTGGGGTGTGTACTGGACCCGTGTGTGTGTTGCCTGCACTCTTAGACCTGTGTGTCCGGGGGGGGGGGGGTGAACCTGGTGGCCTTTATAGCCACCTTCGCTCTCGGCCACACCTGGTTTTCGGCCACACCTGATTCTCGGCCACACCTGGTTCTCGGCCACGCCTGGTTCTCGGCCACGCCTGGTTCTCGGCCACGCCTGGTTCTCGGCCACGCCGGGCTCTCGGCCACGCCGGGCTCTCGGCCACGCCGGGCTCTCGGCCACGCCGGGCTCTCGGCCACGCCGGGCTCTCGGCCACGCCGGGCTATCGGCCACGCCGGGCTCTCGGCCACGCCGGGCTCTCGGCCACATCTGTTGTGATAGAGACCAAGTACCAAGTTCCCAGGGCGGAGCACGACGCTCCGGCCTGCCCTCTGGCGGGGAAAGTTGCAACACATTAATTGCAAAGATTAATCTTTATTAATAATTATATCAATTGTTGCAATCATAATTGTGAAGAATGATAACAAAGTAAATTAATTTAAATTACTAAAGAACTTTTATAAGATAACCTCGCCAGCTGCACCCATTAGCGTAGAGTGCGGGAGGAAGGGCTAATTAAGCGACCTGTTCTCGTTATAGCACGACACATTTTTGACGTTGTTGTTATAGATTCAGCTACTGGGAATAACAGTTGCAAGCAGCACGGACTATGGTGAGCCCGTAGTGGAGTTGAACGCATTTTGACGACACTTTACCTAAGGCCAAGAACTGATGTCCCGTTTTCTATTCGTGGGTCCTCTGGTAGGTTAGGAAATCTTACCTTGCATTGATTTCGGGGCTCAATGTCCCCGCAAGGACTGCGGCCCGGTCGTCGACCAGGCCTCCTGATTGCTGGACTGGTCAACCAGGCTGTTGGACGCGGCTGCTCGCAGCCTGCCGTATGAATCACAGCCTGGTTGATCAGGTATCTTTTTGGAGGTGTTTATCGTGTTCTCTCTTGAACACTGTGAGGGGTCGGCCAGTTATGTCCCTTATGTGTAGTGGAAGCGTGTTGAACAGTCTCGGGCCTCTGATGTTGATAGTTCTCTCTCAGAGTACCTGTTGCACCTCTGCTCTTCTACGAGGGTATTCTGCACATCCTGCCATGTCTCCTGGTCTCATGTGGTGTTATTTCTGTGTGCAGGTTTGGGACCAGCCCCTCTACTATTTTGCACGTGTAAATTATTATGTATCTCTCCCGCCTGCGCTCAAGAGAATATAGATTTAGGCATTTTAGTCGGTCCCAATAGTTTAGATGTTTTACTGAGTGGATTCTAGCAGTAAAGGATCTCTGCACGCACTTCAGGTCAGCAATTTCTCCAGCTTTGAATTGGGCTGTCATTGTGCAGCAGTACTCCACTCTAGAGAGCACTGGCGTCTTGAAAAGTATCATCATCGGTATAGCATCTCTAGTGTGAAAGGTTCTTGTTATCCAACCTGTAATTTTTCTTGCAGTTGTGACGGCTATTTTATTGTGTTCTTTGAAGGTAAGGTCTTCCGGCATGACTACACCCAGATCCTTTACATTGTTTTTTCGTTCTATGTTATGATTTGCCTGAGTTTTGTATGTGGTTTTCGTTTTTATATTTTTATTTTTTCCGTAGCGTATGAGCTGGAATTTATCTTCGTTAAACACCATATTATTTTCTGTAGCCCTTAGAAAGACCTGATTTCATCTGATTGGAGGTTTGCCGTGTCCTCTATGTTGTCTACTCTCATAAAAATCTTAGTGTCATCTGCAAAGGAAGATACGGTACTACAGATTGTGTCCTTGTCAGTGTCCTATATGAGAATGTGAAAGATTACTGGAGTGAGCACAGTGTCCTGGGGGACTGTGCTCTTCACGGTTGATGGGCCGGATTTTACTTTCTTGACTATTACGCGCCATTTTGTTACGAAATTGTAGATTTTTTGCCTGTTTTTCCTGTAATTCCTTTTGAACGCATTTTGTGTGCAATAACACCATGGTCACATTTGTCGAAGGCTTTTGCGAAATTTGTGTAAATTACATCAGCGTTTTGCTTGTCATCCATGGCATAGTACGCACCTAGTTGTGCTTGCGGGGGTTGAGCTTTGGCTCTTTGGTCCCGCCTCTCAACTGTCAATCAACTAGTGCCGGAGCCTACTGGGCTCTATCATATCTACATTTGAAACTGTGTATGGAGTCAGCCTCCACCACATCACAGGGTCCAGTGGTCCAGCAACTGTGACAGGCAAGAGCGCCCTGTTCTGAAACCATGTTGTCCAGGGTTATGATGATGCTGTGATTCCATGTATTTTGTGATCTTACTTCTTAGCACTCTCTCAAAGATTTTTATGACGTGTGATGTTAGTGCTTTCGGTCTGTAATTTTTTGCCTCTGCCTTGTTTCCTCCTTTATTGAGTGGTGCTATCTCTGCTGTTTTTAGTATGTCAGGGATAATGCCAGTATCTAGGCTCTGTCTTTACAGAATTTTAAGGATCTGCGATAGTGTTTTTGAACAGTTCTTGATGAATATGGAGTTCCAAGAATCAGGGCCTGGTGCCGAGTGAATAGGCTTCTTTAAAAGGCTTCTTTGAAATCCAGTTGGGATAGGGTGACATCTGATACATGATTTGATGTTGGCATCTCATCCATGAAAAATTCGTTTGGGTTATCAATCTTCAGTGTGTTTAGTGGCTCACTGAAATCGGAGTCGTACGGAGTCTTTAGTATTTCGTTCATTTTTGTTGTTGTCATCTGTGAAAGTTCCATCTCCCATTCGCAGGGGCTCGAGACTAGATGTAGTTTTTATTCTTGTAGAGGATAAAAAATATTTCGGATTTTTCTCTATTTCACTGATGGCCTTTTTCTCTCTTTGTCTCTTTTGGATTTTGTATGATTCTTGTAGCTTTAGTTCGATCGTTTCTATTTCTCTACCTAACCAATTTCGCCGTTCTTGAGACAGGGTGCGACTCTCAAGTTGTTCCGCGATTCGTTTTCTTCGCCTATAGAGGGAACGACGTTCCCGTTCCAATCTGCATCTTTTTCTTTTTTGTTCTAGATTATGCGGTTTGAGCATATTTCTTGTGCTACGGAGCTTATTTTTTCCAGGCGCTGGTTCAGGTTGGCATTTTATAGCTGTTCTTCCCAGCTTATTTCTGTGAGGTCCTGTTGTTGTTGTTTTTTTTGAGATATATACAAGAGTTGTTACATTCTTGTACAGCCACTAGTACGCGTAGCGTTTCGGGCAGGTCCCTGGAATACGATCCCCGCCGCGAAGAATCGTTTTTTCATCCAAGTACACATTTTACTGTTGCGTTAAACAGAGGCTACAGTTAAGGAATTGCGCCCAGTAAATCCTCCCCGGCCAGGATACGAACCCATGACATAGCGCTCGCGGAACGCCAGGCGAGTGTCTTACCACTACACCACAGAGATTTGCTCCCAGTTTATCTGTTTATTATTAAAAATTAATGTACTGAATTCTCCTCCACTGGGCATCTGGACTGGTTGTGCAGGTCTACTCTCCATGCTTGTCAGAACTTCAATTAAGTTGTGATCTGAGTAACAGGTATTTGTAATCATAATGTTCCTGATCAATTCATCGTTATGTGTGAAGTTAGGGTTATCTTCTTGAGATTCTTGAGATGATTTCGGGGCTTTAGTGTCCCCGCGGCCCGGTCCTCGACCAGGCCTCCACCCCCAGGAAGCAGCCCGTGACAGCTGACTAACACCCAGGTAACCTATTTTACTGCTAGGTAACAGGGGCATAGGGTGAAAGAATCTCTGCCCATTGTTTTCTCTCCGGCGCTCGGGATCGAACCCGGGACCACAGGATCACAAGTCCAGTCAGTGTACTGTCCGCTAGGCCAACCGGCTTAGGGTACTTTAATGCGTCAGTTTCTTGACGTTTGGAACACTGGCTAGAGCGGGCTGGTGTTAAGAGTGTGTGTGTGGCGCGGACGGTGTGGAGAGAGCTCCTCACTGGTGGGGGGGGGAGGGGAGGGGGAACACATCATCAGTCATCAATGATTGACACGTCAACAGTTGCATCATCCGTGCAAGTGTCCTGCTGGGGGGGGGGGAGGGGTGGGGTCGTGACTATCCTGTGGGTGGGGGGGGGGGCGAGGGAGGGGGATTCGAAGTTGTGAGGGAGTGGGATGAAGGGAGGTGTTGTGAGGGTGTGGGATGAAGGGAGGAGTTGTGAGGGTGTGGGATGAAGGGAGGAGTTGTGAGGGAGTGGGATGAAGGGAGGAGTTGTGAGGGAGTGGGATGAAGGGAGGAGTTGTGAGGGTGTGGGATGAAGGGAGGAGTTGTGAGGGAGTAGGATGAAGGGAGGTTGTGAGGGAGTGGGATGAAGGGAGGAGTTGTGAGGGTGTGGGATGAAGGGAGGTGTTGTGAGGGTGTGGGATGAAGGGAGGAGTTGTGAGGGAGTGGGATGAAGGGAGGAGTTGTGAGGGTGTGGATGAAGGGAGGTGTTGTGAGGGAGTGGGATGAAGGGAGGTGTTGTGAGGGAGTGGGATGAAGGGAGGTGTTGTGAGGGAGTGGGATGAAGGGAGGAGTTGTGAGGGTGTGGGATGAAGGGAGGAGTTGTGAGGGTGTGGGATGGGGAAGCCAGATGTACGGGGCTTAGTCCCTCACGGCCCCTCACGTACTCTTGTACCCCCCCCCCTTCCCTCGTCCCTCCACGGTGTACCAGTTATATAGCCTATGATTAAAGTTTTACATTTTGCTCCGAGGGGCGAGTTTATTGGGCAGCGCCACTCATCCTGTGAGTGGACACACCGCCATAGTGACAGTATTGGGCAGCGCCACTCATCCTGTGAGTGGACACACCGCCATAGTGACAGTATTGGGCAGCGCCACTCATCCTGCGAGTGGACACACCGCCATAGTGACAGTATTGGGCAGCGTCACTCATCTTGTGAGTGAACACACCGCCATAGTGACAGTATTGGGCAGCGTCACTCATCCTGTGAGTGGACACACCGCCATAGTGACAGTATTGGGCAGCGCCACTCATCCTGCGAGTGGACACACCGCCATAGTGACAGTATTGGGCAGCGTCACTCATCCTGTGAGTGGACACACCCCCATAGTGACAGTATTGGGCAGCGCCACTCATCCTGTGAGTGGACACACCGCCATAGTGACAGTATTGGGCAGCGCCACTCATCCTGTGAGTTGACACACCGCCATAGTGACAGTATTGGGCAGCGCCACTCATCTTGTGAGTGGACACACCCCCATAGTGACAGTATTGGGCAGCGCCACTCATCCTGTGAGTGGACACACCGCCATAGTGACAGTATTGGGCAGCGCCACTCATCCTGTGAGTGGACACACCGCCATAGTGACAGTATTGGGCAGCGTCACTCATCCTGTGAGTGGACACACCGCCATAGTGACAGTATTGGGCGGCGTCACTCATCCTGTGAGTGGACACACCGCCATAGTGACAGTATTGGGCAGCGTCACTCATCCTGTGAGTGGACACACCGCCATAGTGACAGTATTGTGCAGCGCCACTCATCTTGTGAGTGAACACACCGCCATAGTGACAGTATTGGGCAGCGCCACTCATCCTGTGAGTGGACACACCGCCATAGTGACAGTATTGTGCAGCGCCACTCATCTTGTGAGTGAACACACCGCCATAGTGACAGTATTGGGCAGCGCCACTCATCTTGTGAGTGAACACACCGCCATAGTGACAGTATTGGGCAGCGTCACTCATCCTGTGAGTGGACACACCGCCATAGTGACAGTATTGGGCAGCGCCACTCATCCTGTGAGTGGACACACCGCCATAGTGACAGTATTGGGCAGCGCCACTCATCTTGTGAGTGGACACACCGCCATAGTGACAGTATTGGGCAGCGTCACTCATCCTGTGAGTGATGGACACACCGCCATAGCAGCATGTACAACACTCCCCAAAAGGAAGAAAACCCGCTGGGTTGTTCATCCTGTCACTTGTACCCAGACGCAGCTGGGACTTGCTTAACTGTCGTTGTATACCAGCCCTCCCCTATTGTATACCTGGCCTACCTTGTTGTATACCAGCCCTCCCCTGTTGTATACCTGGCCTCCCCTGTTGTATACCTGGCCTCCCCTGTTGTATACCTGCCCTCCCCTGTTGTATACCTGCCCTCCCCTGTTGTATACCTGGCCTCCCATGTTGTATACCAGCCCTCCCCCTGTTGTATACCAGCCCTCCCCTGTTGTATACCTGCCCTCCCCTGTTGTATACCTGGCCTACCTTGTTGTATACCAGGCCTCCCCTGTTGTATACATGGCCTCCCCTGTTGTATACCTGCCCTCCCCTGTTGCATACCTGGCCTCCCCTGTTGTATACCTGCCCTCCCCTGTTGTATACCTGCCCTCCCCTGTTGTATACCAGCCCTCCCCTGTTGTATACCTGCCCTCCCCTGTTGTATACCTGGCCTACCGTGTTGTATACCAGCCCTCCCCTGTTGTATACCAGCCCTCCCCTGTTGTATACCTGGCCTCCCCTGTTGTATACCTGGCCTCCCCTGTTGTATACCTGCCCTCCCCTGTTGTATACCAGCCCTCCCCTGTTGTATACCTGGCCTATCGTGTTGTATACCTGCCCTCCCCTGTTGTATACC
>WNGS01164858.1:61916095-61940606 GCA_020271785.1 Procambarus virginalis
TGGGCCTGCTGGCTGCTCCAAGCAACAGCTGTTGGATGAAGCTCTCACAAGTTATGCCTAGCCCTAAGCCGGATTGGGGAGTAGAAGAGCTCACACAACCCCATCCAGGTACACTCCAGGTCAGGCCTGTTGCCCTGTACAACCTATTGTGGTTCTACAAAATCAACAATCCTGTTACCGAACCAGTATTTACCAAGTCTTTCCTAAATCTAAATTATCCAATTTATTCCCATTGTTTCGTGTTCTATTATGTGCTGATTATTTTAATACCCCTACTAATATCCCCTTTGTTATGCCCAATCATCCACTTGTACACCTCAGTCATGTCACCCCTAATTCTCTCCTTTCTACAGATTATAAATTAAGCTTTGTCAGCGCTTTTCATATGAAAGGTTTCTAATTTGAGGGATTAATTTTGTCATCCTTCTCTGGACGGAGGATGACATTTTTCGCATTCAGTTATATAGTGAGGCAAAGTATGTGAATAGTTCTGCTGACAGAGTTTACACTTAGTTAAGTCTTCGGTCAGCAGTTGGCGCAAAGCCCCAGAATTACGTGTAGCCAAGCCTAAGCTTAGCAGTGGTAACATCTAGAAGTTTGCTAAGTCTACCTATTTGAGGATCCATATATGTGCGGGTCTTCCTATCGTCTAGAACGACGATAGTTGGAGTAACTAGGGTGAATTTCACCTTGCCTCAGGTCTACTAGAGTTTGTTGCTGTTCACACAGTAGGATCACTTTGTTGCCAGAGAAGTATGTCAAGGGGATGAACTCAAGAGTTCAGTTATTTATTTGTAGACTCAACCGAACTTAGAGCTATGTACCTGTACTCTAGTCGATTGAATGTTCAGAGGTGGGGACCAAGAGCTCAAACTCAGCCGGGCAAAGCTAGGAGAGTATAGGTCATAGCTGTACAGCTGCAGGAGAGTACAGCTCCTGGTACTCGCCTAAAACTAGGAGGTACAGCTAGAGTACGTCAACCAACAGCCTAGAACCGTTCGTACATGTTGGGGTATATTTCTCAGGTGACAGCACTGCATTTAGCAAACTTCCTCAGCACATAATTAACTCCAGTATTTGGACGCCGTCCAGGACTATAGGGTGACACTCCACGACAATTGTTGCACAAGCAGGCGGTTGAAGGCTTGACCAGTCTTGAGACTGTGGCCGCCACGCCACTCAAGTCCCTCAACATCTCCATACACTCACCTGGCCAGTCAAACGTAATCACCTCTCAGAGTTTAACAGTTTTTCTGATAATTACGTACAGAGACCCATGTACAGGGATGAGCGAACAACATTTCAAGGTGAACGAGCTGAGCTGGCGTCTGGGGTTGAGCGAATGATATGTTGAAGAAATTAGGTAAAGTATTGGGCGAGGACTACGAGCATCGCGGGGCAAGCCGCTCCCCTTCCTCCACTTGGGTACTAACTAACCTGCAGTGGTTAGCGTATTCGACTCACTGTCAATATCAATGCAATATGCCCTGAAAACATATGTTTAACAAATCTCTAACCCTGTCCACGGAGGTCAGAAGAAAATGAATATATGCTGGTTAGCATTGTTAATGTGTGGCCACGTCTGTGGTAGAAAATAATAAAAAAATAATAAAAAAAAATAAAAAAATGACCCGAGTTTGACTCTTGGGCAGCGCAAGACAATTGGGAACATTTATTTAAACCTAAAGTTTGTAACTGTTATGGCTGCATCTTGACAAGGCCACTCGTTAGCCTAAGGGGATCTCGGTAAACCTAAACAGGCTTTCTGTCCCCGACATCAGAATAATGTTTTGTTTACCCCTTTTTGAGTAATTCACCCCGGTGTATAATTGTCAGTGACATCTGGCGCACAGTGCCAGTGCCTCTGGCGCAATGACGGCACTTGATACAGTAATAATGTTGACTTTTTAATGGAAGCGAAATAAAAAATTCCCAGTGACATTTTTCCGACTGAGTAGTAGTGACGTCATAATTAACTAACGTTGAACCTGATGTGTTTCTTAGCAGATGTAATGATATACTCATCATTCAGTATACATAATATTATGTTATATTTTGTGTACCTGTGGGGGCCACAGGTATACTACACTGCCGCTACACCTCGGCCTTCCCCGCACAGTGGAGCAAACAAGGCTCTTGACGCTATACAGGTTATTGGGGCGAGGATAACTTTGCATATTTCGATTGACCACATGGGGCATTTCTTCTGGATTTCGCTGCCTCAAGGATGATCTTTAAGTCCACTCTGGCTTAATGGTGGCGCGTGGCAATATGAAAGAAAAGTTAGTGAAGTCTTGTGTGTAGTTGAAATATTGGTGCTGCAACGCATCCTCCGAATTGACAGTGCGGTTTATACTAAGTGTAATAAGTACAATACCTGACTGCTAGGAATAGTACATAATTACACTTACTTGTGCCGTTACATTTACCTCCCCATATTCGGAGGATGGGCTGGGTAATGAGCCATAAACTTTGGTTTGTACCTGCATTACCTGAGCTTTCGTGGGGGCCATGTGGTGGACCCCTCACAGGGTTGGACAATGTGGTGGACCCCTCACAGGGTGGACCACTGGCAGCCGTCGTCACAACGCGGGGTGTATGGCCGGTGGTTGTCACTGGGCAGAGTTAAGAATATATTGCGACACGCGGGGGGAATATAACTCCAGTCTATCAGTGCAGTATATCCTGCCATGTTTATACTTGTGGGGCTGAGGTGAGTCCCAGTCACCACAAGAGTATCAGCGAGGGAGTCGAGTTATCAGGGTTGCGTCGTCGTGGAGGTGTTGTGGCTAGTGGTAGATGGTAGATGGAAGGATGTTTCCCGTGGAAGGTCGGGGTGGGGAGGGGTGATGTGCTGATGGTACAAAGGAATAACAGGGACACTTGAAGATAAATAACAGGAAAGCTGAACAACATTTAGCACTGCTTATGTTGTTGATGATACCAGATGGGACCAGATGGGACCAGGTGGGACCAGGTGGGACTCGGGGACCCCGACCTGGTCTCAACTCCCGAAACGCTCTCCAGGTATGCTCCAGGTCTGTTATATAAAGGGTGTGTGTGTATGTTATGTAGATTATGAGGAGTGAAGATCACTTCCCGTGTGGCAAGACTCCATGCCTGAAGACTCCTCCCTGTGGTGAAAGACTCGGCACAGTAGAGGGCCTCCAGTGTCTTGTGCCTCAACTTTCTTCATCAATCTGGCTGTCAAGATAAAGCATACGATAATCTAGTTACCACTATCTACTGCGTCACACGCCACCTTGATGAGACAAGCCTCTGCTCTCAGACTTAGGCTTATCAAGATGATTGCCAGTCTTGCCACCAATCTCGACGGAGCTGAGCATGGTGATGGTGGAGCATGGTGATGGGTGGAGGGCGGAGCATGGTGATGGGTGGAGGGCGGAGCATGGTGATGGGTGGAGGACGGAGCATGGTGATGGGTGGAGGGTACCTTGAGGTTATCTTACCTTGAGGTGTTTTCGGGGCTTAGTGTCCCCGCGGCCCGGTCGTTAACCAGGCCTCCTCGTTGCTGGACTGGTCAACCAGGCTGTTGGACGCGGCTGCTCACAGCCTGACATATGAATCACAGCCTGGTTGATCAGGTATCCTTTGGAGGTGTTTATCCAGTTCTCTCTTGAACACTGTGAGGGGTCGGCCAGTTATGTCCCTTATGTGTAGTGGAAGCGTGTTGAACAGTCTCGGGCCTCTGATGTTGATAGCGTTCTAGAGAGGGCGGAGTTGAGAGTTCTAGAGAGGGCGGAGTTATAGAGTTGATAGAGGGCGGCGCGTGGTGGTGGGTGGAGGCGGGGAACATTACCTGGGGAGCTGAACATTATGGGAGTCAGGTGAAAACAGAAGGCGGCGCCAGTGTAGACCAGCAGGTCACTCTAGTCGCCATAAAAGGCGCTGCACCATTTAAGAGTGGGCGACAATGCTGACCCGACCCCCCCCCCCCACCAGGTGTGTGTTAGACCTGTCTCTCGGCCTCATTCCTCCTCCACCCCCCCCCCACACTCACTCACCCTTCCCCCCCACACACACTCACACACTCACTCTCTCACACTCACACACTCACTCTCTCACTCTCTCACACTCTCACTCTCTCACACTCACACACTCACTCTCTCACACTCTCACACTCTCACCCTTCCATTCCCAGCTACCTTTCGTTAACTTTCGTCGATTTCAAGGATCATTGTCCTCCATGGCCCGGTCTCTGACCAGACCTCCTGGTTGGTGGTCTTGCTAACAAAGGATCAGGTATCCTTTGGAGGTGTTTATCAAGCTTTCTTTTAAATGCAGTGAGAAGTCAGCTAGTTAATCCCCTCATGTTTAGAGGGAGTGTTGAGGTCTTGGGTCCTTGATGTTGGTCACGTTCACTTTTGCACCTTTTTTAATGGGGCCTTTTAATAGAGGCTTTTAATGGGGTCTTTTAATGGGGCTATTTTGCACTTCCTGCCATGCCTCCTGGTCTCATGTGGTGTTATTTCCGTGAGCTGATTTGGAGCCAGTTCTTCTAATATTTCTAATATTTTCAAAGTGTAAATTATCAGGTATCTCCGGCCTGCGCTTTAGGGAATACAGATTTTAACATTTTTAGCAGTCCTGATAATTTAATGTTATTGAGTTAATTCTGGCAGTAAAAGATCTTTGCACGCTCTCCGGGTCAGCAATTTCTCCAGCTTTTAATTAATGGGATTGTTGAGGCATGATATGGAATCCCTCTCTTTTCCAACACACACACACACACACACACACACAGACACACACACACACACACACACACACACACACACACACACACACACACACACACACACACACACACACACACACACACACACACACATGAGCCACAGAGATATTAGAAAGAACTTTTTTAGTGTCAGAGTGGTTGCCAAATGGAATGCATTAGGAAGTGATGTGGTGGAGGCTGACTCCATACACAGCTTCAAGTGTAGATATGATAGAGCCCAATAGGCTCAGGAATCTGTACACCAGTTGATTGACAGTTGAGAGGCGGGACCAAAGAGCCAAAGCTCAACCCCCGCAAGCACAATTAGGTGAGTACAATTAGGTGAGTATACACACACACACACACACACACACACACACACACACACACACACACACACACACACACACACACACACACACACACACACACACACACACAAATGTACCCAACTAAATGTAATGTAATAAAGATAAGTGTAGGGAGCAGGAGGCCAGATACAAGGTATCATCTGGGAGAAGAAATTCTTCAGGAGTCAGAGAAAGAAAAAGACTTGGGGGTTGATATCACGCCAGACCTGTCTCCTGCAGCCCATATCAAGAGGATAACATCAGCGGCATATGCCAGGCTGGCCAACATACGAACGGCATTCAAAAACTTGTGTAAGGAATCATTCAGAACTTTGTATACCACATACGTCAGGCCAATCCTGGAGTATGCAGCCCCAGCATGGAGTCCATATCTAGTCAAGGATAAGACTAAACTGGAAAAGGTTCAAAGGTTTGCCACCAGATTAGTACCCGAGCTGAGAGGTATGAGCTACGAGGAGAGACTACGGGAATTAAACCTCACTTCGCTGGAAGACAGAAGAGTTAGGGGGACATGATCACCACATTCAAGATTCTGAAGGGAATTGATAGGGTAGATAAAGACAGGGTATTTAACACAAGGGGTACACGCACAAGGGGACACAGGTAGAAACGGAGTGCCCAAATGAGCCACAGAGATATTAGAAAGAACTTTTTTAGTGTCAGAGTGGTTGACAAATGGAATGCTTTAGGAAGTGATGTGGTGGAGGCTGACTCCATACACAGTTTCAAGTGCAGATATGATAGAGCCCAATAGGCTCAGGAACCTGTACACCTGTTGATTGACGGTTGAGAGGCGGGACCAAAGAGCCAGAGCTCAACCCCCGCAAGCACAATTAGGTGAGTACACAGGTCTCAGATTGGCGAGGCGTCACCAGTGGAGTCCCTCAGGGATCTATACTGTTTCTGATATATGTAAATAATCTCCCAGAGGGTACAGACTCGTTCCTCGTTATTTGCTGACGATGCAAAAATTATGAGGAGGATTAAGACAAAGGAAGATTGTATGAGGCTACAAGATGACCTAGACAAACTGAATGAATGGTCCAACAAATGGCTACTAAAGTTCAACCCGCGTAAATGAGATGAATGAAACTAGGCGGTGGAAACAGGAAGCCAGACACATGATACCGAATGGGAGATGAAGTCCTTCATGAAACGGATAGAGAGAATGATCTAGTTGATATCACGCCAAACCTGTCTCCTGAATTCCACATCAAAAGAATAACATCTGCAACGAATGCAAGGCTGGCTAACATCAGAACTTTCTTCAGGAACCTGTGTAAGGAATCCTTCAGAACCTTGTATACCACACATGTAAGCCCAATCCTGGAGTATGCGGCCCCAGCATGGAGCCCGTATCTTGTCAAGCTCAAGACGAAGCTGAAAAAAATACAGAGGTATGCCACTAGACTAGTCCCAGAACTAAGAGGCATATGAGTTACGAGGAAAGGCTGCGGGAAATGCACTTCACGTCTCTGGAAGACAGGAGAGTTTGGGGAGACATAATCAATACGTACAAAATTCTCTGAGGTAGGGTAGATAAAGATAAACTCGGGTGGTACGCGACGAAGGGGACACAGGTGAAGACTGAGTACTCAAATGAACCACAGAGACGTTAGGAAGAACTTTTTGAGTGTCAGAGTAGTTAACAGATGGAATATATTAGGCAGTGATGTGGTGGAGGCTAACTCCATACACAGCTTCAAATGATAGAGGCCAGTAGGCTGAGGAACCTGTACACCTGTTGATTGAGGGTTGAGAAACGGGACCAAAGAGCCAAAGCTCAACCCCCGCAAGGACAAGTAGGTGAATACACACAAACACTGGCCACCCCCGCATCATCCCACACGCTAACATTGCTAACAGTGGATACTAGTCTTCATAATCGTGACACTGTTGTCTTCCTGTAGTTGGCATGTGAGTGTCCCGTCTTATTGTATAAAGACCTTGTTTGTTTTGTATTAATCGGATAGCTCCCCTTCCCTCCTTTTGTATGGTTAGACGGGCAAAGTTGTATAGATAGGTGAGGAAGCGGTGTTGGCTTGAGATCTGGGTGTGTGTCAGAACTAGACGCGTGTGGGTGTGGTGGGCGAGGCCTGCACACCCACCTGTTTACAGAGTTGAGCAATAGCTCCCCATCCCCAACTTTCCAACTTGTGATGGGGTAATGCAGTGACTTCTTACGTTCCTCGTCGTATTAATGTTTGAAGCGGCTTATTGACTGCTTCGACGACAGTTCCCACTTGGTTGTGGCTCACTCTGAAGGTGTACCTGGCAGGTCTCCTGGTTCTCCACTGACCTCTCCCCGTAACCCATATTAAAAATGTTCTGTCCTCCGCGACAATTCTTGTTTAATGCCTTGTACGTTGTTATCATGTCTCTCTTGATTCGTCCCTCCTCCAACTGGGTGAGTTTGAGCATTATTTGTTTGTTTAAGTTTATATGTGTGTTTTTGCGAGGTGTATGTGTAACATGTGGCACACTGGTGTGTTTGTTGTGTTGTGGGGACACATGATCTTTACCGGCGTGTAGTGGGCAGGAACGGGGTCAGTTACCCAGTGCGCGCGCGTGTGCGTGTGTGTGTAGTGGTCGGGGCCACAGGACCCCCTCGCTCTACCTGCCAGTGTCTCGCGTCCTCCGGTGTGTGCCACTCCTCCCTCCACACCTGCTCCTACACTCCTCCACACCTGCTAATACTTCAGCACACTCGCTACACGTGAACATAGTGAACGCCAACACTCTGGGTACGCGCGCCACCCTCCCTCATACCTCTTCTCGTTTTGTTTAGTTCAAATTTGATTGTAAATTGTATTCAAAATATTCATGGTGTAAATGGTAGTGATGTTTACCTAACGTTACTTGGTCTTACAAGGCTCTCGAGAGCTGCTTTGCGTAAATGGTATATCAACACATTCATATTAAGATTGAGTTTGCATTTAATTAGAGATGCATGTGGCCCTGGAGCCATGCCCCAGGGCCCCGGAGCCATGCCCCAGGGCCCCGGAGCCATGCCCCAGGGCCCCGGTGGTGCCCTAGAGATCATTAAGTAAGAGGGTGGTGCACCAGAGAACACGTGTGCCTGGGACAGGTACTATACGTGTCCTTATCACTACAGTGTTTACGAGGTGGAGCGTCTGGTGAGCATGGCAGCGGCGCCCACCCCTGGCTCCCTGGCCTGAGGAGCAGCCGAGGTGGGTACTGTGTTGGCTTCTCTCCCCCTCCCTTATCCCTCCCTCTCACAGCCTCTCACCAACATATAAAATATAATTGTTAATGTGTGAGTTAGCGAGTGGTATGGTGTAAACAAAATTGTCTTTATATTAACTTGTTACTTAATCATTGTGTGCAACAGTTAATGTTGCACAAGACAAGTACTTTAATATAAAACGTTCTGAGTGTTGTTGATATATTTGCATGATGCTGAGGTTCGTATTTGCGTGTCAGTGCTTAGATGATCTAACTTGTATACCTGTTGGTTCACACGTGTGTACAGGTGTCCAGCCCGCCTGTACCTGTTAGTTCACATGTGTGTAGGTGTCCAGGCTGCCTGTACCTGTTAGTTCACACGTGTGTACACGTATCCAACCCGCCTGTACCTGTTAGTTCACACGTGTGTACAGGTGTCCACGCTGCCTATACCTGTTAGTTCACACGTGTGTGTACAGGTGTCCAGGCCGCCTGTACTCGGGTAGCTTGAGACAAGTCGCTAAATGTTTTGCACAGGTCTCGTATTGATGACTTTCTGACGCTGGAGAAATATGCAGACTTCCCACCCGTCATTGTCTTACGTGATGACTGCCCTCCAGTCACACTGTGATGGTCGTGAGGCAGCAATTACCCTCCTGACTCCATTGTGCCGATGCCTTATACTCTTCTCTCCTAATGTTCTGCTGGCCACTTTCCTGTGTTCTCCGTCATCATGGTGGGCGTGTGAGGCGCTGCCCTGGAGACTACCCCCTCCTCCTCCTTGTCCCTCTTCACATCTGTCAATTTCCCTGTTTCCAGTGACTGGTTATATCACGGTGGTGGACGCACGTAGCTCCAGCTTGTGTTACCCATGGTGAGGTAATACGTACCCCCGTGCCCTCAGGCGTGCCTCCCCGTGCCCTCAGGCGTGCCCCCGGTACCCTCAGGCGTGCCTCCCCGTGCCCTCAGGCGTGCCTCCTCGTGCCCTCAGTCGTGCCTCCTCGTGCCCTCAGTCGTGCCTCCTCGTGCCCTCAGTCGTGCCTCCTCGTGCCCTCAGTCGTGCCTCCTCGTGCCCTCAGTCGTGCCTCCTCGTGCCCTCAGTCGTGCCTCCTCGTGCCCTCAGTCGTGCCCCCCGCGCCCTCAGTCGTTCCCCCGCGCCCTCAGTCGTGCCCCCGCGCCCTCAGACGTGCCC
Source organism: Procambarus virginalis (assembly GCA_020271785.1). Taxonomy (NCBI): domain Eukaryota; kingdom Metazoa; phylum Arthropoda; class Malacostraca; order Decapoda; family Cambaridae; genus Procambarus; species Procambarus virginalis. Next base: position 61,925,583 of record WNGS01164858.1, read on the forward strand.
CCCGCGCCCTCAGTCGTGCCTCCCGCGCCCTCAGTCGTGCCTCCCGCGCCCTCAGTCGTGCCCCCCGCGCCCTCAGTCGTGCCCCCGCGCCCTCAGTCGTGCCTCCCGCGCCCTCAGTCGTGCCCCCGCCCTCAGTCGTGCCCCCGCGCCCTCAGTCGTGCCCCGCGCCCTCAGTCGTACCCCCCGCGCCCTCAGACGTGCCCCCCCGCGCCCTCAGACGTGCCCCCCCCCCGCGCCCTCAGACGTGCCCCCCCCGCGCCCTCAGACGTGCCCCCCGCGCCCTCAGTCGTGCCCCCGCGCCTCAGTCGTGCCCCCCGCGCCCTCAGTCGTGCCCCCCGCGCCCTCAGTCGTGCCTCCCGCGCCCTCAGTCGTGCCTCCCGCGCCCTCAGTCGTGCCCCCGCGCCCTCAGTCGTGCTCCCCGCGCCCTCAGTCGTGCCCCCGCGCCCTCAGTCGTGCCCCCGCGCCCTCAGTCGTGCCTCCCGCGCCTCAGTCGTACCCCCCGCGCCCTCAGTCGTGCCCCCGCGCCTCAGTCGTGCCCCCCGCGCCCTCAGACGTGCCCCCCGTCCCCTCAGTCGTCCTTCCCGCGCCCTCAGACGTGCCCCCCGCGCCTTCAGTCGTGCCCCCCGCGCCCTCAGACGTGCCCCTGCGCCCTCAGACGTGCCCCCACGCCCTCAGACGTGCCCCCGCGCCCTCAGACGTGCCCCTGCGCCCTCAGACGTGCCCCCGCGCCCTCAGACGTGCCCCGCGCCCTCAGACGTGCCCCGCGCCCTCAGACGTGCCCCCGCGCCCTCAGACGTGCCCCGCGCCCTCAGACGTGCCCCCCGCGCCCTCAGACTTGCCCCCCCGCGCCCTCAGACGTGCCCCCCGCGCCCTCAGTCGTGCCCCGCGCCCTCATACGTGCACACGTGCCCCTGCTACCTCCATCACTGCCAGTAATTGTGTTACTGGATTTAGTTCATATATTTCAGGTTTCCAATGTTAGGCCTTTGAGTGGGATTTATTATGCCATTAACCTAGTCGAAAAATACGCAATAATAAATTTGGAAAGATATATGTGTTCAATCTCTCCCTCCTGTCTAAAACAGGTGTCCCTTCCCCACCCCCCTTCCCATCAAACAAGTGTCCCCCTCCCATCAAACAAGTGTCCACCCCCCTCCCATCAAACAAGTGTCCACTCCCTCCCATCAACAAGTGTCCCCCCTCCCATCAAACAAGTGTCCCCCCCTCCCATCAAACAAGTGTCCCCCCTCCATCAAACAAGTGTCCACCCCCCTCCCATCAAACAAGTGTCCACTCCCTCCCATCAAACAAGTGTCCCCCCTCCCATCAAACAAGTGTCCCCCCCCTCCATCAAACAAGTGTCCACCCCCCCTCCATCAAACAAGTGTCCACCCCCCTCCCATCAAACAAGTGTCCCCCCCTCCCATCAAACAAGTGTCCACCCCCCTCCCATCAAACAAGTGTCCACCCCCCCTCCCATCAACAAGTGTCCACCCCCCCTCCCATCAACAAGTGTCCACCCCCCCTCCCATCAAACAAGTGTCCACCACCCCCCCCCATCAAACAAGTGTCCACCCCCCTCCATCAAACAAGTGTCCCCCCTCCCATCAAACAAGTGTCCACCCCCCTCCCATCAAACAATTGTCCCCCCTCCCATCAAACAAGTGTCCCACCCTCCCATCAAACAAGTGTCCCACCCTCCCATCAAACAGTGGTCCCCCTCCCATCAAACAAGTGTCCACCCCCCTCCCATCAAACAAGTGTCCCCCTCCCATCAAACAAGTGTCCACCCCCCTCCCATCAAACAAGTGTCCCCCCTCCATCAAACAAGTGTCCCCCCTCCCATCAAACAAGTGTCCCCCTCCTCTATTCCTCCTCTCAAACACATCTCCTGTCTCCACTCTCCTCGTCTCGCTGGCTTATGAAAGGCAAAACAGAATTAGAAACCAAATGATAAAGTTGAACAGATGGTGATGGCCTAACTATCGAGAGGTTGAGGTTGCCATGTATGGTTCATATACATTGGTGTACCATGTGTGTCGTGGGGGGGGGGGGTGGAGGACACACAAGCAGTTTACCTGGTAGTCGGGTATAAAAACTGGGAGATCTGCTTGTGATGAAACTGTGAGAGTGACGGACATTATGCAGATGAAGTAGAGTTGCCTGTGGGAGAGGTGGTTGTGATGGTAGGGTGGGTGGCCTCTCCACCCCCGCCCACGGCAGGGTGGGTGGCCTCTCCACCCCCGCCACGGCTGGGGTGGGTGGTCTCTCCACCCCCGCCCACGGCAGGGTGGGTGGCCTCTCCACTCCCGCCCACGGCAGGGTGGGTGGCCTCTCCACCCCCGCCCACGGCTGGGGTGGGTGGTCTCTCCACCCCCGCCCACGGCAGGGTGGGTGGCCTCTCCACCCCCGCCACGGCAGGGTGGGTGGCCTCTCCACCCCCGCCCACGGCTGGGTATGGGGTGCATAATAAAGAAACGAAATGAAATATGATGGTAGTTAAAGAGTCAGCGTGGGAGAGGTGGGAGGAGGTCGTCGTGAGTGTGGAGGAGTGGTGAGGGTGTAGGGACTGGGGAGCGTGTGTGTTCCGGGGATCACTGTCCAGCGGCCCGCTCATAGTTGCTCATCTGGTCAGTTTGGATGTTTAAATTGTCATCCACACTTCCGTGGAGATAAACATTTCATTCACCTGGACTCTAGGAGACTCGAACTGTGGACCCCACGAGTGTGAGGCTATTGTTACCCACAGCCGAGATGTCCACCACAGCCAGAGTGATCAGGGTGGTGACCCTTACGGCTGGTTATCAGTTATTTCTTGAANTGAGTACATGATACAGATGGAATATACTAACAAATACCTATTGATAACATCTTTTCTGAATATTGAGATTAATGAGTATATGTTCAGAGTTGAAACATGGTGATAACGAATATTGAGATACAGAAAGTTCCATTCTTGTCTTTGTATGTAGATGATCTAGAAGGATGGTGGCAGCATTTTCTATCTTCTATTTTCTACTTCTACTATCTACTCTTATACTTCTATCTACTTCCTACTTTACCTATCTACCCTTACTATCCTACTCACTTCGTAGTTACTCATTATTTATTTCTCCCCCCCCCGTTACATCAACACAAGGCAACTGATGAGTGCTGCTAGGCGATGATGATGAGGAGCTGTGGGCACTAACCCTCCACTTGAACACCAACATGGCACACAGTCAGTCTATATATGCCACAGAACAAACAACCTTGGCACTATTACATGTATTTGTTAATGAGGAACCCATCTTGCCGGTCATTGGCCATAAGGCTGATAATACTGCCATAAATGTAATGTTAGTATAAGGAAACATCACTATGTTGGAAGTTAAAATATCAATTACGTACAGTTGTGAAAAAGGCATTGTGGAGAGTCGGCTTACCTTAGGAAGGAGAGTAGACTTTGCACTCTTGTTGACTGCGCAGGATAGGTATGTCAGGACACATTGTTGTACAGTCTATGTGACCATTTACACTCTGTTTATCAACTTCTTACAATAAAATACAGAAACATAAAATAGGAAGCTGTCCCTTAGTAGTGCTATAAGACTTTCCTTTAGTCACACTAGACAGTTTCTAGTCACTTGCTTGTGGCGGTGAACTTGCCACAAGCACCTGACTGGCTTATGTACCAAATCTCTAAAAACAATTTATTGATGACTTCAATAACCAGATTGAGATTGACAGATGTCTGAGAGTCCCGCGTCGTGTTAATGGATGAGCAATCCTCAAGATACTAAAACAATACGGTATGAAGCCGGCCAAGATGTGGTGCAGGAGAGTAGCGAGTACGGGAGACATCTCTCTGAAGGAACCCAGGAGTTGTCTGAAACTGTTAAGTAGCCAAAGAAGAGAAGATAAGAACAAGACGAGCTCTGTTGGAAAAGCAACATCAGGAAGCCAAGTGTGGGCAACAATAAATAGCTAACGAGTATAACCCGTCCTGGTGCACACAAACATCTCGAGGGTAAGGCTCAAGAATTAAAATTAAAGTTGAGTGATGCAGCATCACCCTCCTCCCTTCCTGTAGAAATAAATAGGGAAGAGCTGCAGTATAATGACACAAAATAGCGCAGCAAGAGGACAGTGAAAGCAAAAATACTGTATTGACATAACATGCACTATGTGAAAAGTTTAAGAGTCCCGAACTCCACTCCTTCAATATATCATACTAAGTGAAGTATTTCCCACACAATGGACGCTCATAATAATTATGCTCATATACTCATAAGTAACATGGAAAAGCAACAAAGCATTCAAAATAAAGCATGTGAACCATTCATTCTAGGAGTATGGAAAACTGTCAAAAACATTGAATCAAGAACAGTGAACCCATATAAGAAATGTGTCAACTAAATCCCTCATTGTATGAGTTAGGAAAATGATGAGTTGTCAAGTGTAGACACTGATCTTAAGATCTCCCTCCCCCCCCCCCCGCCACTTAGCACACGTAAGATAACGTAAGTTTAAAGGTTGGTAAATTTGAATCTCCTTGTTTGGCGATCTGTTCACTTGAGACAGTTCAGTAAATACCAGTTGAGTCTTGGGATACAAGTGACAGTGAACAAGCCAGCGGGTGTTCTTCATATTAGGGACGCTGTGCACGCTATGTTCACTTGCAAGATGAGTGATGCTGCCCAATAAATTCTGCCTCCAGAACAAAATTTAAATACAGACAAACGGTAAACAAGTAGTCGTTGTATACTACTGTAAAATTTGTAACGTTGTCCAGTTTCTGTTATGTTATTCATGTTATAAGGTGTTGCAGTGAGCATCATTGTGAGCACACAAGGCTGTGAGGCAGTCGAGGAGAGCCCGGGGTCAAGTGTGGGCGACATGTGTGGAGTGGCCGGGCTGCTGGCCCTCCACCTCCTGCTCCTTCACCTCGTCCTCGCAAAACCTGAAGCCCTTCTGTGGTGGGGGGGGGGGCACAAAGCCTACCTTTGTTTCCACCCTCCGTGCCCAGGCGCGCCGCCCGCCGCCGTGCCCAGGCGCGCCGCCCGCCGCCGTGCCCAGGCGCGCCGCCCGCCGCCGTGCCCAGGCGCGCCGGCCGCCGCCGTGCCCAGGCGCGCCGCCGTGCCCAGGCGCCCCGCCGTACATGACCTTCAGTGCGGTGGTTGTAGTACACTTTGTGTAGGTGGGACGTGGGCAATCAGAACGGTAATGGATGAGTGTGTGGGAGGTGTAGGTGGCAGTCTGGTGGCGACGGAGACAGCGTACTGGGAGGTGACCGAGATAAACAGCTGCACAGACCAGTCAACTACCAGGTGAGGATCCAGGCCGGGCTGCGACAGTACAACAACTCCCGAAACAGCCTCAGGTACTCTCTCTGATAGTGACGTAGAAGAAGGATGTCTAAATGTAAATTATTTCAAGTTCCATCATAAAAGGAAAATTGCAAAGATTTCAATTTATTAATAGCGCTCTTGGTGTGTGTGTATGAACAGGCACACATTCAAAGTCAAAGCTTTACCAGTTCGAGAAAGCTGTCTTGGAGGCTAAGCCGAGGAGGGCGGGACACACTAGTGTGGAGCTCGGGCGAGAGGTCGAGGTGGAGCCACCAGGAGGTGGTGTATAAAGAGGTCATTAAGGGGGTCCGTGGCCAGTGTTTACGGTGCTTGTCACGGCAAGTGACGACAGCGGACTGGTGCGTGGCTTGACGCGCCGCTCGCGCCAAAATCACCAGTAAACCGCTAAGGCATTGTTTGTTTGGGTAGGGCAGTCCGCGAGATCAGAGAGCCCCGTCCTCCCGCGAGATCAGAGAGCCCCGTCCTCCCGCGAGATCAGAGAGCCCCGTCCTCCCGCGAGATCAGAGAGCCCCGTCCTCCCGCGAGATCAGAGAGCCCCGTCCTCCCGCGAGATCAGAGAGCCCTGTCCTCTCGCGAGATTAGAGAGGCCCGTTCCACCCCCCCCCCGCGAGATCAGAGAGGCCCGTTCCACCCCCCCGCGAGATCAGAGAGGCCCGTTCCACCCCCCGCGAGATCAGAGAGGCCTCCCCTGCGAGATCAGATAGCCCCCCTCCCCGCGAGATCAGAGGCCTCCCCTGCGAGATCAGATAGCCCCCCTCCCCGCGAGATCAGATAGCCCCCCCCCTCCCCGCGAGATCAGATAGCCCCCCCCCTCCCCGCGAGATCAGATAGCCCCCCCTCCCCGCGAGATCAGATAGCCCCCCCTCCCCGCGAGATTAGATGGCCCCGTTCACCGCGAGATTAGATAGCCCCGTTCCCCCGCGAGATTAGATAGCCCCGTTCCCCCGCGAGATTAGATAGCCCCGTTCCCCCGCGAGATTAGATAGCCCGTTCCCCTGCGAGATTAGATAGCCCCGTTCCCCTGCGAGATTAGATAGCCCCGCTCCCCCGCGAGATTAGATAGCGCCGTCCCCCCCCCCCCCCCCCCCCCCCGCGAGATCAGAGAGCCCCCCTCCCTCGCCCCGTCCTCCCTCCCCGTTCACCACACAGACACCGCCTCATCACCGCTACATTTATTTATCCTCGCGGCGCCTTTCTCCACGCCGGACTTATTGGCGTTTAATCTTTAGGAGTGTTGAATTAATCCGCGGTGGTGTCGGGCCCCGCCGGCGCCTCTCCCTCCCTCCTTACCTGCCTCCTTCCCCCGCCCTTCCTTCCCCCGCCCTTCCTTCCTCCTTCCCCTTGCTCAGTCACCTTCGGGCTACTCATGCCCGTGCCACCTCTTGTGGGGCTTAATATTCATTAATCAATAAGTCTACTCTTAAGAAGGATTATTTGCTAAATTGTGTGTAGAGATTTTTTGATCCAGATGCACTTGTCCTTTGTTCCTGAACGTAGTCTTAATTATAATTTCGGATTTTTTAAGACATTGTTACAAACATAAGTATCAAGGAAACTGCAGAAGGCTTATTGGGATTGTCTCAAAGCTCTCCAAATGTACTCGCTAGAAAGGAGACGGGAGAGTTATCAATAATATACACAAGGAAAATACTGGAGGGCCAGGTCCCAAATCTACACAGTAAAATAACAACGTACTGGAGTGAACGATATAGAAGAAAATGCAGAATAGAACCAGTGAAGAGCAGGGGTGCCATAGGCACAATCAGAGAACACTGTATAAACATCAGAGGTCAGCGGTTGTTCAACATCTTACCTGCGAGCATAAGAAATATTGCCGGAATAGCCGTGGACATCAAGAGAAAGCTAGATCATTTTCTTCAAGAAGTGCCGGACCAACCAAGCTGTGATGGATATGTGGGCCTGCTGGCTGCTCCAAGCAACAGCCTGTTGGATGAAGCTCTCACAAGTTATGCCTAGCCCTAAGCCGGATTTGGGGAGTAGAAGAGCTCACACAACCCCATCCAGGTACACTCCAGGTCAGGCCTGTTGCCCTGTACCAACCTATTGTTGGTTCTACAAAATCAACAATCCTGTTACCGAACCAGTATTTACCCAAGTCTTTCCTAAATCTAAATTTATCCAATTTATTCCCATTGTTTCGTGTTCTATTATGTGCTGATTATTTTAATACCCCTACTAATATCCCCTTTGTTATGCCCAATCATCCACTTGTACACCTCAGTCATGTCACCCCTAATTCTCCTCCTTTCTACAGATTATAAATTAAGCTTTGTCAGTCGCTTTTCATATGAAAGGTTTCTAATTTGAGGGATTAATTTTGTCATCCTTCTCTGGACGGAGGATGATATTTTTCGCATTCATTTATATAGTGAGGCAAAGTATGTGAATAGTTCTGCTGACAGAGTTTACACTTAGTCAAGTCTTCGTCAGCAGGTGGCGCAAAGTCCCAGAATTACTTGTAGCCAAGCCTAAGCTTAGCAGTGGTAACATCTAGAAGTTTGCTAAGTCTACCTATTTGAGGATCCATATATGTGCGGGTCTTCCTATCGTTTAGAACGACGATAGTTGGAGTAACTAGGGTGAATTTCACCTTGCCTCAGGTCTACTAGAGTTTGTTGCTGTTCACACAGTAGGATCACTTTGTTGCCAGAGAAGTATGTCAAGGGGATGAACTCAAGAGTTCAGTTATTTATTTGTAGACTCAACCGAACTTAGAGCTTATGTACCTGTACTCTAGTCGATTGAATGTTCAGAGGTGGAGACCAAGAGCTCAAACTCAGCCCGGGCAAAGCTAGGAGAGTATAGGTCATAGCTGTACAGCTGCAGGAGAGTACAGCTCCTGGTACTCGCCTAAAACTAGGAGGTACAGCTAGAGTACGTCAACCAACAGCCTAGAACCGTTCGTACATGTTTGGGTATATTTCTCAGGTGACAGCACTGCATTTAGCAACTTCCTCAGCACATAATTTAACTCCAGTATTTGGACGCTGTCCAGGACTATAGGGTGACACTCCACGACAATTGTTGCACAAGCAGGCGGTGAAGGCTTGACCAGTCTTGAGACTGTGGCCGCCACGCCACTCAAGTCCCTCAACACTCCTCCATACACTCACCTGGCCAGTCAAACGTTAATCACCTCTCAGAGTTTAACAGTTTTTCTGATAATTACGCACAGAGAACCATGTACAGGGATGAGCGAACAACATTTCAAGGTGAACGAGCTGAGCTGGCGTCTGGGGTTGAGCGAATGATATGTTGAAGAAATTAGGTAAAGTATTGGGCCGAGGACTACGAGCATCGCGGGGCAAGCCGCTTCCCTTCCCTCCACTTGGGTACTAACTAACCTGCAGTGGTTAGCGTATTCGACTCACTGTCAATATTTCAATGTCAATATGACCCTGAACTATATGTTTAACAAATCTCTAACCCTGTCCACGGAGGACAGAAGAAAATGTATATATGCTGGTTAGCATTGTTAATGTGTGGCCACGTCTGTGGTAGAAAATAATAAAAAAAATAAATAAAAAAAAATAAAAAATATGACCCGAGTTTGACTCTTGGGCAGCGCAAAACAATTGGGCACATTTATTTAAACCTAAAGTTTGTTAACTGTTATGACTGCATCTTGACAAGGCCACTCGCTAGCCTAAGGGGATCTCTGTAAACCTAACAGGCTTTCTGTCCCCGACCATCAGAATAATGTTTTGTTTACCCCTTTTTGACGTAATTCACTCCCCGGTGTATATATTGTCAGTGACATCTGGCGCACAGTGCCAGTGCCTCTGGCGCACATGACGGCACTTGATACAGTAATAATGTTGACTTTTTAATGGAAGCGAAATAAAATTCACCCAGTGACATTTTTCCGACTGACGTAGTAGTGACGTCATAATTAACTAACGTTGAACCTGATGTGTTTCTTAGCAGATTTTATATGATATACTCATCATTCAGTATACATAATATTATTGGTATATTTTTGTGTACCTGTGGGGGCCACAGGTACACTACACTGCCGCTACACCTCGGCCTTCCCCGCCACAGTGGAGCAACCAAGGCTCTTGACGCTATACAGGTTATTGGGGCGAGGATAACTTTGCATATTTCGATTGACACATGGGGCATTTCTTCTGGATTTCTCTGGCCTCAAGGATGATCTTTAAGTCCACTCTTGGCTTAATGGTGGCGCGTGGCAATATGAAAGAAAAGTTAGTGAAGTCTTGTGTGTAGTTGAAATATTGGTGCTGCAACGCATCCTCCGAATTGACAGTGCGGTTTAATACTAAGTGTAATAAGTACAATACCTGACTGCTAGGAATAGTACATAATTACACTTACTTGTGCCGTTACATTTACCTCCCCATATTCGGAGGATGGGCTGGGTAATGAGCCATAAACCTTTGGTTTGTACCTGCATTACCTGAGCTTCGTGAGGGGCCATGTGGTGGACCCCTCACAGGGTGGACCATGTGGTGGACCCCTCACAGGGTGGACCACTGGCAGCCGTCGTCACAACGCGGGGTGTATGGCCGGTGGTTGTCACTGGGCAGAGTTAAGAATATATTGCGACACGCGGGGGGAATATAACTCCAGTCTATCAGTGCAGTATATCCTGCCATGTTTATACTTGTGTGGGCTGAGGTGAGTCACAGTCACCACAAGAGTTATCAGCGAGGGAGTCGAGTTATCAGGGTTGCGTCGTCGTGGAGGTGTTGTGGCTAGTTTGGTAGATGGTAGATGGAAGGATGTTTCCCGTGGAAGGTCGGGGTGGGGAGGGGGTGATGTGCTGATGGTACAAAGGAATAACAGGGACACTTGAAGATAAATAACAGGAAAGCTGAACAACATTTAGCACTGCTTATGTTGTTGATGATACCAGATGGGACCAGATGGGACCAGGTGGGACCAGGTGGGACTCGGGGACCCCGACCTGGTCTCAACTCCCGAAACGCTCTCCAGGTATGCTCCAGGTCTGTTATATAAAGGGTGTGTGTGTATGTTATGTAGATTATGAGGAGTGAAGATCACTTCCCGTGTGGCAAGACTCCATGCCTGAAGACTCCTCCCTGTGGTGAAAGACTCGGCACAGTAGAGGGCCTCCAGTGTCTTGTGCCTCAACTTTCTTCATCAATCTGGCTGTCAAGATAAAGCATACGATAATCTAGTTACCACTATCTACTGCGTCACACGCCACCTTGATGAGACAAGCCTCTGCTCTCAGACTTAGGCTTATCAAGATGATTGCCAGTCTTGCCACCAATCTCGACGGAGCTGAGCATGGTGATGGGTGGAGCATGGTGATGGGTGGAGGGCGGAGCATGGTGATGGGTGGAGGGCGGAGCATGGTGATGGGTGGAGGACGGAGCATGGTGATGGGTGGAGGGTTACCTTGAGGTTATCTTACCTTGAGGTGTTTTCGGGGCTTAGTGTCCCCGCGGCCCGGTCGTTAACCAGGCCTCCTCGTTGCTGGACTGGTCAACCAGGCTGTTGGACGCGGCTGCTCACAGCCTGACATATGAATCACAGCCTGGTTGATCAGGTATCCTTTGGAGGTGTTTATCCAGTTCTCTCTTGAACACTGTGAGGGGTCGGCCAGTTATGTCCCTTATGTGTAGTGGAAGCGTGTTGAACAGTCTCGGGCCTCTGATGTTGATAGCGTTCTAGAGAGGGCGGAGTTGAGAGTTCTAGAGAGGGCGGAGTTATAGAGTTGATAGAGGGCGGCGCGTGGTGGTGGGTGGAGGCGGGGAACATTACCTGGGGAGCTGAACATTATGGGAGTCAGGTGAAACAGAAGGCGGCGCCAGTGTAGACCAGCAGGTCACTCTAGTCGCCATAAAAGGCGCTGCACCATTTAAGAGTGGGCGACAATGCTGACCCGACCCCCCCCCCCCACCAGGTGTGTGTTAGACCTGTCTCTCGGCCTCATTCCTCCTCCACCCCCCCCCCACACTCACTCACCCTTCCCCCCCCACACACACTCACACACTCACTCTCTCACACTCACACACTCACTCTCTCACTCTCTCACACTCTCACTCTCTCACACTCACACACTCACTCTCTCACACTCTCACACTCTCACCCTTCCATTCCCAGCTACCTTTCGTTAACTTTCGTCGATTTCAAGGATCATTGTCCTCCATGGCCGGTCTCTGACCAGACCTCCTGGTTGGTGGTCTTGCTAACAAAGGATCAGGTATCCTTTGGAGGTGTTTATCAAGCTTTCTTTTAAATGCAGTGAGAAGTCAGCTAGTTAATCCCCTCATGTTTAGAGGGAGTGTTGAGGTCTTGGGTCCTTGATGTTGGTCACGTTCACTTTTGCACCTTTTTTAATGGGGCCTTTTAATAGAGGCTTTTAATGGGGTCTTTTAATGGGGCTATTTTGCACTTCCTGCCATGCCTCCTGGTCTCATGTGGTGTTATTTCCGTGAGCTGATTTGGAGCCAGTTCTTCTAATATTTCTAATATTTTCAAAGTGTAAATTATCAGGTATCTCCGGCCTGCGCTTTAGGGAATACAGATTTTAACATTTTTAGCAGTCCTGATAATTTAATGTTATTGAGTTAATTCTGGCAGTAAAAGATCTTTGCACGCTCTCCGGGTCAGCAATTTCTCCAGCTTTTAATTAATGGGATTGTTGAGGCATGATATGGAATCCCTCTCTTTTCCAACACACACACACACACACACACACACAGACACACACACACACACACACACACACACACACACACACACACACACACACACACACACACACACACACACACACACACACACACACACATGAGCCACAGAGATATTAGAAAGAACTTTTTTAGTGTCAGAGTGGTTGCCAAATGGAATGCATTAGGAAGTGATGTGGTGGAGGCTGACTCCATACACAGCTTCAAGTGTAGATATGATAGAGCCCAATAGGCTCAGGAATCTGTACACCAGTTGATTGACAGTTGAGAGGCGGGACCAAAGAGCCAAAGCTCAACCCCCGCAAGCACAATTAGGTGAGTACAATTAGGTGAGTATACACACACACACACACACACCACACACACACACACACACACACACACACACACACACACACACACACACACACACACACACACACACAAATGTACCCAACTAAATGTAATGTAATAAAGATAAGTGTAGGGAGCAGGAGGCCAGATACAAGGTATCATCTGGGAGAAGAAATTCTTCAGGAGTCAGAGAAAGAAAAAGACTTGGGGGTTGATATCACGCCAGACCTGTCTCCTGCAGCCCATATCAAGAGGATAACATCAGCGGCATATGCCAGGCTGGCCAACATACGAACGGCATTCAAAAACTTGTGTAAGGAATCATTCAGAACTTTGTATACCACATACGTCAGGCCAATCCTGGAGTATGCAGCCCCAGCATGGAGTCCATATCTAGTCAAGGATAAGACTAAACTGGAAAAGGTTCAAAGGTTTGCCACCAGATTAGTACCCGAGCTGAGAGGTATGAGCTACGAGGAGAGACTACGGGAATTAAACCTCACTTCGCTGGAAGACAGAAGAGTTAGGGGGGACATGATCACCACATTCAAGATTCTGAAGGGAATTGATAGGGTAGATAAAGACAGGGTATTTAACACAAGGGGTACACGCACAAGGGGACACAGGTAGAAACGGAGTGCCCAAATGAGCCACAGAGATATTAGAAAGAACTTTTTTAGTGTCAGAGTGGTTGACAAATGGAATGCTTTAGGAAGTGATGTGGTGGAGGCTGACTCCATACACAGTTTCAAGTGCAGATATGATAGAGCCCAATAGGCTCAGGAACCTGTACACCTGTTGATTGACGGTTGAGAGGCGGGACCAAAGAGCCAGAGCTCAACCCCCGCAAGCACAATTAGGTGAGTACACAGGTCTCAGATTGGCGAGGCGTCACCAGTGGAGTCCCTCAGGGATCTATACTGTTTCTGATATATGTAAATAATCTCCCAGAGGGTACAGACTCGTTCCTCGTTATTTGCTGACGATGCAAAAATTATGAGGAGGATTAAGACAAAGGAAGATTGTATGAGGCTACAAGATGACCTAGACAAACTGAATGAATGGTCCAACAAATGGCTACTAAAGTTCAACCCGCGTAAATGAGATGAATGAAACTAGGCGGTGGAAACAGGAAGCCAGACACATGATACCGAATGGGAGATGAAGTCCTTCATGAAACGGATAGAGAGAATGATCTAGTTGATATCACGCCAAACCTGTCTCCTGAATTCCACATCAAAAGAATAACATCTGCAACGAATGCAAGGCTGGCTAACATCAGAACTTTCTTCAGGAACCTGTGTAAGGAATCCTTCAGAACCTTGTATACCACACATGTAAGCCCAATCCTGGAGTATGCGGCCCCAGCATGGAGCCCGTATCTTGTCAAGCTCAAGACGAAGCTGAAAAAAATACAGAGGTATGCCACTAGACTAGTCCCAGAACTAAGAGGCATATGAGTTACGAGGAAAGGCTGCGGGAAATGCACTTCACGTCTCTGGAAGACAGGAGAGTTTGGGGAGACATAATCAATACGTACAAAATTCTCTGAGGTAGGGTAGATAAAGATAAACTCGGGTGGTACGCGACGAAGGGGACACAGGTGAAGACTGAGTACTCAAATGAACCACAGAGACGTTAGGAAGAACTTTTTGAGTGTCAGAGTAGTTAACAGATGGAATATATTAGGCAGTGATGTGGTGGAGGCTAACTCCATACACAGCTTCAAATGATAGAGGCCAGTAGGCTGAGGAACCTGTACACCTGTTGATTGAGGGTTGAGAAACGGGACCAAAGAGCCAAAGCTCAACCCCCGCAAGGACAAGTAGGTGAATACACACAAACACTGGCCACCCCCGCATCATCCCACACGCTAACATTGCTAACAGTGGATACTAGTCTTCATAATCGTGACACTGTTGTCTTCCTGTAGTTGGCATGTGAGTGCCCGTCTTATTGTATAAAGACCTTGTTGTTTTGTATTAATCGGATAGCTCCCCTTCCCTCCTTTTGTATGGTTAGACGGGCAAAGTTGTATAGATAGGTGAGGAAGCGGTGTTGGCTTGAGATCTGGGTGTGTGTCAGAACTAGACGCGTGTGGGTGTGGTGGGCGAGGCCTGCACACCCACCTGTTTACAGAGTTGAGCAATAGCTCCCCATCCCCAACTTTCCAACTTGTGATGGGGTAATGCAGTGACTTCTTACGTTCCTCGTCGTATTAATGTTTGAAGCGGCTTATTGACTGCTTCGACGACAGTTCCCACTTGGTTGTGGCTCACTCTGAAGGTGTACCTGGCAGGTCTCCTGGTTCTCCACTGACCTCTCCCCGTAACCCATATTAAAAATGTTCTGTCCTCCGCGACAATTCTTGTTTAATGCCTTGCACGTTGTTATATGTCTCTCTTGATTCGTCCCTCCTCCAACTGGGTGAGTTTGAGCATTATTTGTTTGTTTAAGTTTATATGTGTGTTTTTGCGAGGTGTATGTGTAACATGTGGCACACTGGTGGTTTGTTGTGTTGTGGGGACACATGATCTTTACCGGCGTGTAGTGGGCAGGAAGGGGTCAGTTACCCAGTGCGCGCGCGTGTGCGTGTGTGTGTAGTGGTCGGGGCCACAGGACCCCCTCGCTCT
>WNGS01164858.1:61941606-61953965 GCA_020271785.1 Procambarus virginalis
GAGGGTGGCGCGCGTACCCAGAGTGTTGGCGTTCACTATGTTCACGTGTGCGAGTGTGCTGAAGTATTAGCAGGTGTGGAGGAGTGTAGGAGCAGGTGTGGAGGGAGGAGTGGCACACACCGGAGGACGCGAGACACTGGCAGGTAGAGCGAGGGGGTCCTGTGGCCCCGACCACTACACACACACGCACACGCGCGCGCACTGGGTAACTGACCCCGTTCCTGCCCACTACACGCCGGTAAAGATCATGTGTCCCCACAACACAACAAACACACCAGTGTGCCACATGTTACACATACACTCGCGCAAAACACACATATAAACTTAAACCAAATAATGCTCAAACTCACCCAGTTGGAGGAGGGACGAATCAAGAGAGACATGATACAACGTGCAAGGCATTAAACAAGAATTGTCGCGGAGGACAGAACATTTTTAATATGGGTTACGGGGAGAGGTCAGTGGAGAACCAGGAGACCTGCCAGGTACACCTTCAGAGTGAGCCAACCAACAAGTGGGAACTGTCGTCGAAGCAGTCAATAAGCCGCTTCAAACATTAATACGACGAGGAACGTAAGAAGTCACTGCATTACCCCATCACAAGTTGGAAAGTTGGGGATGGGGAGCTATTGCTCAACTCTGTAAACAGGTGGGTGTGCAGGCCTCGCCCACCACACCCACACGCGTCTAGTTCTGACACACACCCAGATCTCAAGCCAACACCGCTTCCTCACCTATCTATACAACTTTGCCCGTCTAACCATACAAAAGGAGGGAAGGGGAGCTATCCGATTAATACAAAACAAACAAGGTCTTTATACAATAAGACGGGACACTCACATGCCAACTACAGGAAGACAACAGTGTCACGATTATGAAGACTAGTATCCACTGTTAGCAATGTTAGCGTGTGGGATGATGCGGGGGTGGCCAGTGTTTGTGTGTATTCACCTACTTGTCCTTGCGGGGGTTGAGCTTTGGCTCTTTGGTCCCGTTTCTCAACCCTCAATCAACAGGTGTACAGGTTCCTCAGCCTACTGGCCTCTATCATTTGAAGCTGTGTATGGAGTTAGCCTCCACCACATCACTGCCTAATATATTCCATCTGTTAACTACTCTGACACTCAAAAAGTTCTTCCTAACGTCTCTGTGGTTCATTTGAGTACTCAGTCTTCACCTGTGTCCCCTTCGTCGCGTACCACCCGAGTTTATCTTTATCTACCCTACCTCAGAGAATTTTGTACGTATTGATTATGTCTCCCCAAACTCTCCTGTCTTCCAGAGACGTGAAGTGCATTTCCCGCAGCCTTTCCTCGTAACTCATATGCCTCTTAGTTCTGGGACTAGTCTAGTGGCATACCTCTGTATTTTTTCAGCTTCGTCTTGAGCTTGACAAGATACGGGCTCCATGCTGGGGCCGCATACTCCAGGATTGGGCTTACATGTGTGGTATACAAGGTTCTGAAGGATTCCTTACACAGGTTCCTGAAGAAAGTTCTGATGTTAGCCAGCCTTGCATTCGTTGCAGATGTTATTCTTTTGATGTGGAATTCAGGAGACAGGTTTGGCGTGATATCAACTAGATCATTCTCTCTATCCGTTTCATGAAGGACTTCATCTCCCATTCGGTATCATGTGTCTGGCTTCCTGTTTCCACCGCCTAGTTTCATTCATCTCATTTACGCGGGTTGAACTTTAGTAGCCATTTGTTGGACCATTCATTCAGTTTGTCTAGGTCATCTTGTAGCCTCATACAATCTTCCTTTGTCTTAATCCTCCTCATAATTTTTGCATCGTCAGCAAATAACGAGGAACGAGTCTGTACCCTCTGGGAGATTATTTACATATATCAGAAACAGTATAGATCCCTGAGGGACTCCACTGGTGACGCCTCGCCAATCTGAGACCTGTGTACTCACCTAATTGTGCTTGCGGGGGTTGAGCTCTGGCTCTTTGGTCCCGCCTCTCAACCGTCAATCAACAGGTGTACAGGTTCCTGAGCCTATTGGGCTCTATCATATCTGCACTTGAAACTGTGTATGGAGTCAGCCTCCACCACATCACTTCCTAAAGCATTCCATTTGTCAACCACTCTGACACTAAAAAAGTTCTTTCTAATATCTCTGTGGCTCATTTGGGCACTCCGTTTCTACCTGTGTCCCCTTGTGCGTGTACCCCTTGTGTTAAATACCCTGTCTTTATCTACCCTATCAATTCCCTTCAGAATCTTGAATGTGGTGATCATGTCCCCCCTAACTCTTCTGTCTTCCAGCGAAGTGAGGTTTAATTCCCGTAGTCTCTCCTCGTAGCTCATACCTCTCAGCTCGGGTACTAATCTGGTGGCAAACCTTTGAACCTTTTCCAGTTTAGTCTTATCCTTGACTAGATATGGACTCCATGCTGGGGCTGCATACTCCAGGATTGGCCTGACGTATGTGGTATACAAAGTTCTGAATGATTCCTTACACAAGTTTTTGAATGCCGTTCGTATGTTGGCCAGCCTGGCATATGCCGCTGATGTTATCCTCTTGATATGGGCTGCAGGAGACAGGTCTGGCGTGATATCAACCCCCAAGTCTTTTTCTTTCTCTGACTCCTGAAGAATTTCTTCTCCCAGATGATACCTTGTATCTGGCCTCCTGCTCCCTACACTTATCTTTATTACATTACATTTAGTTGGGTACATTTGTGTGTGTGTGTGTGTGTGTGTGTGTGTGTGTGTGTGTGTGTGTGTGTGTGTGTGTGTGTATACTCACCTAATTGTACTCACCTAATTGTGCTTGCGGGGGTTGAGCTTTGGCTCTTTGGTCCCGCCTCTCAACTGTCAATCAACTGGTGTACAGATTCCTGAGCCTATTGGGCTCTATCATATCTACACTTGAAGCTGTGTATGGAGTCAGCCTCCACCACATCACTTCCTAATGCATTCCATTTGGCAACCACTCTGACACTAAAAAAGTTCTTTCTAATATCTCTGTGGCTCATGTGTGTGTGTGTGTGTGTGTGTGTGTGTGTGTGTGTGTGTGTGTGTGTGTGTGTGTGTGTGTGTGTGTGTGTGTGTGTGTGTGTGTGTCTGTGTGTGTGTGTGTGTGTGTGTTGGAAAAGAGAGGGATTCCATATCATGCCTCAACAATCCCATTAATTAAAAGCTGGAGAAATTGCTGACCCGGAGAGCGTGCAAAGATCTTTTACTGCCAGAATTAACTCAATAACATTAAATTATCAGGACTGCTAAAAATGTTAAAATCTGTATTCCCTAAAGCGCAGGCCGGAGATACCTGATAATTTACACTTTGAAAATATTAGAAATATTAGAAGAACTGGCTCCAAATCAGCTCACGGAAATAACACCACATGAGACCAGGAGGCATGGCAGGAAGTGCAAAATAGCCCCATTAAAAGACCCCATTAAAAGCCTCTATTAAAAGGCCCCATTAAAAAAGGTGCAAAAGTGAACGTGACCAACATCAAGGACCCAAGACCTCAACACTCCCTCTAAACATGAGGGGATTAACTAGCTGACTTCTCACTGCATTTAAAAGAAAGCTTGATAAACACCTCCAAAGGATACCTGATCCTTTGTTAGCAAGACCACCAACCAGGAGGTCTGGTCAGAGACCGGGCCATGGAGGACAATGATCCTTGAAATCGACGAAAGTTAACGAAAGGTAGCTGGGAATGGAAGGGTGAGAGTGTGAGAGTGTGAGAGTGTGAGAGAGTGAGTGTGTGAGTGTGAGAGAGTGAGAGTGTGAGAGAGTGAGAGAGTGAGAGAGTGAGTGTGTGAGTGTGAGAGTGAGTGTGTGAGTGTGTGTGGGGGGGAAGGGTGAGTGAGTGTGGGGGGGGGGTGGAGGAGGAATGAGGCCGAGAGACAGGTCTAACACACACCTGGTGGGGGGGGGGGGTCGGGTCAGCATTGTCGCCCACTCTTAAATGGTGCAGCGCCTTTTATGGCGACTAGAGTGACCTGCTGGTCTACACTGGCGCCGCCTTCTGTTTTCACCTGACTCCCATAATGTTCAGCTCCCCAGGTAATGTTCCCCGCCTCCACCCACCACCACGCGCCGCCCTCTATCAACTCTATAACTCCGCCCTCTCTAGAACTCTCAACTCCGCCCTCTCTAGAACGCTATCAACATCAGAGGCCCGAGACTGTTCAACACGCTTCCACTACACATAAGGGACATAACTGGCCGACCCCTCACAGTGTTCAAGAGAGAACTGGATAAACACCTCCAAAGGATACCTGATCAACCAGGCTGTGATTCATATGTCAGGCTGTGAGCAGCCGCGTCCAACAGCCTGGTTGACCAGTCCAGCAACGAGGAGGCCTGGTTAACGACCGGGCCGCGGGGACACTAAGCCCCGAAAACACCTCAAGGTAAGATAACCTCAAGGTAACCCTCCACCCATCACCATGCTCCGTCCTCCACCCATCACCATGCTCCGCCCTCCACCCATCACCATGCTCCGCCCTCCACCCATCACCATGCTCAGCTCCGTCGAGATTGGTGGCAAGACTGGCAATCATCTTGATAAGCCTAAGTCTGAGAGCAGAGGCTTGTCTCATCAAGGTGGCGTGTGACGCAGTAGATAGTGGTAACTAGATTATCGTATGCTTTATCTTGACAGCCAGATTGATGAAGAAAGTTGAGGCACAAGACACTGGAGGCCCTCTACTGTGCCGAGTCTTTCACCACAGGGAGGAGTCTTCAGGCATGGAGTCTTGCCACACGGGAAGTGATCTTCACTCCTCATAATCTACATAACATACACACACACCCTTTATATAACAGACCTGGAGCATACCTGGAGAGCGTTTCGGGAGTTGAGACCAGGTCGGGGTCCCCGAGTCCCACCTGGTCCCACCTGGTCCCATCTGGTCCCATCTGGTATCATCAACAACATAAGCAGTGCTAAATGTTGTTCAGCTTTCCTGTTATTTATCTTCAAGTGTCCCTGTTATTCCTTTGTACCATCAGCACATCACCCCCTCCCCACCCCGACCTTCCACGGGAAACATCCTTCCATCTTCCAAACTAGTCACAACACCCCCACGACACAACCTTGATAACTCGACTCCCTCGCTGATAACTCTTGTGGTGACTGTGACTCACCTCAGCCCACACAAGTATAAACATGGCAGGATATACTGCACTGATAGACTGGAGTTATATTCCCCCCGCGTGTCGCAATATATTCTTAACTCTGCCCAGTGACAACCACCGGCCATACACCCCGAGTTGTGACGACGGCTGCCAGTGGTCCACCCTGTGAGGGGTCCACCACATGGTCCACCCTGTGAGGGGTCCACCACATGGTCCACCCTGTGAGGGGTCCACCCTGTGAGGGGTCCACCCTGTGTGGGGTCCACCACATGGTCCACCCTGTGAGGGGTCCACCACATGGCCCCTCACGAAGCTCAGGTAATGCAGGTACAAACCAAAGGTTTATGGCTCATTACCCAGCCCATCCTCCGAATATGGGGAGGTAAATGTAACGGCACAAGTAAGTGTAATTATGTACTATTCCTAGCAGTCAGGTATTGTACTTATTACACTTAGTATTAAACCGCACTGTCAATTCGGAGGATGCGTTGCAGCACCAATATTTCAACTACACACAAGACTTCACTAACTTTTCTTTCATATTGCCACGCGCCACCATTAAGCCAGAAGTGGACTTAAAGATCATCCTTGAGACACGAAAAATCCAGAACAAATGCCCCATGTAGGAATTGTCAAACGAAATATCCAAAGTTATCCTCGCCCCAATAACCTGTGTAGCGTCAAGAGCCTTGGTTGCTCCACTGTGGCGGGGAAGGCCGAGGTGTAGCGGCAGTGTAGTATACCTGTGGCCCCCACAGGTACACAAAAATATACTAATAATATTATGTATACTGAATGATGAGTATATCATAAACAATCTGCTAAGAAAGACATCAGGTTCAACGTTAGTTAATTATGACGTCACTACTACGTCAGTCGGAAAAATGTCACTAGGTGAATTTTATTTCGCTTCCATTAAAAAGTCAACATTATTACTGTATCAAGTGCCACCATTAAGCCAGAGGCACTGGCACTGTGCGCCAGATGTCACTGACAATATATACACCGGGGAGTGAATTACGTCAAAAAGGGGTAAACAAAACACATTATTCTGATTGATGGTCGGGGACAGAAAGCCTGTTAGGTTTACAGAGATCCCCTTAGGCTAACGACTGGCCTTGTCAAGATGCAGCCATAACAGTTAACAAACTTTAGGTTTAAATAAATGTGCCCAATTGTCTTGCGCTGCCCAGGAGTCAAACTCGGGTCATATTTTTTATTTTTTTTTATTATTTTCTACCACAGACGTGGCCACACATTAACAATGCTAACCAGCATATATTCATTTTCTTCTGACCTCCGTGGACAGGGTGAGAGATGTGTTAAACATATTGTTCAGGGTCATATTGACAGTGAGTCGATTACGCTAACCACTGCAGGTTAGTTAGTACCCAAGTGGAGGGAAGGGGAGCGGCTTGCCCCGCGATGCTCATAGTCCTCGGCCCAATACTTTACCTAATTTCTTCAACATATCATTCGCTCAACCCCAGACGCCAGCTCAGCTCGTTCACCTTGAAATGTTGTTCGCTCATCCCTGTACATGGTTCTCTGTACGTAATTATCAGAAAAACTGTTAAACTCTGAGAGGTGATTAACGTTTGACTGGCCAGGTGAGTGTATGGAGGAGTGTTGAGGGACTTGAGTGGCGTGGCGGCCACAGTCTCAAGACTGGTCAAGCCTTCACCGCCTGCTTGTGCAACAATTGTCGTGGAGTGTCACCCTATAGTCCTGGACGGCGTCCAAATACTGGAGTTAAATTATGTGCTGAGGAAGTTGCTAAATGCAGTGCTGTCACCTGAGAAATATACCCAAACATGTACGAACGGTTCTAGGCTGTTGGTTGACGTACTCTAGCTGTACCTCCTAGTTTTAGGCGAGTACCAGGAGCTGTACTCTCCTGCAGCTGTACAGCTATGACCTATACTCTCCTAGCTTTGCCCGGGCTGAGTTTGAGCTCTTGGTCCCCACCTCTGAACATTCAATCGACTAGAGTACAGGTACATAAGCTCTAAGTTCGGTTGAGTCTACAAATAAATAACTGAACTCTTGAGTTCATCCCCTTGACATACTTCTCTGGCAACAAAGTGATCCTACTGTGTGAACAGCAACAAACTCTAGTAGACCTGAGGCAAGGTGAAATTCACCCTAGTTACTCCAACTATCGTCGTTCTAGACGATAGGAAGACCCGCACATGTATGGATCCTCAAATAGGTAGACTTAGCAGACTTCTAGATGTTACCACTGCTAAGCTTAGGCTTGGCTACAAGTAATTCTGGGGCTTTGCGCCAACTGCTGACGAAGACTTAACTAAGTGTAAACTCTGTCAGCAGAACTATTCACATACTTTGCCTCACTATATAACTGAATGCGAAAAATGTCATCCTCCGTCCAGAGAAGGATGAAAAAATTAATCCCTCAAATTAGAAACCTTTCATATGAAAAGCGACTCACAAAGCTTAATTTATAATCTGTAGAAAGGAGAAGAATTAGGGGTGACATGATTGAGGTGTACAAGTGGATGATTGGGCATAACAAAGGGGATATTAGTAGGGGTATTAAAATAATCAGCACATAATAGAACACGAAACAATGGGAATAAATTGGATAAATTTAGATTTAGGAAAGACTTGGGTAAATACTGGTTCGGTAACAGGATTGTTGATTTTGTAGAACCAACAATAGGTTGGTACAGGGCAACAGGTCTGACCTGGAGTGTACCTGGATGGGGTTCTGTGAGCTCTTCTACTCCCCAAATCCGGCTTAGGGCTAGGCATAACTTGTGAGAGCTTCATCCAACAGGCTGTTGCTTGGAGCAGCCAGCAGGCCCACATATCCATCACAGCTTGGTTGGTCCGGCACTTCTTGAAGAAAATGATCTAGCTTTCTCTTGATGTCCACGACTATTCCGGCAATATTTCTTATGCTCGCTGGGAGGACGTTGAACAACCGCGGACCTCTGATGTTTATACAGTGTTCTCTGATTGTGCCTATGGCACCCCTGCTCTTCACTGGTTCTATTCTGCATTTTCTTCCATATCGTTCACTCCAGTACGTTGTTATTTTACTGTGTAGATTTGGAACCTGGCCCTCCAGTATTTTCCTTGTGTATATTATTGATAACTCTCCCGTCTCCTTTCTAGTGAGTACATTTGGAGAGCTTTGAGACAATCCCAATAAGCCTTCTGCAGTTTCCTTGATACTTATGTTTGTAACAATGTCTTAAAAAATCCGAAATTATAATTAAGACTACGTTCAGGAACAAAGGACAAGTGCATCTGGATCAAAAAATCTCTACACACAATTTAGCAAATAATCCTTCTTAAGAGTAGACTTATTGATTTATGAATATTAAGCCCCACAAGAGGTGGCACGGGCATGAGTAGCCCGAAGGTGACTGAGCAAGGGGAAGGAGGAAGGAAGGGCGGGGGAAGGAAGGGCGGGGGAAGGAAGGGCGAGGGAAGGAGGCAGGTAAGGGAAGGAGGCAGGTAAGGGAGGGAGGGAGAGGCGCCGGCGGGGCCCGACACCACCACGGATTATTCCAACACTCCTAAAGATTAAACGCCAATAAGTCCGGCTTGGAGAAAGGCGCCGCGAGGATAAATAAATGTAGCGGCGATGAGGCCGGTGTCTGTGTGGTGAACGGGGAGGGAGGACGGGGTGAGGGAGGGGGGCTCTCTGATCTCGCGGGGGGGGGGGGGGGGTGGACGGCGCTATCTAATCTCGCGGGGGAGCGGGGCTATCTAATCTCGCGGGGGAACGGGGCTATCTAATCTCGCGGGGGAACGGGGCTATCTAATCTCGCGGGGGAACGGGGCTATCTAATCTCGCGAAGGAACGGGGCTATCTAATCTCGTAGGGGAACGGGGCTATCTAATCTCGCGGGGGAACGGGGCCATCTAATCTCGCGGGGAGGGGGGGCTATCTGATCTCGCGGGGAGGGGGGCTATCTGATCTCGCGGGGAGGGGGGCTATCTGATCTCACGGGGAGGGGGGCTATCTGATCTCGCGGGGAGGGGGGCTATCTGATCTCACGGGGAGGGGGGCTATCTGATCTCGCAGGGGAGGCCTCTCTGATCTCGCGGGGAGGGGGGCTATCTGATCTCGCAGGGGAGGCCTCTGATCTCGCGGGGAGGGGGGCTATCTGATCTCGCAGGGGAGGCCTCTCTGATCTCGCGGGGGGTGGAACGGGCCTCTCTGATCTCGCGGGGGGTGGAACGGGCCTCTCTGATCTCGCGGGGGGGGGGGTGGAACGGGCCTCTCTGATCTCGCGGGGGGTGGAACGGGCCTCTCTGATCTCGCGGGGGGGTGGAACGGGCCTCTCTGATCTCGCGGGGGGGTGGAACGGGCCTCTCTAATCTCGCGGGAGGACGGGGCTCTCTGATCTCGCGGGAGGACAGGGCTCTCTGATCTCGCGGGAGGACGGGGCTCTCTGATCTCGCGGGAGGACGGGGCTCTCTGATCTCGCGGGAGGACGGGGCTCTCTGATCTCGCGGGGGGTGGAACGGGCCTCTCTAATCTCGCGGGAGGACGGGGCTCTCTAATCTCGCGGGAGGACGGGGCTCTCTGATCTCGCGGGAGGACGGGGCTCTCTGATCTCGCGGACTGCCCTACCCAACAAACAATGTCTTAGCGGTTTACTGGTGATTTTGGCGCGAGCGGCGCGTCAAGCCACGCACCAGTCCGCTGTCGTCACTTGCCGTGACAAGCACCGTAAACACTGGCCACGGACCGATGATTGATGATTGATACAGATTAAGCCACCCAAGAGGTGGCACGGGCATGAATAGCCCGTAAGTGGTGGCCCTTATGAGCCATTAACAGTATCGAGTGATGATACTGGAGATCTGTGGAGGTGCGACGGCACCCTGCGTGACGGGAGATGTCTCCCGGACCAAATGGGCCACGGACCCCCTTAATGACCTCTTTATACACCTCCTGGTGGCTCCACCTCGACCTCTCGCCCGGAGCTCCACACTAGCGTGTCCCGCCCTCCTCGGCTTGGCCTCCAAGACAGCTTTCTCGAACTGGTAAAGCTTTGACTTTGAATGTGTGCCTGTTCATACACACACCCAAGAGCGCTATTAATAAATTGAAATCTTTGCAATTTTCCTTTTATGGTGGAACTTGAAATAATTTACATTTAGACATCCTTCTTCTACGTCACTATCAGAGAGAGTACCTGAGGCTGTTTCGGGAGTTGTTGTACTGTCGCAGCCCGGCCTGGATCCTCACCTGGTAGTTGACTGGTCTGTGCAGCTGTTTATCTCGGTCACCTCCCAGTACGGCTGTCTCCGTCACCACCAGACTGCCACCTACACCTCCCACACACTCATCCATTACCGGTTCTGATTGCCCACGTCCCACCTACACAAAGTGTACTACAACCACCGCACTGAAGGTCATGTACGGCAGGGCGCCTGGGCACGGCGGCGGCCGGCGCGCCTGGGCACGGCGGCGGGCGGCGCGCCTGGGCACGGCGAGGGTGGAAACAAAGGTAGGCTTTGTGCCCCCCCCCCCCCCCACCACAGAAGGGCTTCAGGTTTTGTGGGGACGAGGTGAAGGAGCAGGAGGTGGAGGGCCAGCAGCCCGGCCACTCCACACATGTCGCCCACACTTGACCCCGGGCTCTCCTCGACTGCCTAACAGCCTTGTGTGCTCACAATGATGCTCACTGCAACACCTTATAACATGAATAACATAACAGAAACTGGACAACGTTACCAATTTTACAGTAGTATACAACGACTACTTGTTTACCGTTTGTCTGTATTTAAATTTTGTTCTGGAGGCAGAATTTATTGGGCAGCATCACTCATCTTGCAAATGAACATAGCGTGCACAGCGCCCCTAATATGAAGAACACCCGCTGGCTTGTTCACTGTCACTTGTATCCCAAGACTCAACTGGTATTTACTGAACTGTCTCAAGTGAACAGATCGCCAAACAAGGAGATTCAAATTTACCAACCTTTAAACTTACGTTATCTTACGTGTGCTAAGTGGCGGGGGGGGGGGGAGGGAGATCTTAAGATCAGTGTCTACACTTGACAACTCATCATTTTCCTAACTCATACAATGAGGGTTTAGTTGACACATTTCTTATATGGGTTCACTGTTCTTGATTCAATGTTTTTGACAGTTTTCCATACTCCTAGAATGAATGGTTCACATGCTTTATTTTGAATGCTTTGTTGCTTTTCCATGTTACTTATGAGTATATGAGCATAATTATTATGAGAGTCCATTGTGTGGGAAATACTTCACTTAGTATGATATATTGAAGGAGTGGACTCTTAAACTTTTCACATAGTGCATGTTATGTCAATACAGTATTTTTGCTTTCACTGTCCTCTTGCTGCGCTATTTTGTGTCATTATACTGCAGCTCTTCCCTATTTATTTCTACAGGAAGGGAGGAGGGTGATGCTGCATCACTCAACTTTAATTTTAATTCTTGAGCCTTACCCTCGAGATGTTTGTGTGCACCAGGACGGGTTATACTCGTTAGCTATTTATTGTTGCCCACACTTGGCTTCCTGATGTTGCTTTTCCAACAGAGCTGGTCTTTCTTGTTCTTATCTTCTCTTCTTTGGCTACTTAACAGTTTCAGACAACTCCTGGGTTCCTTCAGAGAGATGTCTCCCGTACTCGCTACTCTCCTGCACCACATCTTGGCCGGCTTCATACCGTATTGTTTTAGTATCTTGAGGGTTGCTCATCCATTAACACGACGCGGGACTCTCAGACATCTGTCAATCTCAATCTGGTTATTGAAGTCATCAATAAATTGTTTTTAGAGATTTGGTACATAAGCCAGTCAGGTGCTTGTGGCAAGTTCACCGCCACAAGCAAGTGACTAGAAACTGTCTAGTGTGACTAAAGGAAAGTCTTATAGCACTACTAAGGGACAGCTTCCTATTTTATGTTTCTGTATTTTATTGTAAGAAGTTGATAAACAGAGTGTAAATGGTCACATAGACTGTACAACAATGTGTCCTGACATACCTATCCTGCGCAGTCAACAAGAGTGCAAAGTCTACTCTCCTTCCTAAGGTAAGCCGACTCTCCACAATGCCTTTTTCACAACTGTACGTAATTGATATTTTAACTTCCAACATAGATGATGTTTCCTTATACTAACATTACATTTATTGCAGTATTATCAGCCTTATGGCCATGACCGCAAGATGGTTTCCTCATTAACAAATACATGTAATAGTGCCAAGGTTGTTTGTTCTGTGGCATATATAGACTG
>WNGS01164858.1:61969507-61981645 GCA_020271785.1 Procambarus virginalis
CATCCTACCCACAGTCTGATCTGTCAACTGTGTGGGTCATCAATAGTTTTATATTACTGGTTGATACTGGTTGATGGGGTTCTGGGGGTTCTTCTACTCCCCAAGCCCGGCCCGAGCCAGCTTGACTTGTGAGAGTTTGGTCCACCAAGCTGTTGCTGGAGCGGCCCGCAGGCCCACATACCCAACACAGCCCGGGGTCCGGCACTTCTTGAAAAAAAACTATCTAGTTTTCTCTTGAAGATGTCCACGGTTTTCCGGCAATATATTACATGTCAGTGATAACATGTATGTTGTGGGTGTTGTGTGTAGTGTAGTGGTGATGTTGTTCAGCTCTAGTGTCTGGGACTGGCGCTGGTGGGCGCCACATGGTCTCACCTCCCTTGTAAATCCTGCGGGATTTTGCACTCATCGTCTGTCCCTGTTCTCTCCATAGCTTCCCCAACCCGTCCTCCTGTTCGCATAGTAGTTTTTGAACTATGTGCACCATAGTACAAAGATTGACATACTAAGCAATTGTATAGTAGAATTTGTTAATATTCCCTTTATAGTCCCAGACCTGCACCCTGGGCCACAAAACAAACCAAACCTGGTCCCAAACCAGCACATAGAAATAACACCTCATGAGACCAGGAGGCATAACAGGATGTGCAGAATACTCCTGTTGAAGAGCAGAGGTGCAACAGGTACTCTGAGAGAGAACTCTTATCAACATCAGAGGACCGAGACTGTTCAACACGCTTCCACTACACATAACTGGCCGACCTGGCCGAACTATAACTGGCCGACCCCTCACAATGTTCAAGAGAGAACTGGATAAACACCTCCAAAGGATACCTGATTAACCAGGCTGTGACTCATACATCAGGCAGCGAGCAGCTGCGTCCAACAGCCTGATTGACCAGTCCAGTCCAGCAACGAGGAGGCCTGGTCGAGGACCGGGCCGCGGGGACGTTGAGCCCCGTAATCACCTCAAGGTAACCAAAGTAGTTCGAAAAAAATAAGTTACAAGACAAACAAGAATATTCCTAGGCTTAGTATATATGTACTATGAGACACATATATACTATGTGAGGCCTCAGATACCATGTATTAGGCTTAGGAAGGTTAGGTTAGTTTGTCTTTACAACATAAATAGAAAATCCTTTCCGGTTTGTCCAAATTCAACAGTACCGATTTCTACTTTCTAATTGCGTTGTACGTCGGTATATGTACTATGGTCCTCGGCGTTACTATAAGTTCTACATAAACAGGAAGATGGGTTGGTGTCTCGCCATGTGTAAACATGTGCGAGGGAAGTGGTCACCAGGAGCGGCATGGGTGCTGGTACTGATCCTTAAGGAACTTGTTACTTATCGCTATTTTCATCGCTCCTTTCTCTCTATCACTTCTGTTTCAGGTTTTCTCTCGGCCAGATTATTGGTCTCACAATTAATTACCTCAGTCTGTTTCTCAATATTTTATAGCTACTTTTATAGGGGCGGTGTCCAAGGCTTTCCAACAATCAGGGAAAATGCAGTGACTAGCCTTCCCTTTCCTCTCTTGGTCATTTTGTCGTAGAATTCTAATAGAGTTGGTACGCAGAATGTTTCCGTTAACACCCAAGTTTGGATACTATTTGTTCACCTTTATTCTCTCATTGTGTTCTGCTAATCTGTGTGTGAGTATAGTTGTGTCAGCACTCACAGGGTGGGGTAGTGGTGAGCCTCGAGGGCTTGGGTGGGGTTTAGGGAGGAGTAGGCTGGGAGGTGGTAGAGGAAGAGAGCGGTGGGGTGAGGCCGCCATCGAGGAGTGGGGCTGAACTCTTGTTTGGGTATAATTGCATAAAATTACCCATTATAAAGTATTTTTGGTCTTCTATTATTAGCACAAGACGGAGCGAGTCGATTCTTTTAATTACTCCCCGTTTTAATTATAAAAAAAAAACATTTACCTTGACCAGGATTTTTATAGGACCAAATCCTTTTGAACTTTTGCACCAAATCCTTTTGAGTCGTAATACATGTATTGAACACTTGCCTTGTGAGGGTTGTGCTCTTCCTGACCTGCAAGACTTGAATGGAACCAGCCTGACACAGGCATTATGCAGTGTGTGGACGTTAGACCAGAGAATCAGAGAACTGGTTGATACCTGGTTGATGGGGTTCTGGGAGTTCTTCTACTCTCCAAGCCCGGCCCTAGGCCAGGCTCGACTTGTGAGAGTTTGGTCCATTAGGCTGTTGCTTGGAGCGGCCCTCAGGCCCACATACCCACCACAGCCCGGCTGGTCCGGCACTCCTTGGAGGAATAAATCTAGTTTCCTCTTGAAGATGTCCACGGTTGTTCCAGCAATTGTTGTTCTTGCAATTGGTTGTTCCAGCAATTGGTTGTTCCAGCAATTGGTTGTTCCAGCAATTGGTTGTTCTGCAACTATGTCGCAGCGCCGCCAGGCGATAGACTAAAGTATACCTGCAGATTGGCACGATCATCTGATCTGTGTCAGCCGCGACCAGTGATGTCTGCGCTGTTTATAATCATCTGAAAGGTGTATGTCATGAACTACTTCCCTCTGTGTCAGCTCTAATGAGGCGATTATCACCTGCTGGTTGCTGCAACAGATGAGTGGAGGTGTTAAGCTGCGCCAACTATATTTGTGGCCTGTTGTCGTGTGCTGGGTGTGAGTTGTGGTGGAGTGGTAGTTGTGGGTGGTTCTTCCCAGGGCAACAGGTAAAGTTTGTGATAGAACACTTGTATAGATATGTTGGTTACGGGGTCAAGTAGCACAGGTGTTGGTCTAGAGCAGCAGGTGCTCGCTCGCGGCTCACATGACGCTGCCACATGTGTTGGCCACATGTGTTGCATCCACCCCAACACAAGGTGTGTGTGTGGNTACTTTTTGTCCAACTTGTGGTCGGGCTTGGGGAGTAGAACAACTCTCAGAGCCAGCTTATGGTATACTTGATGTTTTTTGTTTTGTGAGTCAATTCACATGTATCATCGTTGTATAGGTAGGTGTACTTGTTATGTCCATCCTCATGTTTTGCCTCAAGTGCCTGGCCCAGCCTGACGCAATGTTTCCGCTCCTCGGCCCGCTGACGTCTTTCCTCAACGCTCGCGCTATTTTTAGAGAATTCTGTGAATGTGAGGTGCAACACTTTCCACCCGAGGGTCAGTTCTTGACATAAGTGGGTCGTGAAACTTACATGGCGCTTTATTAGTCTGTGTCTTGTGTGTTTCATGGTACTATTGCTCTGTAATTCTAGGTGTAAAGCCTGTAGGGTGTAGAGGAGCGACGTGGTCTAGGAGTACGTGGAAACAACAGATAACAGAAGGTTTTCACAACCACCAACTAGGTTAGTGTCAAGCGAGTAGCTAATATTTCCTAAAGTCTGGGAATATTATCGTGTAAGATATACGTAGAATACTCAGGGAACTCATAACAGAGGCCACATCTTCACTACACACTATCTTCATCACTAACCATTTTCACTTTCCACACTATCTTCATTACTATAACCGTCTTCACTACACACCATCTTATCTGTGCAACCATCTTCTCCAAATACAATTTTTATCACAATAACCATTTTTACTGCTCACCACCATCATTACTGTAACCATCGTCCCTACACACTACCTTCATCACAACCTCCTCAATCCGAGACCTCTGGCAGGGTCGCTGGTATGAGGCTTTAGGTAACAAACTGCACACTCTCTGAGGCCAGGCTTGGGGAGTAAAACTCCTCCCAGAACCCCATCAACCAGGTATCAACCACCCTCCCTACCTTTCACCCTCCCCACCCTTCACCACTCTCCCTACCCTTCACCACTTTCCTTTCATCCCCACAATCATTGTGAGGTAATTAAGCATAAAGAGAAACCTCCAAGCCAGTATGACCGGGTCCTGTCTCCCGTGCCTGGTGACTTATCTTGATAATTACTTAACCCTCATAATGAGAATAAGTAATCTTAGCCCTCATAATGAGTTAAAGTAATCTTAAGTGAAATGTGTGGGAATGGAGTGTTTAAGTTTGGTGAGGCTAGCCCCAAGCGTCTGGCCCCCAAACTCGAAAACACATTGGCTTTTTATATAGATATATTGAAAACTGCAACAATGTGACATGGGAGTATATGGGGCGTGCGTGTGCACACGTGTGCATGCGTGTTTATTATGGCCAGAATTGGGATTTGAATTTTAGCAGTTTGGGTGCTAAAATTAGTGTTGTAGTAGAAGTGGCCGTCCTTCTCTCCTCTTGTAAAGGGGTTTAGAGTTGAGGGTAAAGTTGTGGCAGAGGACATACTTACGGCACGGTATTGACAGCACTGCGTGTTGTTGACCCAGCTCAGAGCACAGTGCTGCTCCAGGAGGCTACACAACGTGAAGCCAGCGTTTCATGCAGCTTGCGTTTTTTTCCTTGGTTTTGTTAGTCACCTGGAACTGTGGAGGACTTGATGCTGGCGTCAAGTGGACATTGGCAGCCAGGCGACCAAGGTGAGCGGCGCCGCCACCACCACAGTCTTGAGGCAGATGAAACACTTGTGTGACTGTTGAACCCTTGTGTATCTGTGGCGCCACCTGGCTGCCACCAAGAGGGCTCTTTTGTTATTCTTTTATTATTAATTATCACATTTATGATAGTATTATTTTTATCACCAAATATCTGGCTATTCGGCAAAGATGGCTCGGGGGCATCCGAGTTACAGCCCCGCTCCTCTGCCAGGTAAGTCCACTACGGGCTCACCATAGCCCGTGCTACTTGCAACTTTTTGTTCCCAGTAGCTGAATCTAAAACAACAACTCGGGGAGTCTCATGAGCAAAGTAAGCCTAACACTTATTAAACTATGGAGGACAATATATTTGTTTCCCAGCAGGCGACAGAGGGAGTGGACCCGCACCCCAGGCAGTTATCGCGCCAGGAAGAGATAAGGTACAATCTGATAACATTGTGCATTCAACACGGCCATGGTGGCCATGATAACCATACGTCGACGACCAGACGAACGACCGTGATGATTACTCCAGTGAGTAGTTGAGGGCAAGGGAGGAATGAGGGCTTGGGCGGCTCTCCTGCTCACCTCCCCTCCCAGTTGCTGCCGTCAGCTCCTCTCTGGCCAACCTGTTCCAGGTGGTCTCTGGCCCTGTGTTGTGGCTGGAGGCTGGAGGGGCCTTGCTGGCTGCCAGACCGTGGCCGCCGCTGCACCAGTCCTCACCCCCGGAGCGTGGCCGCCCGTACAACGAATTGTGTTTTTCCACTGCGCAAATTAGGTTGGAACTGACAAAATTATTGTGCCTTCAATCAGAGAAAAGCAGCACTACCGTATATATACTGAGCTGAAGATAATATATTTTGACGTTTAGTGAGTCTGATGAGTGAAAGTGTTTACCTTGATAAGTTCAGTGTAAATTACTGCTGCGTGAGTATTCAGCAAAGTTTAAATCAGAGTGGCGGAAGAGAGAGTTTATAGTGTTTAGTAGAGCTTGTTCCACCCCGGAGTGATTACACCGTAGGTCCAACCTAGCGAGAAGCGTCGTCAGCGCCGGAGGAAGAGTGACTCACATGTGTCAGCAGGTGGTGGAGGCAGTGTCTAGGGAGGCACAAGTTACCTGGTGTACAAGGACGGTGTCAAGTACACACACGGGGCCACATAGTTATCAATGTGGCCATTCATTCATTTATCAATTCACGGCCACAACCTACCGTGTGTAGCTTCCGGGGGTCAACAGCCCCTCGGAGACCGGGCCGCGGGGCTGTTGATCCCCGGAAGACACATGGTAGGTAGTGCCAGGTATTGATAAATATGTGGTCCAATGACATAATATTTTGTGTGAGAGAGAGAGAGAGAGAGAGAGAGAGCGTGCGTGCGTGCATGCGTGCGTGCGTGTGCGGGTGCGTGTGTACGACGCTGAGTCAGCTGGAGTAATGTGTTGCGCCTGCAGGAACCCGAGGGGAGGGGGGGGGCGGGTTACCGTGGTGCAGGTGCTTCTCAAGGACCATCAAGGCTCCTCCCATCCACACCTCCCTCTGCTTCACTATTTATCCCATTTATACCATGCGTCCGCCTTTGTGTCTCTCTCTCGCCCTCCCCTTCATCCTACCCACAGTCTGATCTGTCAACTGTGTGGGTCATCAATAGTTTTATATTACCTGGTTGATACCTGGTTGATGGGGTTCTGGGGGTTCTTCTACTCCCCAAGCCCGGCCCGAGGCCAGGCTTGACTTGTGAGAGTTTGGTCCACCAGGCTGTTGCTTGGAGCGGCCCGCAGGCCCACATACCCACCACAGCCCGGTTGGTCCGGCACTTCTTGAAAAATAAATATCTAGTTTTCTCTTGAAGATGCCCACGGTTGTTCCGGCAATATATTACATGTCAGTGATAAACATGTATGTTGTGGGTGTTGTGTGTAGTGTAGTGGTGATGTTGATCAGCTCTAGTGTCTGGGACTGGCAGCTGGTGGTCGCCCACATGGTCTCACCTCCCTTGTAAATCCTGCGGGATTTTGCAGTCATCGTCTGTCCCTGTTCTCCTCCATAGCTTCCCCAACCCGTCCTCCTGTTCGCATAGTAGTTTTTGAACTATGTGTACCATAGTACAAAGATTGACATACTAAGCAATTATATAGTAGAATTTGTTAATATTCCCTTTATAGTCCCAGACCTGCACCCTGGGCCACAAAACAAACCAAACCTGGTCCCAAACCTGCACACAGAAATAACACCACATGAGACCAGGAGGCATAACAGGATGTGCAGAATACCCCCGTTGAAGAGCAGAGGTGCAACAGGTACTCTGAGAGAGAACTCTTATCAACATCAGAGGCCCGAGACTGTTCAACACGCTTCCACTACACATAAGGGCCATAACTGGCCGACCCCTCACAGTGTTCAAGAGAGAACTCGATAAACACCTCCAAAGGATACCTGATCAACCAGGCTGTGATTCATACGTCAGGCTGCGAGCAGCCGCGTCCAACAGCCTGATTGACCAGTCCAGCAACGAGGAGGCCTGGTCGAGGACCGGGCCGCGGGGACGTTGAGCCCCGTAATCACCTCAAGGTAACCAAAGTAGTCCGAAAAAATTAAGCTACAAGACAAACAAGAATATTCCTAGGCTTAGTATATATGTACTATGAGACACATATACTATGTTAGGCCTCAGATACCATGTATTAGGCTTAGGAAGGTTAGGTTAGGTTAGTTTGTCTTTACAACATAAATAGAAAATCCTTTCCGGTTTGTCCAAATTCAACAGTACCGATTTCTACTTTCTAATTGCGTTGTACGTCGGTATATGTACTATGGTCCTCGGCGTTACTATAAGTTCTACATAAACAGGAAGATGGGTTGGTGTCTCGCCATGTGTAAACATGTGCGAGGGAAGTGGTCACCAGGAGCGGCATGGGTGCTGGTACTGATCCTTAAGGAACTTGTTACTTATCGCTATTTTCATCGCTCCTTTCTCTCTATCACTTCTGTTTCAGGTTTTCTCTCGGCCAGATTATTGGTCTCACAATTAATTACCTCAGTCTGTTTCTCAATATTTTATAGCTACTTTTATAGGGGGCGGTGTCCATGGCTTTCCAACAATCAGGGAAAATGCAGTGACTAGCCTTCCCTTTCCTCTCTTGGTCATTTTGTCGTAGAATTCTAATAAGAGTTGGTACGCAGAATGTTTCCGTTAACACCCAAGTTTGGATACTATTTGTTCACCTTTATTCTCTCATTGTGTTCTGCTAATCTGTGTGTGAGTATAGTTGTGTCAGCACTCACAGGGTGGGGTTGAGCTGAGCCTCGAGGGCTTGGGTGGGGTTGAGCTGAGCCTCGAGGGCTTGGGTGGGGTTGAGCTGAGCCTCGAGGGCTTGGGTGGGGTTGAGCTGAGCCTCGAGGGCTTGGGTGGGGTTGAGCTGAGCCTCGAGGGCTTGGGTGGGGTTGAGCTGAGCCTCGAGGGCTTGGGCGGGGTTGAGCTGAGCCTCGAGGGCTTGGGCGGGGTTGAGCTGAGCCTCGAGGGCTTGGGCGGGGTTGAGCTGAGCCTCGAGGGCTTGGGTGGGGTTGAGCTGAGCCCCGAGGGCTTGGGCAGGGTTGAGCTGAGCCTCGAGGGCTTGGGCAGGGTTGAGCTGAGCCTCGAGGGCTTGGGCGGGGTTGAGCTGAGCCTCGAGGGCTTGGGCAGGGTCGAGCTGAGCCTCGAGGGCTTGGGTGGGGTTGTACTGAGCCTGGAGCCGAGCCCCACTCCTAGGGCTTGGGTGGGGTTTAGGGAGGAGTAGGCTGGGAGGTGGTAGAGGAAGAGAGCGGTGGGGTGAGGCCGCCATCGAGGAGTGGGGCTGAACTCTTGTTTGGGTATAATTGCATAAAATTACCCATTATAAAGTATTTTTGGTCTTCTATTATTAGCACAAGACGGAGCGAGTCGATTCTTTTAATTACTCACCGTTTTAATTATAAAAAAAAACATTTTACCTTGACCAGGATTTTTATAGGACCAAATCCTTTTGAACTTTTGCACCAAATCCTTTTGAGTCGTAATACATGTATTGAACACTTGCCTTGGGAGGGTTGTGCTCTTCCTGACCTGCAAGACTTGAATGGAACCAGCCTGACACAGGCATTATGCAGTGTGTGGACGTTAGACCAGAGAATCAGAGAACTGGTTGATACCTGGTTGATGGGTTCTGGGAGTTCTTCTACTCCCCAAGCCCGGCCCGAGGCCAGGCTCGACTTGTGCGAGTTTGGTCCACTAGGCTGTTGCTTGGAGCGGCCCGCAGGCCCACATACCCACCACAGCCCGGTTGGTCCGGCACTCCTTGGAGGAATAAATCTAGTTTCCTCTTGAAGATGTCCACGGTTGTTCTTGCAATTGGTTGTTCTTGCAATTGGTTGTTCTGCAACTATGTCGCAGCGCCGCCAGGCGATAGACTAAAGTATACCTGCAGATTTGCACGATCATCTGATCTGTGTCAGCCGCGACCAGTGATGTCTGCGCTGTTTATAATCATCTGGAAGGTGTATGTCATGAACTACTTCCCTCTGTGTCAGCTCTAATGAGGCGATTATCACCTGCTGGTTGCTGCACAGATGAGTGGAGGTGTTAAGCTGCGCCAACTATATTTGTGGCCTGTTGTCGTGTGCTGGGTGTGAGTTGTGGTGGAGTGGTAGTTGTGGGTGGTTCTTCCCAGGGCAACAGGTAAAGTTTGTGATAGAACACTTGTATAGATATG
Organism: Procambarus virginalis; assembly: GCA_020271785.1. Lineage (NCBI taxonomy): Eukaryota > Metazoa > Arthropoda > Malacostraca > Decapoda > Cambaridae > Procambarus > Procambarus virginalis. The sequence continues at coordinate 61,978,696 of WNGS01164858.1, forward strand.
TTGGTTACGGGGTCAAGTAGCACAGGTGTTGGTCTAGAGCAGCAGGTGCTCGCTCGCGGCTCACGTGACGCTGCCACATGTGTTGGCCACATGTGTTGCATCCACCCCACACAAGGTGTGTGTGTGGTGTGTGTGTGTGTGTGTGTGGTGTGTGTGTGTGTGTGTGTGTGTGTGTGTGTGTGTGTGTGTGTGTGTGTGTGTGTGTATGTGTGTGTGTGTGTGTGTTTTCACATTGTTGCGCTTGAGGGGGTTGGGCTCTGCTCTTTCGCCCCCGCCTGTCAACTGTTAGTCAATCATTTTTATATTTTTTTATTTTTTTCCACACACACACACACACACACACACACACACACACACACACACACACACACACACACACACACACACACACACACACACACACACACACACGTTGGCCCCATGTGTATATACTCACCTATTTGTGCCTGCAGGATCGAGCATTGACTCTTGGATCCCGCTCGTGTTTGTTCGTGAGTGTGCGTGCGTGTGTGCGTGCGCGCGCGCGTGTAGTGCTGTTCAATACTAGTAACCGCGGAGATATTTGATCTGAACTTTGATGCTTGAGGGCTTACTACCTACTTGGTGTAGATGGTAGCATATATAATCAGACTTACACCTCTCACTCCTCCACAGTATCCTGCATTGTCTCCGTTCGTCTCATTTTTTGCGTCTCTGGTTCGCCTTCCTGTTCCATTTGTAATGTTTACTTTATCCCTCCGTCTTATTACTTCATGTTATGCTTTCTCAAGCTTGTCTTTAGCCTTCACCACCATCATTTTCCTACTGCTTCTATGTTTTCTTCATATTTCTACTATTCTCATTTTGATATTGCTTTTGTGCTCTGTGTGTGCTAGACCAACCGGGCTGTGGTGGATATGTAGGCTGCTCCAAGTAACAACCTGTTGGACCAAGTATTCACAAAACAAGCCTGGCCCCAGGCCGAGCTTGGGGAGTAGAAGAATTCCCAGAACCCCATCCAGGTACAATCCAGGTACTTGGTATTAAGGCTTAAGGTTTTGGGCATCATTTGTGGAGCGTGAGGGAGGTGTCTCCCGCGCCCACCGTCCCAGTCATGAAGAGTTAGCCACGCAAGAGGTGGCAGCCAGTAAGGTCCACCTTCCTTCTAATCTTTGCTTAAATACATAAATAAACTCTTTAGGATTTGTGTTTGCCTGCCGTCCTCTGTGTACTTCATTGTTTATTTTGGCTTTTCTTAGTTTTTTAATATTTCCAAGTACTGTAGTGTGACAATCACACACACAAGTCACAATAGCGTGATGCATCAACTGAACAAATAAACAAGGAGTTGTGGAACAAATCCGGCAAAAATAATTTACCATGTCTGGGATCCTCTCAGACGTAGGTTCGAACCCCCCTCATCACGATTCTTGTGGATTTGTTCATTAGTGTGACAATTGTTGTCTTGACTTCACCATTCTTTATTCATTTTAGCTAGCTTTCTTTTTTTGTGATAAGGTTCTTTAATCCGGATGTTATCCGTTTATGTCCGGTATTCGAGCGAAGCTATTTATTTATATGACATACTACGTTCCTGGTCTTTACACAGACCAGGAACGTCACGCCTTTCTGATGTAATTGTAAAACAATTACAATTACTTACCTTTGTAATTGTAAAACAATTACAAAGTGTTTTTACACCTCCAGCGACAACATCCCACCATCACCACCTACACCGGAGGCAAACACAAACAGGATAACATGAGCGTTGTATGGGACGATGGCAGTTATAAGAATATTGTTTAGAAACCTGAATCAGGATTCCTTCAAGACAATCTACACGACATTTATTAGACCAATATTGGCATGGAATCCGCACCTTCTGAAGCACAAACCCAAATTGAAAAATTAGAAAGGTTTGCAACAAGATTGGTGGCAGAGCTGAGAGGGTAAAGCTACGAAGATTGGCTAATGTAACTAAATCTCTTAATCCTAGACTCCTAGAGGATAGAAGGAATAGAGGGAATATGATCACATCATACAAAATACTGAAGGGAATAGATTTTTTGGGGGGTGGAGGGGAGGTAAAGAAGATGGGGAGGCACAGGTGAAGGGAAAGATAAGGTGAACAAGATAGCGTCTTCAGATTGAGAGGAAACAGTACAAGAGGAACAGGTAGAAGCGGAAACGCCAATGAGCCGAAGTGGTGGATGAGGAAGTACTCTCGTCCTACACGGGTAGTTAACAAGTGGCATGCTCTAAAAGAAATAGTGGAAGACATCTAAATCCACAACTAGAAGGCCCGATTCGACAAAGGATTTGATGGCAGAATAGTCAGATTGGACCGCTGCAGGTACAAAGCTAGTTAGGCGGGGCATTAGAGAGCTAGACCTCTACCACTAATGAGGTGGTAGAGGTACTTGGAATTAAGGTAGAGAACTAAACCTAATTATTATTTTAATATAAACCGCCAGATACACGGTTGAGGAATTCACAGAGCAGATGCACAAAATAGAGAACATACTTGATGACCTAGCAAACCCAGCTCCAGATATTATCTCCTTGGAGATTTCAATTTACCGAGTCTAAGATGGAGAATGGCAAACACAAATATCATAGCGGGAATGACCGGGAAATAACCAGCCACAGGTCAGAGAACTTTTGAGATTCGTGACAAATTCTCGCTCAATCAACAGATTACAGAACCAACTAGGAACGAAACACACTAGACTGTTATTCACAAACAATGATGAACTAATCAGAGACATAACAATCTCAGATACTTCATACTCAGACCATAAGCTCATTGAAGTGCGAACTAGCATAAATAACGGTAGTAGATCTAAGAGACCCAACAAGCGAGAAGGAATATTCAATCAATAGCGGGGGGGGGTGCTACATGAGACACCACCAGGCAGGTGACCACGACACCAACACACCCAAACACGGGGAGAAAGTGTCAACACACACA
>WNGS01164858.1:61986474-62003248 GCA_020271785.1 Procambarus virginalis
CCCTCACCACTGCTATAACAGGCGACATTCAGATCATCGCACCTGTCCCCACAACCACTCACCTGGTCACCATTACACCCGTGGCAAGAATTTTGCCCACTTGGGGAAGACCTTTGGCGTTGAAAATATATATTTTCTGCAGTAGTAATTCTCAAGTTAGGGCATTAGTGATGTAAATGGTCTCTCTTATTCACAAAGGGGAATTTGCCTAGTGTAGCTGGTCGCATGCTTGACGAAGGTATCGTATCCAGTGGTGTGGTGACCCCGATGATGGGGTCCCCTCCCCCCCCCCCCCCCAACACACACACACTATAAACACTGGGTCTCGCGGCCGAGTGAACAGCGTTCGATTTCGCAGTCTACGGATCCGGGTTCAATTTATGGTCGAGATAGAAACAAATGGGCATATTCTTTCACCTGATGTCTCTATTCACCTACCTATAAATATATATTATTTATTATTTGTTTCCATGATCGGGCTGTTAGCTCTTGGGCCCTGCCAAGAGCTAAGCGGAGAGAAAGGAGGGGGTAGAGTGATGCAGGGGGAGAGAGGGAAGATAGTACATTCCTCACTACAAGATGGCCGCCACGTCCACGCTATCAGTACTTTCACCCCCCCCCCTTCCCCCACCACCTTTCCATTGAAACTGTTGACACTCGGGGGTACGGGAGCTGGAGCTGAACCATGTGACTGTGTGTTCTAAAAATATCCTTCTGTCCCTTAATTTCACATAAGAATAAAGGATGCTGGAGAGGGCCCAGCAGCCCCGTCCTGGCACGTGTGTGTGTGTGTGGGCTTTATCCAACTGCTCTCAGGCGCATACACGGGCTCGCCATAGCCCGTGCTACTTGGAACTTTGTTCCAGGTAGCGAATCTTTAACAACAACATCAGGCGCATACTTCATCACCCCGTGCTGGAAGCTTCCTAATGAGTGGCCTTGGTGATATTACTCTCTTCTTCACAACTCAATAACCCTGTTCTGACACCGGCGTTTAACTATTTATTTTCTAAAACTAAATTTACCTTATGTGAATGTATTTTTTCGTGTTCTATTTTAGATGGAGACCTTTGAGAATGTTATTAATGTGCTCTTGATGAATGCCTTTCATCCCCTTGTACACTTCAGTCACGTCCGCTCTTGCTCTGCTCCTTCCTGGGGGACATTGTCTTCCTAGTCTCTGAAAGGAAGATCTATAATGTCAGGGGCTGACTTAGTCATGCTTCTCTGTATACACTCAAGGAAATTGACAACCACTTTCTTGTATGGAGCCCAAACGTGTACTGCATAATGCCAGGGGCACCTCACTAGGGCATCATATGATTACGTTACTTACCTGACTCTGACTACTTAAGACTACTACCACTACTCCCACGACTTCTACTACTTATTATGATGCTACGACTACTACCACAACCCCCACGACTATTAGTACTTCTAATGCAACCCTTATGATTATACCACCACCACCACCACGACAAATATTACAATTACCGCTAGTAGTACCTATGTTACCAGTATTAGCTTTAACCAGACACCTTACCCCGTGTGCAGGGATACACTCACAGGGGTATATAGTGTTAGCTTAAGTACAGTGTCTCACACTCACGTCTCCTCGTTGATACCAACAGGTCTTCTTAATATAGTGTTCATGTGTACTTTTTGTTCCAACTTGTGGTCGGGCTTGGGGAGTAGAACAACTCTCAGTGCCAGCTTATGGTATACTTGATGTTTTTTGTTTTGTGAGTCAATTCACATGTATCATCGTTGTATAGGTAGGTGTACTTGTTATGTCCATCCTCATGTTTTGCCTCAAGTGCCTGGCCCAGCCTGACGCAATGTTTCCGCTCCTCGGCCCCGCTGACGTCTTTCCTCAACGCTCGCGCTATTTTTAGAGAATTCTGTGAATGTGAGGTGCAACACTTTCCACCCGAGGGTCAGTTCTTGGCATAAGTGGGTCGTGAAACTTACATGGCGCTTTATTAGTCTGTGTCTTGTGTGTTTCATGGTACTATTGCTCTGTAATTCTAGGTGTAAAGCCTGTAGGGTGTAGAGGAGCGACGTGGTCTAGGAGTACGTGGAAACAACAGATAACAGAAGGTTTTCACAACCACCAACTAGGTTAGTGTCAAGCGAGTAGCTAATATTTCCTAAAGTCTGGGAATATTATCGTGTAAGATATACGTAGAATACTCAGGGAACTCATAACAGAGGCCACATCTTCACTACACACTATCTTCATCACTAACCATTTTCACTTTCCACACTATCTTCATTACTATAACCGTCTTCACTACACACCATCTTATCTGTGCAACCATCTTCTCCAAATACAATTTTTATCACAATAACCATTTTTACTGCTCACCACCATCATTACTGTAACCATCGTCCCTACACACTACCTTCATCACAACCTCCTCAATCCGAGACCTCTGGCAGGGTCGCTGGTATGAGGCTTTAGGTAACAAACTGCACACTCTCTGAGGCCAGGCTTGGGGAGTAGAACTCCTCCCAGAACCCCATCAACCAGGTATCAACCACCCTCGCTACCTTTCACCCCTCCCCACCCTTCACCACTCTCCCCACCCTTCACCACTCTCCCTACCCTTCACCACTCTCCCTACCCTTCACCACTCTCCCTACCCTTCACCACTCTCCCTACCCTTCACCACTCTCCCTACCCTTCACCACTCTCCCTACCCTTCACCACTTTCCTTTCATCCCCACAATCATTGTGAGGTAATTAAGTATAAAGAGAAACCTCCAAGACAGTATGACCAGGTCCTGTCGCCCGTGCCTGGTGACTTATCTTGATAATTACTTAACCCTCATAATGAGAATAAGTAATCTTAGCCCTCATAATGAGTTAAAGTAATCTTAAGTGAAATGTGTGGGAATGGAGTGTTTAAGTTTGGTGAGGCTAGCCCCAAGCGTCTGGCCCCCAAACTCGAAAACACATTGGCTTTTTATATAGATATATTGAAAACTGCAACAATGTGACATGGAGTGTATGGGGCGTGCGTGTGCACACGTGTGCATGCGTGTTTATTATGGCCAGAATTGGGATTTGAATCTTAGCAGTTTGGGTGCTAAAATTAGTGTTGTAGTAGAAGTGGCCGTCCTTCTCTCCTCTTGTAAAGGGGTTTAGAGTTGAGGGTAAAGTTGTGGCAGAGGACATACTTACGGCACGGTGTTGACAGCACTGCGTGTTGTTGACCCAGCTCAGAGCACAGTGCTGCTCCAGGAGGCTACACAACGTGAAGCCAGCGTTTCATGCAGCTTGCGTTTTTTTCCTTGGTTTTGTTAGTCACCTGGAACTGTGGAGGACTTGATGCTGGCGTCAAGTGGACATTGGCAGCCAGGCGACCAAGGTGAGCGGCGCCGCCACCACCACAGTCTTGAGCCAGATGAAACACTTGTGTGGCTGTTGAACCCTTGTGTATCTGTGGCGCCACCTGGCAGCCACCAAGAGGGCTCTTTTGTTATTCTTTTATTATTAATTATCACATTTATGATAGTATTATTTTTATCACCAAATATCTGGCTATTCGGCAAAGATGGCTCGGGGGCATCCGAGTTACAGCCCCGCTCCTCTGCCAGGTAAGTCCACTACGGGCTCACCATAGCCCGTGCTACTTGCAACTTTTTGTTCCCAGCAGCTGAATCTANCATGCAGGCGATGAGTCACAATAACTAGCTGAAGTATGTGACCAGACCACACACTAGAAGGTGAAGGGACGACGACGTTTTGATTGTTGCCGCCGAAGGCGGCTAGTTTATTGTGCACCCCATACTCATCCTGTGAGCGGTAGCGCAAAAGCATTACAGAGGGCACAAAAGGTCTTTATCAGACCTCATCTTAGATTATTACATTAACAATTACATCTATCCTTCACACCTTATAGTTACAATGTCAGCTAGTTACAGAGTAAGTGCTATTTCAAGAGCTACATATTTACAGTAAGTCATCATACATTAATGGTAGGTCTTATCGCTAATACATAATAGTTTGACCAATGGGGATATTACAGAGTCATAGGGGAGCTTCTGTTTATTATTAGTCCTCACAATACACTACTTGTTTCTGAATCTCATATGTCGTTCATCTACTGGAAGCGAAATGTGGATACAGTGCAAGGATTTCAGGTAATTTATCCATGGTAATAAGATAGGTTGCCATATCATACAGAGTGAGCTTAGATTTATCTCTAAATGGCTCAATTTTACTACAATCCAAGATATAGTGTTCGAGTGTGTGTCCCTGTCTTTGTCCACACACTTTACACTTTACTTCATCTAGATCCCTATACAAGCCGAACTGCCAGAGATACTTGTAGCCAAGTCTTATACGAGCTGTGACAACATCTGTTAGTCTACTGACTTTGTTACTTGCCCCATACACATGTTTTACTTCACACATTTCATTGTGATGAACAATGGACCTGCTAGTTCCAGTTTGCACAGTTCTACTTTCTTCAAATTCATCCAGGAGTTCTCGTCTAATGACATTTTTAAGGGACCTATTTGATAACTCAAGATTCCGTTCAATACTGTCTTTATTTACTGCAGCCTTAGCAAGGGCGTCAACTTTGTCATGTTCCTGCAGGCCAATGTGAGAAGGAATCCACAACATTTTTATATTTACCCTCTTGCTAAGTATTCTTATATATCTACGTCTAGCTTCCAAGACAAGCACGTTATTACTTGATTGCAAACTGTTTATTGCTCGTAGTGAGGAAAGGGAGTCAGAAATAATTAAGCTGTCTACTTCAGTGTTGTCAATAATTTCGAGTGCTACCAGTATCGCTACCAACTCGGCTTGCATAGTGGACGCCCAGTTACTAATTCGGATATTCCTTTCAATTGTGCTGCCATCGGGCTGATGAGCAATAACAGCACTTCCTGCCCTCCCTGTAGCTGTATTGAGTGATCCGTCAGTGTATATGGTCTGTGCAATGTTGTTTTCAGCTTGTATATTGTGAATGTGTTCTATGGTGCTTAATTTAGCAGCAAGCTGAGCATGAGGGTTGTTTGTGATTAGTTTCTTGGTGGGGTATGCAGGGGTCAGGATGTCAAAAGGTACTATCTGCCAGGGTGGAAGGAAGTGCTGTACTCTTTCATCTGTATATACATCGTGCAGTCCCATCATTTTAATATGAGTGGCTGTTCTTTGAATCCATTAGACTCGCTAGTTCCATTTCGTATGTGTTCTAACAGAGCAACTGACACAATGTTGTTTTTGTTATCACGCAGAAGCTTTAGTCCCATCATAAGATTAATTTCAAATATTCTATCTCTAATGCTAAGTATATTTAATTCTTTCCGCATGTTGAGAACTTTGGTAGTTATAGGACAGCCAAGTATAATTCTGAGTGCTTCATTTTGCATTTTTTCAAGTCTATCAATACTTTTGCCATTTTGCAGGACCAAAGCTGGTGCATGATAGTCTATCAAAGACCTTATATACGCTAAATACATCATTCTTGCTATTCTAATATTAACACCATATTTCGGGCTGTACCCCACTACAGTTCTGAGAGCCTTGAGTCTGTCTCTACATTGTTGATGTAACTTATTGACTGCAGTTGAGGTACAAGGGACATAGACTCCAAGGTATTTGAAAGAAGAGACATAGTCTATTGGTATATTATCTATCTTAAGTTTTCGTGGTCCACTTTTGCGGTTGCCAATTTGTCTGTTAAATACCTTAGTTTTAGCAGCGTTGATTACAAGACCAAGGCTCTCACAAGCTGTATGTATACAATTTAAGACTGTTTGCATTTCGCGGTGGGTTTAGTATGCACAAGGATGTCATCTGCATAGCTGATAGTGATGTTTGCCGGACTAGTTGGAATTGATTTTAGTAAAGCATTAATTAGAACATTAAACAAGGTAGGACTAAGTACTCCTCCTTGTGGGGTGCCTAGTTGCATTACTTTAGTTTCACTCTTGTAGCCTTGGAACAGTGCAGAGGACTTCCGGTTGGTAAGATAGCCTCGTATCCATTGTAATAAATGTCCCCCTATATCCATTCTCGCTAATTCGTACATAATCACTTCCCTATTAGCAATATCAAAGGCATTTTTTAAATCAAGAAATGTTGTGTACTTGTGCCTTTTATCTCCATGAACAGTGAGAAAGGTTGTGATACAGTTGTGTACACTTTTACCATGTGTGAAACCATTGATATCAGGTGACATGTGCTCTTTAACTCTATACAATAATCTATTAAGCACCATTCTCTCAAAGGTTTTGCACATGCAACTGGTCAGTGAGATGGGACGGAAAGCATCAGGTTGGCCAGGCTTTGGTACAGGTACCGTAAGACTGGTGGTCCATGATACTGGCAACTGCCCAGTGACATAACTGGCATTAAACAATTCTAATAATGGGTTACCGGGTACACGATGTAGGAGTCTTAGAATATCATAGGTGATACCGTCCTCACCAGGAGCAGTGCTACTGCCCCTGGAGAGGGCTGCATCCAATTCATAATCTGTATATGGAACATCACATTCATCATGTTGCTTGCTCAACATGAAATTTATGAGAGAATTTCTGTCTGTGGACCTCTCCCGCAATTTCTCCCTAGTGCTAGCTGGTAACATTCCAAGGCTGGAAACCTGAGCCCATTTTGCAATTAACTGATTAGCTTTCTGTTGCGGGTTTGGGTGTGAAACTTGTCTACTATTTTTACCAATAATTTTGTTTATGCCTTTCCAGGCTTTGCCCAGGGGAGTATGCAGGTTAAGTCCACTAACAAAACCCTCCCATTCATTTTGTCTCAGTTCAGTCATTCTCTCCCTTGCCGCTGCAAGCGCGGCCTGAAACAGTTTTAACATTTGAGGAGTTCTAAGGCTCTTATATGCTTTACCTGTCTGTCTAGCAATTGATTTAAGCTCTTTCAGTTTAGCATCATCATAGTACTGGTTGTGTCTGACCTGTTTCCCAGTACTTCTTTTGTTTGGTGTGACTCACTATTTTTGATGGCCTCATAGGTTTTATTTACGAGGTCATCATAAAACTGTTGTACATTCTCAGGCTCATAATTGTTATACCAATGTTCTATGCTGTCTATAAAGAATTTTTCTTGCTCTTTCCTTACTGTTAGCCTGCGTCTACTCAGCTTAGTGCCAGGTAGGTCAACATTAGCCACGTGTATGTTAGCTGTTATGGCTAAATGGTCAGACATTAAGTCATCCATAATATCAGTCTCATGAGTTGTGCATGACAGGTTAAAGCCAATGCACCTATCTAGAATACCTCCATATATTTGCGTTGGTTGATTCTTACTGATAATTTGAACATCACCATATGCACCGAGAAGTGCCACCAATCTTCTCCCGTTGGTGTTTGTGAGTTGATCCCCTAATTGTTTGTGTTTAGCATTTAAATCCCCAATTAATATTGTAGAATCAGTATGTGCAAAACTAGGTAGGTCAGTATACTGGAGGAGGCCAGTAGGTGCATAGGCATTCAAAACATTAAGTGTAGAGTTACCAACGTGTACCCGGATACCATGATATTGAAACCCCTCTCGTTGTTGGGCGGGAAGTGGCTCATGCGGCAGGCATTTTTTAACATACATGAGACACGTATTCTTTGACCTGGGATTATAACACTGATAACTAGACGTTTCGCTCCGTCCTGGACCATTCTCAAGTCGATTGTGGTTTTGTCTATATTTCGATTTTCTTTTGTTTTCAAATAAACGTTTTGAATAAAGAACTAAATAAAAAAAGCATTTTTAATCATTTGGTTTGTGGCTTTGTTTTGTCAGAATGAGTCATTAGCCATACTGTCTTTGGTTATATTTATCACAGTGGATAATGATAGCATTTATTTTAGTCTAGCATAAGAAAGCAGTGGTTTGAGCGGCAGCCAGCCCGAGGTAACAGCAGCACTAGTCTTGTTTGTGGTGATATATCGCCGTGCACAGGAAGCCTTGTGATGAGCGCCTCACCACCACCACCACCACCAGCGGGACCTTGTGATGAGGGCCTCGCCACCACCACCACACCACCACCACCACCAGCGGGAAATGAACAAGAAAAAGTAGTCGAGGCCAATATTATGGCTGGAGAATGATGACGACAGGGTAACGTACTCCCTGGTATTCCCGTGGCCCTGCTCCTGATGACGGGTTGACGGGCGCTGCCCACCCGGCCACCAGCCCGCCCTCACACCTTCCCGACGGAGGTAAACACAGACTGTTGCTCCCAGCAGGGCCTCCGTCACCTCCCGAGTGAAATGTAAGTAACTTGCTGACGGCCAGTTTGTACCTAATGAGATGTACGCTGGTAAGCACCGGCCACACACACACACACTGATGACGCTGATGCTGATGATGACGATCTTCATATTATTTTATGTTAAATCTCGTTAATTATTTGTACATGTCGTAGTCTCTCAAACTAGATTCGGGTACAGACTTATTATCAATAATAATATTTACCTCCAACAAAGTTAAACATACAGCATGGGATTTTTTTTTGTCTCGAATTTAGGTCTTAAAACATATACTGAAATTGGGTACCTTGTTCATTTGTGAAGGGGGCGTACAGCGAGAGAACGGTGCCCAGTCGTTCTTCCCTGCCTAGGGTTTGAACCCGGACCAGAAAAAAACACTATCTAGCGATAAGACCCACCATTAATGTATGATGACTTACTGTAAATATATAGCTCTTGAAATAGAACATTCTCTGTAACTAGCTGACATGTAACTATAAGGTGTGAAGGATAGATGATATTGTTAATGTAATAATTTCCGTTGAGGTCTGATAAAGATCTTTTGTGCCCTCTGTAATCCTTTTTTGCACTACCGCTCACAGGATGAGTATGGGGTGCACAATAAACTAGCTGCCTCTGGCGGCAACAATCAAATCTAGAGAGGCCAGCAGGCGTAACAATACGCCCCAGGGTGCGGTCCACATCTGGTGATTACGAATCATGAACATCTAAATATTAACGCATGTCTTATTATTACATTGTGGGACACACACCAAGAGCGTCACACGCATGATAGATCTCTACGTGTCAACTACGAGCAGGAGGAGGCGGCGGGGAGTCACATATGGCCTCATGTACACCCTTCACACCTGCCGGTACGAGCCACCTGCAGCTTGGCAATTATTTGATCTACTCCGTGTTCTTGAGGATATCCTCATATTGCATCCAAAATTTGTCAGTACAAGCTGGTGATCCAGTATGGTTTGATTGTTGCCACCGGAGACGGCTAGTTTATTGTGCACCCCATACTCAACCTGTGAGCGGTAGCGCAAAAAAAAAGTATTTCAGAGGGCACAAACGGTCTTTATCAGACCTCAGCGGAGATTATTACATTAACAATTACATCTGACCTTCACACCTTATAATTATAATGTCAACTAGTTACAGTTGACAACATTCACTAACGCTAGTGAATGTTCCATTTCAAGAGCTAAGTATTTACAGTTAATCATTATACATTAATGGTAGGTCTTATCGCTAATGCATATTTCTTTGAGCTATTGAGATATTACAGAGCCATAGGGGAGCTGCTGTTTGTTATTGTTAGTCTTCACAATACACTACTTGCTTCTTAATCTCATGTGTCGTTTATCTACTGGAAGCGATATATGGATACAGTGCAAGGACATTTGGTATTTTACCCTTAGTAATAAGATGGTTTGCCATTTCATACAACGTGAGTTTAGATTTATTTCTAAATGGCTCCATTTTATTACAGACCATGATATAGTGTTCGAGTGTGTGTCCCTGTCTTTGTCCGCACACTTTACATCATCTAGATCCCTATACAAGCCCAACTGCCAGAGATACTTGTAGCCAAGTCTTATACGAGCTGTGACAACATCTGTTAGTCTGCTGATGATGTTACTTGCCCCATACACATGTTTTACTTCACACATTTTATTGTGATAAACAATGGACCTGCTAATTCCAGTTTGCACAGTTCTGCTTTCTTCAAATTCACCAAAGCGTTCTCGGCTAATGAAACTTTTTAGGGACCTATTTGATAACTCAAGATTCCGTTCAATACTGTCTTTATTTACTGCAGCCTTAGCAAGGGCGTCAACTTTGTCATGTTCCTGCAGGCCAGCGTGAGTAGGAATCAACAACATTTTAATATTTATCCTCTTGTTAAGTAGGCTTATATATCCATGTCTGGCTTCGGAGACAAGCACGTTATTACTTGATTGTAAACTATTTATTGCTTGTAGTGAGGAAAGGGAGTCAGAAATAATTAAGCTGACTACTTCAGTGTTGTCAATAATTTTGAGTGCTACCAGTATTGCTTCCAGTTCAGCTTCACTTGTGAATGCCCAGTTACTAACTCTTATTCTTTTCAATTGTGCTTCTATCAGGCCCAGTATGACTAACCATCCTGCTAGATGATGATCTTTAGTATGGCATAGCTAGCGTTTAACACAAATATATATTTTAGGTTAGCTGCATAAATCACCATGAAGCAATGTTAATAATAATAATACTGTAATATTAGTATTATTATTATCTATCGTATTGACTTTAAACATTTAAAATTAAAAGTTCAAGTTCAAGTAAAGTTATTTAAAAGTTAACAGTATTTAAGTGCTAGCCGAAAGTACTGAAACTGAACTACTAGTGAAACTGAACAATTTATCCTCATAACTATTGTTCTACTTGCTCACCATAAGTTCATAAATACTCAAGAGTATTGTCTTGTAACCTGCAACGTTTATGTATGATCATAAAACTGAGGTTGGTTGGGCAGTGTTGATCAATAACAAAGTCCTGTTTGTATACCTTGTGGTTCAGAGGCTGTTGACTGTAAACTTAACCCCGAGTGATCCCGTAAACTCTCGTCAGCAGGGAGTTCAAACACACACTTGGTATCCCCGACAATGTACATTACCATCTCAACACTTCTTATATTTATTTGTACTATTTCTGCTTAAATAATTTGCATAAGCACTTTGATAGCAGCTTATTCTTACCTTTTTGTAGGTTTTGATGAAGATAACTAGATAACTCAGGTGGTTATATTACGATATCATAATAGTGTGGTGTGTGTTAACGTTATCACACACACCTGAGATGACGCAGCGACCGTCATGCCCAGTCAGCGCCACAGTCGGTACATGTTGGCCAAACGACGTTAGTTCAACGTTACTACAACATGTTTTGCCCACTTGGATATGAAGGTGGAGTTGGGCACCGTCGCTCACCGTCACTAACGCTAGGTCACCGTCACTAACGCTAGGTCACCGTCACTAACGCTAGGTCACCGTCACTAACGCTAGGTCACCGTCACTAACGCTAAGTCACCGTCACTAACGCTAAGTCACCGTTACTAACGCTAGTTCACCGTTACTAACGCTAGGTCACCGTCACTAACGCTAGGTCACCGTCACTAACGTTAGATCACACCGTCACTAACGCTAAGTCACCGCCACTAACGCTAAGTCACCGTCACTAACGCTAGTTCACAGTTACTAATCTACGGTGATGAGGATTCTGCGTTGGTGTTGGATGTTGTGCCTACTGTGTATATGTTACTGAGACGCCGTGCGTACTGTGGTTATTGGTGTAACTACACTGTTGAAAGGAATAGCAATGTACTTGGGGGGATAATCATGTTCAGAAGAACATACCTTGAGGTTACCTTGAGCTGCTTCCGGGGCTTAGCGTCCCCGCGGCCCGGTCGCCGACCAGGCCTCCTTGGCCATACTTTAAAGAACACAATACATTACCTGTCACAACTGCAAGGGAAATGACAGGTTGGATAACAAGGACCGTTCAAACAAGAGATGCCATATCAGTGATGATTATAGTAGGACACTAGTGCTCTCTAGGGTGGACCATTGCTGCACACTAATGACCTCATTTACAGCTGGAGAAATTGCTGACCTGGAGAACGTGTAAAGACCTTTTATTGAGAGAATCCACTCAATAAAACATCTAAATTATTAGGACCGTTTAAAAATTTAAAATTGTATTATCTAGAGCGTAGTTGGGAAAGATAAATAATAATTTACATTTGGGAAATAGTAGAGGGGCTGGTCCCAAACCTGCACACAGAAATAACACCACATGAGACCAGAAGGCATGGCAGGATGTGCAGAATACCCCCGTTGAAGAGCAGAGGTGCAACAGGTACTCTGAGAGAGAACTATCAACATCAGAGGCCCGAGACTGTTCAACACTCTTCCGCTACACATAATGGACATAACTGGCCGACCCCTGACAGTGTTCAAGGGAGAACTGGATAAACACCTCCAAAGGATACCTGATCAACCAGGCTGTGATTAATACGTCAGGCTGCGAGCAGCCGTGTCCAACAGCCTGGTTGACTCGACGATCTACCTGGGTCAAGTAGGAAGCCTGGTCAGAGACCGGGCCGCAAGGATGTTGATCCTCGGAATCATCACAATGTAAGGGAGCCGGTCGGCCGAGCGGACAGCACGCTGGACTTGTGATCCTGTGGTCCAGGGTTCGATCCCGGGCGCCGGCGAGAAACAATGAGAAGAGTTTCTATCACCCTATGCCCCTGTTACCTAGCAGTAAATAGGTACCTGGGTGTTAGTCAGCTGTCACGGGCTGCTTCCTGGGGTGTGGGTGTGTGTGTGGCGTGGGGGAAAAAATAGTAGTAGTAGTAGTAGTAGAAGCAGTTGATTGACAGTTGAGAGGCTGGCCGAAAGAGCAGAGCTCAACCCCCGCAAGCACAACTAGGTGAATACACAGGAAGCAGACCGTAACAGCTGTCTAACTCCCAGGTACCTATTTACTGCTAGGTAACAGGAGCATCAGAGCATCAAAGAAACTCTGCCCATTTGTCTCTGCCGGCGCCGGGAATCGAACCCGGGCCACAGGTTTACGAGTCCCACGCGCTGTCCACTCAGCTACCAGCGTGTGTGTATATATGTACTCACCTATTTGTACTCACCTATTTGTGCTTGCGGGGGTTGAGCTTTGGCTCTTTGGTCCCGCCTCTCAACTGTCAATCAACTGGTGTACAGATTCCCGAATGTGTGTGTGTGTGTGTGTGTGTGTGTGTGTGTGTGTGTGTGTGTGTGTGTGTGTGTGTGTGTGTGTGTGTGTGAGTGTGTACTCACCTAATTGTACTCATCTAATTGTGCTTGCGGGGGTTGAGCTTTGGCTCTTTGGTCCCGCCTCTCAACTGTCAATCAACTGGTGTACAGTTTCCTGAGCCTACTGGGCTCTATCATATCTACATTTGAAACTGTGTATGGAGTCAGCCTCCACCACATCACTTCCTAGTGCATTCCATTTACTAACTACTCTGACACTGAAAAAGTTCTTTCTAATGTCTCTGTGGCTCATTTGGGTACTCAGCTTCCACCTGTGTCCCCTTGTTCGCGCCCCTCCAGTGTTGAATAGTTCATCCTTGTTTACCCGGTCAATTCCCCTGAGGATTTTGTAGGTTGTGATCATGTCCCCCCTTACTCTTCTGTCTTCCAGTGTCGTAAGTTGCATTTCTCGCAGCCTTTCCTCATAACTCATGCCTCTTAGTTCTGGGACTAGTCTAGTAGCATACCTTTGGACTTTTTTGGACACACACACACACGTGTGTGTGTGTGTGTGTGTGTACTCACCTAGTTGCTACTCACCTAGTTGTGCTTGCAGGGGTTGAACTCTGGCTCTTTGGTCCCGCCTCTCTACTGTCAATCAACCGGTATACAGATTCCCGAGCCTATTGGGCTCTATCAAATCTACATTTGAAACTGTGTATAGAGTCGGCCTCCACCACATCATTACTTAATGCGTTCCATTTGTTTACTACTCTGACACTGAAAAAAATTATAATGTCTCTGTGGCTCATCTGGGTACTAAGTTTCCACCTGTGTCCCCCTTGTTCGTGTCCCACCCGTGCTAAAGAGTTTGTCTTTGTCCACCCTGTCAATTTCCCTGTGAATTTTGTTGGTAGGAGGTTATCATGTCTCCCCTTACTCTTCTGTTTTCCAGGGATGTGAGGTTCAGCTCTCTTAGCCTTTCCTCGTAGCTCATTCCTCTCAGTTCCGGGACGAGCCTGGTGCCATACCTCTGAATCTTCTCTAACTTTGTCTTGTGTTTAACTAGATATGGACTCCAGGCTGGAGCTGCATACTCCAGGATTGGTCTGACATAAGTGGTATACAGGGTCCTGAACGATTCCTTACACAAGTTTCTAAAGGCAGTTCTTATGTTGGCCAGTCTAGCATATGCCACTGATGATATCCTTTTGATGTGGGCCTCTGGGGACAGGTTCGCTGTGATATCGACCCCAAAATCTTTCTCTCTATTTGACTCTTGCAGAATATCACCTCCCAGATGGTACATTGTATTCAGCCTTCTGTGCCCTTCGCCTAATTTCATTACTTTGCAATTTCCTGAGTTGAACTCTAGTTGAATATTTGAACTGAGTTGAATTTTCTAGACCATTCCACCAGTTTGTCCAGGTCGTTCTGTAGTCTCTGTCTATCTTCATCTGTTTTTATTCTTCTCATAATTTTTGCATCATCAGCAAATATTGAGAGGAATGAGTCTATACCCTCCGGAAGATCGTTTACATATATTAGAAACAGTCTGGGTCCAAGTACTGAGCCCTGTGGAACTCCGCTGGTGACATCTCGCCACTCTGATGTCTCCCTCTCACAGTTACTCACTGTTTCCTGTTGCTTAGATACTTCCTTATCCATTGGAGCACCTTAACGTTTACTCCTGCCTGTTGCTCCAACTTTTGTAACAGCCTTTTATGGGGTGGCAGGTAGCAATCAACCAGGTATCAACCAGGGTACTGTATCAAAAGCTTTCTAGCAGTCCAAGAAAATGCAGTCTGCCCACCCTTCTCTTCTTGCCTAATTGTGTTGCTTGGTCATAGCAACGCATGCTTGATGTGTGTGTTGTGTGTGTGTGTGTGTGTGTGTGTGTGTGTGTGTGTGTGTGTGTGTGTGTGTGTGTGTGTGTGTGTGTGTGTGTGTGTGTGTGTGTGTGTGTGTGTGTGTGTGTGTTGTACTCACCTAGTTGTGTTTGCGGGGATTGAGCTCTGGCTCTTTGGTCCCGCCTCTCAACTGTCAATCATCTGGTGTACAGATTCCTGAGCCTACTGGGCTCTATCATATCTACATTTAAAACTGTGTATGGAGTCAGCCTCCACCACATCACTGCCTAATGCATTCCATACGTTAACTACTCTGACACTGAAAAAGTTCCTTCTAACGTCTCTGTGGCTCATGTGGGTACTCAGTTTCCACCTGTGTCTCCTTGTTCGCGTCCCACCAGTGTTGACCAGTTTATCCTTGTTTACCCGGTCGATTCCCCTGAGGATTTTGTAGGTTGTGATCATGTCTACCCTTACTCTTCTGTCTTCCAGTGTCGTAAGGTGCATTTCCCGCAGCCTTTCCTCGTAACTCATGCCTCTTAGTTCTGGGACTAGTCTAGTGGCATATCTTGGACTTTTTCCAGCTTCATCTTGTGCTTGACAAGGTACGGGCTCCATGCGGGGCCGCATACTCCAGGATTGGTCTTAAATAATATCCTGAACGCTGTTCTGATGTTAGCCAGCCTCGCATATGCCGCAGACGTTATTCTTTTTATGTGGGCTTCAGGAGACAGGTTTGGTGTGATATCAACTCCTAAATCTTTCTCTATGTCCGTTTCATTAAGTACTTCATCTCCTATTCCGTATCCTGTGTCTTGCCTCCTGTTTCCACTGCCTAGTTTCATTACTTTGCATTTACTCGGGTTGAACTTCAACAGCCATTTGTTGGACCATTCACTCAGTCTGTCTAGGTCATCTTGTAGCCTCCTACTATCATCCTCTGTTTCAATCCTCCTCATAATTTTTGCATCATCAGCAAACATTGAGAGAAACGAGTCTATACCCTCTAGGAGATCATTTACATATATCAGAAACAGTAGGTCCAAGGACTGACCCTGCGGGACTCCACTTGTAACGTCTCGCCAATCTGAGACCTCACCCCTCACACTGACTCGTTGTCTCCTGTTGCTTAGGTACTCCTGTATCCAATGGAGTACCTTCCCTTTCACTCCACGCTGCATCTCCAGCTTTTTCACTAGCTCTTGTGTGGCACTGTATCAAGGCTTTCTGACAATCCAAAATATGCAGTCTGCCCACCCTTCTCCTTTCTTGCCTGATTTTTGTTGCCTGGTCGTAGAATTCAAGTAACCCTGTGAGGCAGGACCTGCCATCCCTGAACCCATGTTGATGCTGTGTTACAAAGTTCTTTCGCTCCAGATGTTCCACTAGCTTTCTTCGCACAATCTTCTCCATCAGCTTGCATGGTAGCAGGTTAGGGACACTGGCCTGTAGTTCAGTGCCTCCTGTCTATCCCCTTTTCTTGTATATCGGGACTACATTAGCTGCTTTCCAAATTCTGGCAGTTCCCCTGTTGCCAGTGATTTGTTATACACTATGGAGAGTGGCAGGCACAGTTCTTCTGCTCCTTCCTTAGTATCCAAGGAAGATTCCATCTGGGCCTATAGCCTTTGTCACATCCACTCTAGTAACCACTTCCTTACTTCCCCGCTGGTAATCTCAAACTCTTCCAGTGGTTCCTGGTAACTAGATCTCCTCCTCTCTTTCTCTGGGATTTCTCCTTGCTCTAAGGTGAAGACCTCTGGAATTTCTTATTCATTCCTACACACTTCCTTGTCGTTTGTAGTGAATCCTTCTGCCCCTATCCTTAATTTCATAACCTTTCCTTTACTGTTGTTTTTTCTCTGCTTACAAATATTGTGGGTTTCTACAGCTCTGTCGGCACTTTATGTT
>WNGS01164858.1:62013041-62026804 GCA_020271785.1 Procambarus virginalis
TTGAGGGTGTGATGAAGGTAGTGTGTAGGGACGATGGTTACAGTAATGATGGTGGTGAGCAGTAAAGATGGTTATTGTGATAAAATGTATTGGAGAAGGTTGCACAGATAAGATGTTTGAGTGAGACGGTATAGTAATGAAGATAGTGTGGAAAGTGAAAATGGTTAGTGATGAAGATACGTGTGTAGTGAAGATGTGGCCTCTGTTATGAGTTCCCTGAGTATTCTACGTATATCTTACACGATAATATTCCCAGACGTTAGGAAATATTAGCTACTCTTCGCTTGACACTACCCTAGTTGGTGGTTGTAAAAACCTTCTGTTATCTTTGTTTCCACGTACTCCTAGACCACGTCGCTCCTCTACACCTACAGGCTTTACACCTAGAATTACAGAGCACATGTACCAAGGAAAACACACAAGACACAGACTATTAAAGCGCCATGTAAGTTTCACGACCCACTTATGTCAGAACTGACCCTCGGGTGGAAAGTGTTGCACCTCACATTCACAGAATTCTCTAAAAATAGCGCGAGCGTTGAGGAAAGACGTCAGTGGGGCCGAGGAGCGAAACATTGCGTCAGGCTGGGCCAGGCACTTGAGGCAAAACATGAGGATGGACATAACAAGTACACCTACCTATACAACGATGATACATGTGAATTGACTCACACAAACAAAAAACTCAAGTATACCATAAGCTGGCTCTGAGATTTGTTCTACTCCCCAAGCCCGACCACAAGTTGGAACAAAAAGTATACATGAACACTATATTAAGAAGACCTGTTGGTATCAACGAGGAGACGTGAGTGTGAGACACTGTACTTAAGCTAACACTATATACCCCTGTGAGTGTATCCCTGCACACGGGGTAAGGTGTCTGGTTAAAGCTAATACTGGTAACATAGGTACTACTAGCGGTAATTGTAATATTTGTCGTGGTGGTGGTGGTGTTATCATCATAAGGTTGCATTAGAAGTACTAATAGTCGTGGGGGTTGTGATAGTAGTCGCAGCATCATAATAAGTAGTAGAAGTCGTGGGAGTAGTGGTAGTAGTCTTAAGTAGTCAGAGTCAGATAAGGGTAACGTAACCATATATGCCCTAGTGAGGTGCCCTGGCATTTGCAGTACACGTTTGGGCTCCATACAAGAAAGTGGGTGTCAATTTCCTTGAGTGTGTATACAGAGAAGGATGACTAAGTCAGCCCCTGACATTATAGATCTTCCTTTCAGAGACTAGGAAGACAATGTCCCCAGGAAGGAGCAGAGCAAGAGCGGACGTGATAGAAGTGTACAAGGGGATGAAAGGCATTCATCAAGAGCACTATAATAACATTCTCAAAGGTCTCCATCTAAAATAGAACACGAAAAAATACATTCACATAAGGTAAATTTAGTTTTAGAATAATAGAATAGTTAAACGCCTGGTGTAAACAGGGATTATGATGAGTTGTGAAGAAGAGAGTAATATCACCAAGGCCACTCATTAGGAAGCTTCCAGCACGGGGTGATGAAGTCTGCGCCTGCATGTTGTTGTTAAAGATTCGCTACCTGGAACAATAGTTTCCAAGTCTAGCACGTGGTCCTATGGCGGCAGCCCGTGTATTGCGCCTGAAGCATTTGGATAAGAGCCCACACACACACACTACACGTGCCAGGACGGGGCTGCTGGGCCCTCTCCAGCATCCTTTATTCTTATGTGAAATTAAAGGGACAGAAGGACTCATTTTTGAGGAACACGACACAGTCCACATTGGGTTCAGGCTCCAAGCTCCCGTACCCCCGAGTGTCAACAGTTTCAATGGAAGAGGTGGTGGTGGGACTGGGGGATGGGAGGGGGGTGGGGGTGAAAGTAATGATAGCGTGGACGTGGCGCGCCACTCTTGTAGTGAGGAATGTACTATCATGCCCCTATCTTCTCCCCCCTGACCACTCTACCCCTCCTTTCTTTCATGCATTCCGCTTTAGCTCTTGTGCAGGGCCCAAGAAGCTAACAGCCCATGCATTGGAGACACAGACTAACTAAATAAATATATTTATAGGTTAGGATGAATAGAGCATCAGGTATAAGAACTATGTCACCATTTAGTTTCTATCTCGACCATAAATTGAAACCCGGATCCGTATGACGCGAAATCCGAACGCTTCACTCGGCGCGAGGCCCAGTGCTTTATATGTGTGTGTGTGTGTGGGAGGGGGGGGAGGGGACCTCCATATCTGGGGTCACCACACCACTGGATACGATACCTTCGTCAAGCATGCGACCAGCTACACTAGGCAAATTCCCCTTTTGTGAATAAGAGAGACCATTTACATCACTATATGCCCTAACTTGAGACTTACTACTGCAGAAAATATATATTTTCAACACCAAACGTCTCCCCAAAGGGGTGGGGCAAAATTCTGCCACGGGTGGTAATGGCCTGCTCCAGGTGAGTGGTTGTGGGGACAGGTGGATGATCTGAATGTCGCCTGTTATAGCAGGGTGAGGGGGGGGGGGGGTGGCATACATGAGACACCACCAGGACCAGGTGTACCAGCGACACCACACACCCAAACACGGGGACTGAAAGTAGTCACACACCACACACACACACACACACACACACACCACACACACACACACACACACCACTCACTCACTCACCACCACTCACACACCACACACAACCACACACCACACACACAACACACACACACACACATCACTCTGAACTTTAGGTCAGGTTGACAATGAAATCATAGGTGATTGGTGGAGGCTGACTCCATACACAGTTTCATGTAGATATGATAAGCCCAATAGGCTCAGGAACCTGTACACCGTTGTTGAACGGTTGAGAGGCGGGACCAAAGAGACAAAGACTCAACCCCCGCAAACACAACTAGGTGAGTACAACTGATCACCACACACACACACACATCACAGGGTGTGTGCTCACACAACGTTGAGTACCAACACACACACAACACACACACACAGGGTGATGTGGGGTGTGTTTTTCCATGTCGTAGGGGATAACCTGGTGGATAGCGCGCAGATTGCGTAATATCTGTGGCGCGGTTCGATTCCCCCATTGCACCCGGCGAGAAACAAATGAGGCAAAGTGGTGTCTTTGCACCCTGAATGCCCCTGTGGTACCTAGCAGTAATAGGTACCTGGAGTTAGTCCAGCTGTCACGGGCTGCTTCCCTGGGGGTGGGGTTGTGGTGTGTGTGTGTGATGTTGTGTGTGGGTGTGTTTTTTTTAAAAAAAATGAAAAAAAGTAGTTAGTGTAGTTATAAACAGTTTTCGATTGACAGTTAAGAGGCGGGTCCGAAAGAGCAAAAGCTCAACCCCCGTAAAAATCAACTAAGTGAATACACACTACACACAACACACACACACACACACACAAACCCACAGGATGAGAGGAAATGACGAACCAGCGAGACTCGACCTAGTCTTCACTCGTGAAGGACTCCGACATAAGAGAAATCGGTTTTGATGCCCCAGTAGAATGAGCGACCACGTGTATGGTGTTTGAGTACCTGATTGAAGAAGGGATTATTGAACACGAGGAGAGATACCGAAAACAAAAGGTTAGCATACCGAAAGGGAAACTATGAGGAGATAAGAAAATTCCTAACCAGATATAGCATAGGAACAGAGCTCAGGGAAAGACGGCCCAAGACATGATGGACTACATCACGCAGAGTGCAAGGACGCAGCAACAACAGTTTGTCCCAGTCCAAAAGGAAAACCATGAAATGAAGATGAGAAACCCATGGTTTAATCAGAGATGTAGGCTAGCTAAGCAGCAAAGTAAAAGGGCATGGAGAAACTATAGAATAACAGGACATTGAGAGCAGAGAAAGAAACCAGAATGCCAGGAATGAATATGTCAGTGATGAGAAGAGAGGCAGAAAGACAATACGAAAGATGATATCGCAAGCAAGGCAAAGACATCAGCCTAAATTGCTGCATAGCCACATCAGAGTCGTCCCTGGCAGGGTGGTGAGAGTCAGCACATACAACACAGCCAACCTTACCTCTCCTGCTTCATCTCTCCCTTCATGTACTTAATAGTTACTTACTCTCAAGTTATTTCTTTCAGTATTATGTCATAATGGCCATATCTGATGTTATTATACTGCATATGATATACAAGTATAATTATCACTGTTAGGCCTGCGCCTTCATCTTGTGTAACCCACTAATATTCCTGAAATTGTGTAAAAGAGATTACTATATATATGGTCTATTTTAGTGACCGGTGATACACTATATTATGAAGTCAATTATAAATGTTCAGACATTATGTAATAACGTTTGGGAATTTTCATTGAATTGGGAAAGGTAGAATGGGAGTAGTTGGGGTTGAAGGGGTTGATTAAGGTGAGAGGGAGGCGAAGGTGGGCGAGGTTACAGCCGTCAGCGGCTCTTACAGCGCAGTTTGTATTTTGTAAATATTAATTTAGCAAGAGGAGAAGCAATGCTGAATACTTCTTTATTCTGTTGTACGGTGTTTGATGACGGGAGATGTTTGACTCGCCCTTCTAGTGATGTGGTGTTCCTGCCTGCTGAGTTTACCATCCCTGAAGTGGTGCTGGTTACTGGTTACTGTGAGTGACTACTGGTTACTGTGAGTGACTACTGGTTACTGTGAGTGACTACTTGTTGTGGTTACTGTGAGAGACAAGCGGTGGTGGTGGTGTAATACATCTACCTACGTATGTACTGTCTGCTTGTTTGTGGGGTCCAGTTGTCATTGGCCCCACGGCCCGGTCTCTGACCTGGCATCCTGTTCTACCTGTTGACTACCTACCGGTCTCTGACCAGGCCTCCTGGTTGTTGATCTGGTCAACCAGGCTGTTGGACACAACTGCTCGTGTCCTGACGCATGAATCATACCCTGGTTGATCAGGTATCCTTTCGAGGAGTTTATCAAGTTCTCTCTTGAACGCCTTGAGAGGTCGGAGTGTTGAACAGTCTTGGGCCCTTGATGTTAATAGAGTTGTCTCTCGGCGTACCCAGTGCACCTTTAGCTTTTTAACGGGGGCTCTTATTAACCAGGTACAACGTAGGCACCTCAGCCCGGTTGATAAGGTGCCCTTTGGAGATGTTTGTGGAGTGAGATGTTGGTTGACCCGTCACTTCCTGTAGGAAGTTTCCCCAAGTACCTCGTGGAAATTTCCACTTTAGTTCCGTCACTATGTGAGGTTAAAGTAATGTGCACCTTCAGCCTTGAGTCCAAGGCTTTAGCTTAAGTTGCAGTGTTGTGGAAGATGATGTTGATTATGTCAGGTCTCCCACAGTTACGACATTCTGGCAAAATCATGGACGTCTTCTTGAATGTTGGAGGTATGTTGTTATGGGCTGACACGACGTGCTTGCCTATTGTTCTCTGTGTACTAGTTTACCTGGAGCTTACCTGGAGAGAGTTTCGGGAGTTCTTCTACTCCCCCGAGCCCAGCCTGAGGCCAGGCTCATCTGACCGGGGAGAATCTCTTACCTTTCCAGTTGTGTTTTGTATTTACTTTTGAAGTTGTGGATTGAGGTGGCATCCGCGACTTTCTCTTGCAGTGCATTCCACTGTTACACTGACCAGCTACACTGAGTGCTTCCTTACGTTCTAGCGGCTCACTTCCGCCACTATTTCCACCCATCTCCTCGTGTTCTGTGTTCTTTCAGCTAAACGTTTGGACACTATACACTATGTTGTAGGTGCGACTATATCCTCTTTGTTCCTTCTCTCTGGGGCTGTAAGCTTGAGTTCCCTTAACTTGTCCTTGTTACAAACTTAGTACATTTTCAAGTTTAGTTTTGCGCTTCTTGAGGTGTGGATTCCATGCTGGTGCTGCATCTTGTATAATTAGTCTGATATAGGTTTATAAATAGTCTTGAATGAGTCCTCCTTCTTAAGCGATATTCTTGTGTGGCACTTTCCTATAAGCAGCCACTTTATCCTTTGTATGGGAAATTGTGCCCAATCATGTCCTCTCGTAAGTCTTTTTCTGTTTCCAACTACTGTAGTTCAATTGCTCTTGTGTACGATACTTTCCTCCTTTCTTTTACCTTTTTCCCACCATCATTACCTTACATGGTTAGGTTGAAGTCTAACAGCCATGTCTGCCCACTACTGATGTTTGTCAACATTTTACATTTAGTATTCTACAGTCCTCCAAGTTTTTACTTAACTCATAAGTTTTTCCTTCTATACATAGCAGTTTATCAATACACTCTCTTGGGTAGGTTATTTACACAGAGTACGAACAGTAACTGGCCAAGGACCTCAATAATAACCACTGCCCAGTACTACTTCTTGTGGTAAGTCTTCTCCCGCCCTTGGTGCCAGTTTGGGCTCTGTTTTCTAGAACTCCTTGAACTTAGCGTTGAATTCCTCACACTTTTTTGCCTTAACGTGATTGCATGATCCTCAGTTGTGGGGTTTGTCTTCATCTGACTACATTAGCTTGTATTGATGCTTTACCTTTGTCATTATATCTTTCTCAAATTAGTGTTCTGCATCTCTCCTGGCTTTTTAGGAACACATTTCCGATTTACTTTTACTCATTCCTGTTAGCGTCCTCTCTGTTTCCGTATATTTCTCCTCCCCTCCCCCCTGGTTCTTGACTCTTATTTTTGCTTCGCTGCATTGTCTATTGAACCACAGTTTCTTGCCTCCTCTCATCGATGTCGTTCCCAAGGGGGATGGACTTCTGTCCATTTTCTTGCTACATTTTTCATTGTTTTATTTTTAATTTTTTCCCTCTTGTTCGCTTTCTCTTGTTACTGTATGTACTCCCTCAATCTTGTGTAGTCTTCCTCTCATTAGTCTCTAGCCGTATGCCACCCAATGTTTAGTGAGCTCGACCATGTAGCCACTAACACAGTGGTCGCTGGCTCCAAGGGGCAGCTTTGTAGGCATCGTCGCTCTTCATGATTATATGGTTGATGAAGCTGAATATTTAAGGTGTTGTTTTATTGGGTCGTCGGTGACGCGCGGAACTAGTTTATTATTATTAACATCTTTATTGATAAAATTAATTACAATTTTGCGTAATCTGAGGATTTTGATAGTCTTATTAAAGTGAGGATAATGCTGGTATTCACTGTCACGCAGGACAGAGGGTCATACATAAGACAATAGGTTATATAGGAGTTCCGGACCAGCCGGGCTGTGGTGGGTATGTGGGCCTGCGGGCCGCTCCAAGCAACAGCCTAGTGGACCAAACTCTCACAAGTCAAGCCTGGCCTCGGGCCGGGCTTGGGGAGTAGAAGAACTCCCAGAACCCCATCAACCAGGTATCAACCAGGTCTAAACTGTAGGCTGAGAAGTAATGATGGCTTTGGAGTTTAGTGACGAGTTAAACACGTCACTTGCTAGGGAGGAGGAGTTGGGTATATATATAGATAGAGTGAGGGAGTGGCTGTGAACACACTAAGCAGGAATAGTGTGAGCCCTTATAGCAAGGGAGTGAGGAAGCCCGCCTGGCAGCTACCAGGCTTCACCAGTCACCCTCCTCACCCCACCATAATCACCAGGTATATTATAAATATAGTTGTTATATTGTGTGAAGGCGCGGTTTAATGAAGGAAATTACCGTAATGGGAGAGGCGTCAAGTACAGTTGAAATATGAGCCATAATTATCAACACTTCTGGTCCACATGTCACACGGCTGTCAGCACTAATGAACACTGCGGGAAAGAAACTGATGAGTTGACAAGGGGAGACTCAACAAACATTTGCCCTACGTTTGTTATCCTCAACTTTTATATGGTCCGTGTGCACAACGAGGCGATATCACGCATTATGACAACTAAATACTGTCTTTAATGTTATCTTTGCCAACATTTGAGGCGGTAATTTATGTGGTTTAGAAACGTGTGTGTTTGACTCAGCAGCCTCGTGTGTTTGACTGTGAGCAGTGCTCCCCCCACCAGCAGGTGTTGGGTGCTCCCGCTGCTCTTGCTCTTACAAGTAGCGTGTTTCACCAAGCTTTGCACAAGATTTGCTTCCTTATTGACACGCACATTACACTAGAGGCCATAGTCTGGTAGTAGGTCCCATCCCAAGAGGGGTGTCTGGGCGTCGGGATCCCGTGAAGAGATTGGCCTCTTCTGAATCAATGTGTCACGACTCTTTATTACTACGCGAGTGGTGAGAGTCACTGTGTCAGATCTTGACACATGTTGGTGTAAAGCACGGGCGGGGGACCTTTTGTCCTACCACAACCACATTATACTTAGCGAAGATTTCATATGGCCACACTCCCTTGCTATTCTGCGCTCTGTTCATTCAAGTATGTCATAAACAAACTTTACCTGTAATTTAAATTGTTTCCGAATGTCGGACTGTACATTAAAAGGCTGCAGGCTCCCCACCCCTGGTGTGAAGCAGTGCCACTAACAGCAAGTGTGAGGGCCTCTCACACTCTACAATATACCAAGGGCTTATCCTCAAGAACCGTTCGCTTTCAATTTCTTGTCTTCATAAGGGGGAACTATGAACATACTTGTAACAACTTATCATGTTCCTTCCAGCTGTTTCTGATCATCGATACTGTCAGGCCTTCATCAAGTCATAGCTATTAGCACCAACAGTGCGGGTTGGTCCCAACCCGCACGCCCTCTGCTCTACTTGAGGTCGATCTCGAACCCATTGTTGATGTGACGACTTATATTGAATTTTGTAACTAGCTCATCAAGATTGTAACTTGCTTAGCTAAATGAATTGTGGGGTTCAGTCCCTGAGCCCATTATGTGCCTCTGTAACCCTTTCCACTACCGCCCACAAGATGGGTATGGGGTGCATAATAAATGAACTAAACTAACTCTGCTCCTGTACACTCCTGCTGGCACCTGCTGTTATGTGCGCGCCCACACACGCGCCTCACCTGTGTGCCTGTATTCAGTTTTGGTGCCTGTAGGATCTACCTGTTAGCTCTTGGACCCCGCCTTTCTAACCGTCGGTTGTCAAATGTACTGACTCCAGAACCTAGTTTTCCCTTATATCCACTACTTTTATTATTCTCTCTCTCTCTCTCTCTCTCTCTCTCTCTCTCTCTCTCTCTCTCTCTCTCTCTCTCTCTCTCTCTCTCTCTCTCTCTCTCTCTCTCTCTCTCTCTCTCTCACACACACACACACACACACACACACACACACAGAGGAGGCTGACTCCATACACAGTTTTAAATGTAGATATGATAGAGCCCAATAGGCTCAGGAATCTGTACACCAGTTGATTGACAGTTGAGAGGCGGGACCAAAGAGCCAAAGCTCAACCCCCGCAAGCACAACTAGGTGAGTACAGGTAGCTGAGCAGACAGCGCGCAGGACTCGTAATTCTGTAGCCCGGGTTTGATTCCCAGACCAGGCAGAAGGAAATAGGCAAAGTTTCTTTCACCCTGAATGTCCCTTTACCTAGCAGTAAATAGGTATCTGGGAGTTAGACAGCTGTTATGGAGCTGCTTCCTGGGTGTGTGTGTGTGTGGAGGGGGGGAAATAGTAGTTAGTAACAGTTGATTGACAGTTGAGAGGCGGGCCGAAAGAGCCAAAGCTCAACCCCCGCAAGCACAACTAGGAGAATACACACGTGTTCTCAGTCTCCCCCTCCGATTCTTTTCAAACTTTCCCTTTCACCTGATCACTCCTCGCTACTCCCATAATCATTACGTTGTTGTTGTTGTTTTAGATTTAGCTACTCAGTACGAAGTATCCATGTAGCACGGGCTATGGTGAGCCCGTAACTTATCTGGCACAGGAGCGGAGCAAGTAGCACGGGCTGTGGTGAGCCCGTAACTTACCTGGCACAGGAGCGGAGCAAGTAGCACGGGCTATGGTGAGCCCGTAACTTACCTGGCACAGGAGCGGAGCAAGTAGCACGGGCTATGGTGAGCCCGTAACTTACCTGGCACAGGAGCGGAGCAAGTAGCACGGGCTATGGTGAGCCCGTAACTTACCTGGCACAGGAGCGGAACAAGTAGCACGGGCTATGGTGAGCCCGTAACTTACCTGGCACAGTAGCGGAGCAAGTAGCACGGGCTATGGTGAGCCCGTAACTTACCTGGCACAGGAGCGGAGCAAGTGGCACGGGCTATGGTGGGCCTGTAGTGTACTCCTTACTCCTCCCACCTCCCTTCTACCTCTCTACCTCCTTCACCTCACTCCCTCACCTCACCCCTACCTTAGGGGCACTGGTAGCTGAGTGGACAGCGCGCTGAACTCTTAATCCTGCGGCCCGGGTTCTAATCCCGGCGCCGGCGAGGAACAATAGCCAGAATTTCTTTCACCCTGATGCTCCTGTTACCTAGCAGTAAATAGGTACCTGGGAGTTACACAGCTGTTACGGGCTGCTTCCTGGTGTGTGTGTGCGTGGGGGAAAAGTAGTTGGTAATAGTTGATTGACGGTTGAGAGGCGGGCCGAAAGAGCAGAGCTCAACCCCCGCAAGCACAGCTAGGTGAATACACACACACACACACACACACACACACACACACACACCTGGTGTGTGTGTACTCACCTAATAGGTGAGTACACACACACAGATGAGCCACAGAGACGCTAGAAAGATTTTTTTCAGTGTCAGAGTAGTTAATAAATGGAATGCATTAGGCAGTGATGTGGTGAAGGCTGACTCCATACACAGTTTTAAATGTAGATATGATAGAGCCCAGTAGGCTCAGGAATCTGTACACCAGTTGATTGACAGTTGAGAGGCGGGACCAAAGAGCCAAAGCTCAACCCCCGCAAGCACAATTAGGTGAGTACAATTAGGTGAGTACACACTGACTCACTCACTCACTCACTCACTCACTCACTCACTCACTCACTCACTCACTCACTCACTCACTCACTCACTCACTCACTCACTCACTCACATCCCCAGGATACAATCCTTAGCAGTGGTCTAGATGACGTGTAGCAGAGGTAACTTATGATAACGTGATGCACAGCGCTTTGAGATGACCAGGGATCTGTGATTTTAAATTTTAAATTTTGCCCCGAGGGGCGAGTTTATTGGGCAGCGTCACTCATCTTGTGAATGATGGACACACCGCCATAGTGACAGTATTGGGCAGCGCCACTCATCCTGTGAGTGGACACACCGCCATAGTGACAGTATTGGGCAGCGCCACTCATCCTGTGAGTGAACACACCGCCATAGTGACAGTATTGGGCAGCGCCACTCATCCTGTGAGTGGACACACCGCCATAGTGACAGTATTGGGCAGCACCACTCATCCTGTGAGTGGACACACCGCCATAGTGACAGTATTGGGCAGCGCCACTCATCTTGTGAGTGGACACACCGCCATAGTGACAGTATTGGGCAGCGCCACTCATCCTGTGAGTGGACACACCGCCATAGTGACAGTATTGGGCAGCGCCACTCATCTTGTGAGTGGACACACCGCCATAGTGACAGTATTGGGCAGCGCCACTCATCTTGTGAGTGGACACACCGCCATAGTGACAGTATTGGGCAGCGCCACTCATCCTGTGAGTGGACACACCGCCATAGTGACAGTATTGGGCAGCGCCACTCATCTTGTGAGTGGACACACCGCCATAGTGACAGTATTGGGCAGCGCCACTAATCTTGTGAGTGGACACACCGCCATAGTGACAGTATTGGGCAGCGCCACTCATCCTGTGAGTGGACACACCGCCATAGTGACAGTATTGGGCAGCGCCACTCATCCTGTGAGTGGACACACCGCCATAGTGACAGTATTGGGCAGCGCCACTCATCTTGTGAGTGGACACACCGCCATAGTGACAGTATTGGGCAGCGCCACTCATCTTGTGAGTGGACACACCGCCATAGTGACAGTATTGGGCAGCACCACTCATCCTGTGAGTGGACACACCCCCATAGTGACAGTATTGGGCAGCGCCACTCATCTTGTGAGTGGACACACCGCCATAGTGACAGTATTGGGCAGCGCCACTCATCCTGTGAGTGGACACACCGCCATAGTGACAGTATTGGGCAGCGCCACTCATCCTGTGAGTGGACACACCCCCATAGTGACAGTATTGTGCAGCGCCACTCATCTTGTGAGTGGACACACCGCCATAGTGACAGTATTGGGCAGCGCCACTCATCCTGTGAGTGGACACACCCCCATAGTGACAGTATTGGGCAGCGCCACTCATCCTGTGAGTGGACACACCGCCATAGTGACAGTATTGGGCAGCGCCACTCATCCTGTGAGTGGACACACCGCCATAGTGACAGTATTGGGCAGCGCCACTCATCCTGTGAGTGGACACACCGCCATAGTGACAGTATTGGGCAGCGCCACTCATCCTGTGAGTGGACACACCGCCATAGTGACAGTATTGGGCAGCGCCACTCATCTTGTGAGTGGACACACCGCCATAGTGACAGTATTGGGCAGCGTCACTCATCCTGTGAGTGGACACACCGCCATAGTGACAGTATTGGGCAGCGCCACTCATCCTGTGAGTGGACACACCGCCATAGTGACAGTATTGGGCAGCGCCACTCATCCTGTGAGTGGACACACCGCCATAGTGACAGTATTGGGCAGCGCCACTCATCCTGTGAGTGGACACACCGCCATAGTGACAGTATTGGGCAGCGCCACTCATCCTGTGAGTGGACACACCGCCATAGTGACAGTAATGGGCAGCGTCACTCATCCTGTGAGTGGACACACCGCCATAGTGACAGTATTGGGCAGCGCCACTCATCCTGTGAGTGGACACACCGCCATAGTGACAGTATTGGGCAGCGCCACTCATCTTGTGAGTGGACACACCGCCATAGTGACAGTATTGGGCAGCGCCACTCATCCTGTGAGTGGACACACCCCCATAGTGACAGTATTGGGCAGCGTCACTCATCCTGTGAGTGGACACACCGCCATAGTGACAGTATTGGGCAGCGCCACTCATCCTGTGGGTGGACACACCGCCATTGTGACAGTATTGGGCAGCACCACTAATCTTGTGAGTGGACACACCGCCATAGTGACAGTATTGGGCAGCGCCACTCATCCTGTGAGTGGACACACCGCCATAGTGACAGTATTGGGCAGCGTCACTCATCCTGTGAGTGGACACACCGCCATAGTGACAGTATTGGGCAGCGCCACTCATCCTGTGAGTGGACACACCGCCATAGTGACAGTATTGGGCAGCGCCACTCATCCTGTGAGTGGACACACCGCCATAGTGACAGTATTGGGCAGCGCCACTCATCCTGTGAGTGGACACACCGCCATAGTGACAGTATTGGGCAGCGCCACTCATCCTGTGAGTGGACACATCCGCCATAGTGACAGTATTGGGCAGCGCCACTCATCCTGTGAGTGGACACACCGCCATAGTGACAGTATTGGGCAGCGCCACTCATCCTGTGAGTGGACACACCGCCATAGTGACAGTATTGGGCAGCGCCACTCATCCTGTGAGTGGACACACCGCCATAGTGACAGTATTGGGCAGCGCCACTCATCCTGTGAGTGGACACACCGCCATAGTGACAGTATTGGGCAGCGCAACTCATCCTGTGAGTGGACACACCGCCATAGTGACAGTATTGGGCAGCGTCACTCATCCTGTGAGTGGACACACCGCCATAGTGACAGTATTGGGCAGCGCCACTCATCCTGTGAGTGAACACACCGCCATAGTGACAGTATTGGGCAGCGCCACTCATCCTGTGAGTGGACACACCGCCATAGTGACAGTATTGGGCAGCGCCACTCATCCTGTGAGTGGACACACCGCCATAGTGACAGTATTGG
>WNGS01164858.1:62027804-62040900 GCA_020271785.1 Procambarus virginalis
GGAACGATGATTAGTTCTTGTCTGTTCACGGTTGATTTCGTGGGAAGTGGTTTTATCTATGATCATCAGTGGAATCACTGATGGGAATTCTGTAATTGTTTGAACATTGAGAGGCAACATTCTGTGAGAAACTTTTAGTCCTGATTTGGGGGAGCGTTGCCTAATATTTCCTTTGTTATTTTATTTTAATTACTGCATGTATTAATAATTACATCATTTTTGTTATGCATGTTATTCTAACCATTTACTAAGTTACTTTAAGATTACTCTTGTCACATTATTTTGCTCCATGTAAGTTTAATTAAATAATGTTAGTTTGGCAATTTCCGCGGGCAGAAGTAATGTTTTCACTCCCGCAGTTTTGTAGTCAGTAACTCGTCTGGGGCAGGAGAGCTAACATCTGTAGAAGATAAGTCTGTTATATATATTGTTTTGCCATACATAATTTTTATAAGGGAGAAAATACTTCAAATTGTTTTATATATCATTTTGTCCATCTGTATTTATGATTAATACTACTGATTATATTGTTAAAATATATATATTAATATTTTATATGTATATTTCTAGTCCTAAGGGATAAATACCTTACTTGTGCTTGTGCCAGTCATGTGGATACACTGGTGACCCGCTCTATATTACAGCAATTCCATGACCTTAGACAACAAGTTCTCTTAATGCTGTACAGGGTTACGAGCCGTAACGAACGATCTGGTAACACTGCTCACCCCTCTTTTTCTTGCCTGATTTTTGTTGCCTGGTTGTAAAATTTAATAAGCCCTGGGAGGCAGGAGTTCCCATTACTGAACCCATGTTGATGCTGTTACAAAGTTCTTTGCTCTAGATGTTCCACTAGCTTTCTTCGCACAATCTTCTCCATCAGCTTGCATGGTATGCAGGTTAGGGACACTGGCCTGTAGTTCAGTGCCTCCTGTCTATCCCCTTTCTTGTATATCGGAACTACATTAGCTGCTTTCCAAATTTTTGGCAGTTTCCCTGTTGCCAGTGATTTGTTATGCACTATGGAAAGTGGCAGGCACAGTTCTTCTGCTCCTTCCTTAGTATCCAAGGGAAATTGCATCTGGGCCTATAGCCTTTGTCACATCCAACTCTAGTGAACACTTCTTTACTTTCTCACTGGTAATCTCAAACTCTTTTAGTGGTTCCTGGTTAACTATTCCCTCTCTTATCTCTGGAATCTCTCTTTTCTCTAAGGTGAAGACCTGCTGGAATTTCTTATTCAGTTCCTCACACACACTTCCTTGTCGTTTGTAGTGAATCCTTCTGCCCCTATCCTTATGTTCATTACCTGTTCCTTTATTGTTGTTTTCTCCTGATGTGGCTGTGCAACAATTTAGGTTGAGTCTTTGCCTTGCTTGCGATGTCATTTTCGTATTGTCTTTCTACCTCTCTTCTCATCCTGACATATTCATTCCTGGCACTCTGGTATCTTTATCTGCTCTCAAGTGTCCTGTTATTCCTATAGTTTCTCCATGCCCTTTTACTTTGCTGCTTAGCTAGCTTACATCTCTGATTAAACCATGGGTTTCTCATCTTCATTTCACTGTTTTCTTTTGGACTGGGACAAACTTGTTTGCAGCTTCCTTGCACTTCTGTGTGATGAAGTCCATCATATCTTGGGCCGTCTTTCCCCTGAGGTCTGTTTCCTATATTATATCTGTTAGGAATTTTCTTAACTCCTCAAAGTTTCTCTTTCGGAATGCCAACTTTTTGTTTTCAGTACCTCTCCTCGAGTTCAATAATCCTTCCTCAACTAGATACTCAAACGCCAGTACTCTGTGGTCGGTCATACCTATTGGGCCTCAAAGCCGATTTCCCTTATGTCGGAGTCGTTCAGAGTGAAGACTAGGTCGAGTCTTGCTGGTTCATCGTTTCCTCTCATCCTAGTGGGTACCTGACATGTTGGGTTAGAAAGTTTTATGTCGGCACCTCCATTAATTAGCTCTCCCATGTATCCTCTCCTCCATGCGGTTCTTGTTCTCCCAGTCTATCCTTCCGTGATTGGATTCTCTCATAATGAGCAGATGGGATCTATTTCTACAGGCAGCAGAGGCTGCCCTCTCAATTATAGTGTTAACTGCCATGTTGTTGTTGTCATACTCTTGCCTTGGTCTTCTGTCATTTGGTGGAGGGTTATATATCACTGCTACTACTACTTTTGGTCCTCCCATCGTGATGGTGCCTGTGTATGTAGTCTCTGATCCCTCGCAGTCCGGGATGACCATCTCCTTGAAACTCCATTCCTTTCTCATTAGTAGGGCCAGTGTGTGTGTGTGTGTGTGTGTGCACCTAGTTGTATTCACCTAGTTTTGCTTGTGGGGGTTGAGCTCTGCTCTTTCGGCCCGCCTCTCAACTGTCAATCAACTGTTTACTAACTACTTTTTATATTTTTTTCATCTCAACCAGGAAGCAGCCTGTTGTGACAAGCTGACTAATTTCTGTTACCTATTTACTGCTAGGTAACAGGAGAATCAGGGTGAAAGAACTCTGCCCATTGTTTCTCTGGGCGCCGGAAATCGAGCCGGGACCAAGGGATCACGCGTCCAGCGTGCTGTGTGTGTGTTGTGTGGGTGTGTGGTGGGTGTGTGTGTGTGTGTGTGTGTGTGTGTGTGGGTGTGCGGTGTGTGTGTGTATGTGTATGTGTGTACTCCCTAGATGTACTCACCGAGTGGTGTGCAGGGGTTGAGCTTTGGCTCTTTGGTCCTGCCTCTCAACCGTCAATCAACTGGTGTACAGATTCCTGAGCTTCTCACACATCACTTCCTAGTGCATTCCATTTATTCTGACATTGAAAAAGTTGTTTCTAGTGTCTCTGTGACTCATTTGGGTACTCAGCTTCCACCTGTATCCCCTTGTGCGTGTACCACCAGTGTTACATAATCCACGTTTGTCTACCCTATCAATTCCACTGAGAATTTTGTATGTGGTGATCATGTCTCCCCGGCTCTTCTGTCTTCCAGCGACGTGAGGTGCAGTTCCCTCAGCCTTTCCTCGAAACTGTGGAAACACACTCATGCCTCTTTGTTCCGGGGGACTAACCTTGTGGCATACCTCTGAATTTTTCCAGCTTCGTCTTGTGCTTGACAAGGTGCGGGCTCCATGCTGGGGCCGCATACACCAGGATTAGTCTTACATACGTAGTATACAACATTCTGAATGATTCCTTACACAGGTTCTGAAGGCAGTTCCGATGTTAGCCATCCTCGCACATGCCACAGACGTTATTCTATTGATTTTTATATTATTTTTACACACACACACACACACACACCCAACACCACACACACACACACACACCACACACACACACACACACACCACACACACACACACCACCACACACAACACACACACACACACCACACCCCACTGCACCCTCTTACACTCACCGCCAACCCCACCCAACCCTCACCCCTCCTATGCACCTTCAGCCCACATTTAACCCCCTCACCTTGTGACCCCCTAACACCTTCCCCCCCATCTCCCTCTTCCCCTCTTCTACCCCAAAACCCCACCTACCCCCGATTCCCCCCTAACTAATAACCCTCTCTTCCACTCCAGCACCCATGCTCCATTCTCCTCTCAGCCCTCTGTCCTCAATATCCCTCTCCCCCCAACTCTCTCAACCTCTATCTGACTCTCAGTCTCACTCTATTTCTCAACCCCCTATGCTATTCAGACCCCTAACTTTCAGACCCATTATGCCCTTCCTACCCCCTAGATGCCCAGACCCCATTCGCCTACCAGGCACTCCCAGGCACCCCCTAGCACCCCCCCATTCACCCCCACAGCCCCCCATCGCCCCCAGACACCCCCCAGTCCCCCCAGACCCCCGGTGAAAGGGGAACTCTGACACCCGAGTTTCCAAGAAGAGTCTCAAGGTTTGGTACACCAATGCTGATGGGGTAGCCAATAAAGCAGAAGAGATAAAAGAAAGAGTTAGTGAGGCAGACCCAGACATAGTGGCAATAGTGGAAACTAAAATAAATGACATGATCTCGGATGCAATCTTTCCGGAGGGGTACCAGGTGATAAGAAAAGAAAGGACACAGAGACAGGGAGGAGGAGTGGCACTCCTAATAAAGCGGAAATGGAAGTTTGATGAGCTGGAAAATCCGGGTACCAATGAAAGCACGAGCTCCATACATGGAACTCTGACAGTGGATGGGAAGAAGATTGTAATCTTGATACTCTACAATCCCCCACCAAACAGTAGAAGGCCCAGGCAGGAGTACGAGGACAGCAACAAGGCATGTATAGATGAACTGCAGAGGGCAGCAACAATAGCGCATAGAATGAAGGCGAAGCTACTGGTCATGGGGGACCTAAATCACGGAGAGATAGATTGGGAAACGAGGAATCCCCATGGCGGGGAGGAGACCTGGGGAGCGAAGCTGGTAGACGTTATTGACAGGAATTTCCTAACACAGCATGTGAAGGAAGATACTAGGGAAAGAGGAGGGATACGCCCAGCCTATTAGATCTCATTTTCACCCAGAATGTAGAAGACATCGAGCAGTTGGAACATGAAATACCACTAGGAGCCAGTGACCATTGTGTCCTAGTCTTTGACTACATGATGGAGCTTAAAATTGTGACCAACGGTCAAGAGGTACGGGAAGGAGACTTGATTACAGAAAAGGGGACTACAGAAGGATAAGGACTACCTGGGAGAAGTGCAGTGGGAGGAAGAACTTAGAGGAAAAACAGTGCAAGGTATGATGAACCAAGTCATATTGAAATGCAAGGAGGCTGAAGAGAGATTTATTCCAACAATAAAGGAAAAAAGCAGGAGGGAATATAATAACCCATGGTTTAATAGACAATGTCAGGAAGCAAAGGTGAGAAGCAGGAGGGAGTGGAGGAAGTACAGAAGACAAAGGACAGAGGACAACAGGATTAGATGTAACAGAGCTAGGAATGATTACATTAACATAAGACGAGTGTCGGAAAGAAATTATGAGAATGATATTGCAGTCAAAGCGAAAAAGCAACCTAAATTACTACATAGCCATATAAGAAGGAAGATGTCGGTAAATGACCAAGTGACAAGACTGAGGAAAACAGAAGGGGCATATACAGAAAGCGACAAGGAAATCTGCGAGGTACTGAATGCAAATTTCCATGGAGTGTTCACAACCGAGCCTGAGCAGCTCCCATTGTTAGAAGCGATTACCCTAGATGAAAGACTATCAGATATAGAGGTGACAGCAGAGGAGGTAATGAAACAGTTGACAACACTGGATGCAAATAAAGCTGTTGGACCAGACAAAGTATCACCGTGGATACTTAAAGAGGCAGCGCAGGCTCTCAGCGTGCCTCTGGCAATGATCATCATTATGTATGTCGGGAGAATTGCCCAGTTGCTGGAAGGAGGCAAATGTCGTACCGATTTTCAAGAAAGGTGATAGGGAGGAGGCACTTAACTACAGACCCGTATCATTGACAAGCATCCCCTGCAAAATACTTGAAAGAATAATTAGGCTAAGACTTGTTGAGCACCTGGAGAGCATTGGGTTTGTAAACAAGCACCAACATGGGTTCTGGACAGGGAAATCATGCCTAACAAACCTTTTAGAATTCTATGATAAAGTAACAAGGATAAGGCAGGACAGAGAAGGCTGGGCAGACTGCATATTTCTTGACTGCCAAAAGGCCTTTGATACAGTACCGCACATGAGACTGCTATACAAACTTGAGAGGCAGGCAGGAGTAAGCGGAAAGGCCCTAGAATGGGTGAAGAACTACCTAACAGGAAGGAGCCAGAGGGTAATGGTAAGGGGCGAGAAGTCGGACTGGCGAACAGTAACAAGTGGAGTACCTCAAGGATCGTTGCTGGGCCCAATCCTCTTTCTAATTTACGTAAATGACATGTTTACAGGAGTGGAATCATACATGTCAATGTTTGCGGATGACGCAAAATTAATGAGAAGAGTTGTGACAGACGAGGATTGTAGGATCCTCCAAGAGGACTTAAACAGGTTGCAGAGATGGTCAGGGAAATGGCTACCGGAGTTTAACACCAGTAAATGTAAAGTTATGGAAATGGGATCAGGTGATAGGAGACCAAAGGGACAGTACACAATGAAGGGGAACAGCCTACCTGTAACAATTCGAGAAAGAGATCTGGGAGTGGATGTGACACCTAATCTAACTCCTGAGGCACATATAAATAGGATAACGACAGCAGCGTACTCTACACTGGCGAAAATTAGAACTTCATTCAGAAACCTAAATGAGGAGGCTTTTAGGGCGCTTTACACTGCCTACATGAGACCCGTCTTAGAGTATGCCACGCCATCATGGAGCCCCCACCTGAAGAAACACATAAGGAAACTGGAGAAGGTTCAGAGGTTTGCGACGAGGCTTGTCCCAGGGTTATGAGGGATGGGATATGAAGAGCGTCTGAAGGAACTGAACCTTACGACACTAGAGAAAAGAAGGGAGAAAGGAGATATGATAGGGACATAAAATACTCAGGGGGATTGACAAAGTGGAAATAGATGAAATGTTCACACGTAATAATAACAGAACGAGGGGACATGGGTGGAAACTGGAAACTCAGATGAGTCACAGAGATGTTAGGAAGTTTTCTTTTAGCGTGAGAGTAGTGGAAAAATGGAATGCACTTGGGGAACAGGTTGTGGAAGCAAATACTATTCATATTTTTAAGACTAGGTATGATAGGGAAATGGGACAGGAGTCATTGCTGTAAACAACCGATAGCTGGAAAGGCGGGATCCAAGAGTCAATGCTCGATCCTGCAAGCACAAATAGGTGAGTACACACACACACAAACACACACACACACACACACACACACACACACACACACACACACACACACACACACACACACACACACACACACACACACCCACCCACCCACCCACCACACACACACACACACACACACATACACACACACACACACACACACACACACACACACACACACACACACACACACACACACACACACACACACACACACACACACACACACACACACAACACACACACACACACACACACACACACACACACACACACACACACACACACACACACACACTCTGAACTTTTTTAGTGTCAGAGTGGTTGACAAATGGAATGCATTAGGAAGCGATGTGGTGGAGGCTGACTCCATACACAGTTTCAAGTGTAGATATGATAGAGCCCATTAGGCTCAGGAAACTGTATGTGAGAGTTTTTTGAGCCGTGCTGACTTACGTCAGTACATTGGAATAAATGCAATTGGTATAAGGAATTGAGCTCGGAAAATTTCTAAGAATTTTCTTATTCTTTAACCTTTATTCCTGTCGTGATATTCAACTAGGTCGCCTGAGGAAGGACTTGCTTAGCTAACACACCAGTGTAGTAAGCAGCTCATTCTTCACTTTGGGACCCTGTACGAACAATTGACTAGGCGCGAGCAAACGCCGAGACCCCAATGAAATTGAAATCCCCTCCACTTGGGTCGTCGACCTTCGCTAATCGCCGAAGCGAATCTAACGAGTAGGTCCTGGGCTCTCACAACAATAATTTATTGTTGTGTAGTGCCGTATATTTGATCCAAAGCTCAGAAATAAGTCTCCAATAGTCGAGTGTGAAGAACATTTGCATAACAATAATAATGTGTGAGGGTGTAACGAAAAGACAGTGTTAAACATAACAACTTAGTTTATTCAATAAAGTACTAACTACTACAACAAACAAAAAGAATGTCAATGACGTTACTCGAAATCCTTCCTGTGACACTATCAATGACAGCTAGACACCAGCCCTTCGGACTGCATAATGAACTAACTCGAACATAAGCGTGCCCACAGAGGAATCAACAAGCAAGCAAGAACTAACAGATCTATAATCACAATTACAACAAATGACACAGTGAGTTCTGAAACACGTCTCCAGTAACCCCCTAACTGTTCTACGCCTCGGTGCAGTCTACACCTGCAATAGCGGTTGCAAT
The DNA here is from genome assembly GCA_020271785.1 of Procambarus virginalis. Taxonomy (NCBI): domain Eukaryota; kingdom Metazoa; phylum Arthropoda; class Malacostraca; order Decapoda; family Cambaridae; genus Procambarus; species Procambarus virginalis. Next base: position 62,035,801 of record WNGS01164858.1, read on the forward strand.
GCAATCAAATCAGTAGCCTTTCAATGACATCAATAACTAATGGGTTCACTGGCAACTCCAGCACCCTTCCTCAAATTAATCTTTACGTTAACACTTCGCCCCACGGACGATCAACAATCAATACAATTGATTTACGTTAATAACACAATAACATTTACGTTAATTTAATAACTATTACAACTGTCACTAGTAACGCGGAAATTACACAACACTCTACCCGTCGAGCATTCAGTGAGAAAATCCCATTAATCCCTGTACTACAAGACAGCTGATTAATCTCTTTACTAGTTACGTTAATTTACGTTAATCGGTTACTAATCACTCAGCGATGGTAAACTCTGATTTACAATGTCCAAAGTGCTAAGAGAACGGTAATCACTCGTGATTACCTTTAGAGTAATTAATTACTATCCTCTAGATCAATAATTAAACAGTTAAATACGCAACCTTTCACACTGGCTCAGCAATTTTGATTAAGGTATGAATTCCGTCTGAGCCTTCCATACTCAGACCAATTCAGGTGGCTAATAACAGTAATTAGGCACCACGTTTACGTTATTCTAAAATGACGTTACTCTTCCCACGAGTCAATCAAGTGCCGGTACTTCCGGACATAAATAACGACGTTACGTTAATTGAACAATGTAGCATTCGTGTGAGTCGATCAACAAGGATCGAGATTAATTACTTTGACTTCCTGAAACACGTCAATTACCCGGCCCACTGACCGTTAATTACGACAGACAATACTCTAATTCTTATCTGGCTGGTGGCTAGGCTCCTTGAGACTACCGTAGCTGCTTGCAGGAAAGTAAATTAACCCAAACGTATTCTACGTTACTCATATTGTAAAAGAACAAATTCTCTTAAGCAATGGGCGTTCCCTCGGTTACGTTATATTAATTGCCTCGCAATCACCTCACTGAATACTGGACTTCGATGTCCTACCAGATAAACAGGAGAATATATGTATATCCAAGTACTCGTCTACAGCCGAGTTCACCCACGACAATGTCAAATCACACTAACAAATCACAGTGATTTACGTTACAATCCGGTTGCAATGACAATACTGCAGAACCTAGTAAAATAACATACAAGACATGAACCCTCTAGAACACTGCCCCCACACTGGCTTTACTGAACTGCAGTTACCCACGGTGATTGCTCAACTCTAGCAACAATCACTAACAATGACAACCCCTTTGCAACAACACACACTGCAAGTACTCTAATTTCCAAGTATTAGAATACTGCTCAATTACATGGACATCCTCTCAGTCCTTGGCTAATCTATGTATATACTCTGTTCCCGTGTGTACCCACACACACACACACACTGTACGTCTGTGCTCACAAGACGTACGTCCCTCAGGACTGACACGATGACAAGGATGATTATCTCCTCGTCCTCACTTCACTTCACCTACAGGTGCTGCGTGACAATGCGACGGAACACTTGACCTCGAATTCAAGCTTTAGAGACTACTAATCACCAGAAATACACACATAGGTACTTACATTCATACTGCCGGCTTACACACACCATTCCCATACATCAGGCACCCCGCTATGGGTGGCTGGCTCAGTGGTGGTAGGCTGGCTTGGTACCTCCGCGGTATCGTTCGTACAATGGCGCGCACCGAACCCTCCCACAACACGGCTTGTTTCGTACCCTCGACCCACCGGTAAGTGAAGCGTTCGTACACAGGTGACGCGCACAATGATTTCGTCTTAAACAAACATGGGAAATCTGCCTTAAAGCACTAACACTTATTTCCCCGTTCCCATCGACTGCTACAGAGCACTAGCAAGTCTAATCATCACTGGTATGGGATCTACGAGTCTGTTACTGCTCGTATGCACATTATCCCACGATCCCAGACCGATCACAAGATCTTCTCTACCCACTGTACACTGTCTTTTCCCCTCCAAGCGACGACTTCGGCCGGATTCTGTGACGACCGCTGTCGTAGATGAAGCAGGAGGTGCAGCAGCTGAGTAGTTAATTAAGCCACCCCGACGCACTATACTCAATTCGGCCAACTTGAGCATAGGAGCGTCTTGACAGGGTGATGGCTCCTCCAGAATGACGCTCACACCGTCGATTCCCGCGTATTCCTCGGAATAACCAATGAGAGGAAGGCATACTGGGGCCTACCTCTCTCCTCCAATCAGCGACGGTGTAGCATAGCCCCTAGGGCAACTCCAAGATGGCCGACCAACATGGCGGCTCAAGATGTTTACTAAGATGGCGTCTGTTTCCATGGCGACGGCTCAAATGGCTAGCGAGCGGGTGGCCCACAACTACCCACGCCAGCGGCCTAACTGTTTTCCCGCGCAAACCTAGTCCCTCGCACCAAGCTATACAATGAGAGATGCTATCGGCTCTATCTCTGTCCACAGACATGCTACCACGGCCACGGTAACATTTCTGGACTGCTGGTGACTGGGGCTCTCACCTGAGCTCAAACACTAGATGTTTCGGTTGCTGGTTACCAAAGTTAAGTCCGCACACTTAACAAGTGCACTTAACAAGTGTACTGGCCTCCCACAGGCATAAGAGTACTATTGTAAGTGAGCTGGTGAACCATCCCCTCACACTGTACACCTGTTGATTGACGGTTGAGAGGCGGGACCAAAGAGCCAGAGCTCAACCCCCGCAAGCACAACTAGGTGAGTTCAACTAGGTGAGTACACACACACACACACACACACACACACACACACACACACACACACATGAGTTATGAGGAAAGGCTGCGGGAAATGCAACTTACGACACTGGAAGACAGAAGAGTAAGGGGGGACATGATCACAACCTGCAAAATCCTCAGGGGAATTGACCGGGTAAACAAGGATGAACTATTCAACACTGGAGGGGCGCGAACAAGGGGACACAGGTGGAAGCTCAGTACCCAAATGAGCCACAGAGACATTAGAAAGAACTTTTTCAGTGTCAGAGTAGTTAGTAAATGGAATGCACTAGGAAGTGTTGTGGTGGAGGCTGACTCCATACACAGTTTCAAATGTAGATATGATAGAGCCCAGTAGGCTCAGGAATCTGTACACCAGTTGATTGACAGTTGAGAGGCGGGACCAAAGAGCCAAAGCTCAACCCCCACAAGCACAATTAGGTGAGTACAATTAGGTGAGTACAATTAGGTGAGTACACACACACACACACACACACACACACACACACACACACACACACACACACACACACTCACACACACACACACACACACACGCACACACACACACACACACACACACACACACATGGAAGATCCTGTGTATCGAATTTACTCAGTTTCTATGATCGAGCAACAGAGATATTACAGGAATGAGATGGTTGGGTTGACTGCATATATCTGGACCTAAAAATGGCTTTCAACAGAGTTCCACATAAGAGGTTGTTCTGAAAACTGGAAAATATTGGAGGAGTGACAGGTACGCTTCTAACATGGATGAAAAATTTTCTGACTGATAGAAAAATGAGGGCTGTGATGAAAGGCAATCTATCGGACTGGAGAAATGTCACAAGTGGAGTACCACAGAGTTCAGTTCTTGCACCGGAGATGTTTATTGTCTACATAAATGATCTACCAGTTTTTATACAGAATTATATGAACATGTTTGCTGATGATGGTAAGATAATAGGAAGGATAAGAAACTTAGATGATTGTCATGACCTTCAAGAAGACCTGGACAAAATAAGTATAAGGAGCACCACTTGGCAAATGGAATTAATGTTAATAAATGCCATGTTATGGAATGTGGAATAGGAGAACACAGACCCCACACAACCTATATATTATGTGAGAAATCTTTAAAGAATTCTGATAAAGAAAGAGATCTAGGGGTGGTTCTAGATAGAAAACTATCACCTGAGGACCACATAAAGAATATTGTGCGAGGAGCCTATGCCACGCTTTCTAACTTCAGAATTGCTTTTAAATACATGGATGGCGATATACTAAAGAAATTGTTCACGACTTTTCTTAGGCCAAAGCTAGAATATGCAGCGGTTGTGTGGTGCCCATATCTTAAGAAGCACATCAACAACCTGGAAAAGGTGCAAAGACATGCTCCTAAGTGGCTCCCAGAACTGAAGGGCAAGAGCTACGAGGAGAGGTTAGAGGCACTAAATATGCCAAAACTAGAAGACAGAAGAAAAAGAGGTGATATGATCACTACATGCAAAATAGTAACAGGAATTGATAAAATCGACAGGGAAGATTTCCTGAGACCTGGAACTTTAAGAACAAGAGGTCATAGATATAAACTAGTTAAACACAGATGCCGAAGAAATATAAGGAAATTCACTTTTGCAAACAGAGTGGTAGACGGTTGGAACAAGTTAGGGGAGAAGGTGGTAGAGGCCAAGACCGTCAGTAGTTTCAAAGCGTTATATGACAAAGAGTGCTGGGAAGACGGGACACCACGAGCGTAGCTCTCATCCTGTAACTACACTTAGGTAATTACACACACACACACACTTGATCTCGTTCTCGTTCGGTGAGGGAGGGTTGTGCCGCGCTCATCATTAAGGCTTCATATCTCGGGACATCAGAGGGATACGCGGGAAATTCGGTGTTCAGTGAGAATACAAAGTGCAACACACCAATTTGAAACTAGAAAACTTACGGATAGTGTCTGATAGTGCATATTAGTCAAGATCAGGGGTACGAGATCACTGCCAGGACAAACACGTGGGCCACTGAATGGTCAGTGTACACAACTAAATGTGATAGTGAAGATCATAACTAAAAGTGAATAGGATAGTGAAGAAGTGATTCTAAACGTGTGGCATTGAACTATATCGGTGCTAAGAGGAACAAGGAGCAGAGTACTGGTGATATATAACAACAAGTTGGAGGGACCTACGCCTGGCAGCGGCGTGGATGGAGACAACAGGCCTACCACTGTCAACAGTACTCAACACCTGTTTGTGCTGTGGGATGTTTTGAATTGGCGATAAGGGTAAGGCCTCTCACAAAGTTAGTCAGTCAATCGGTGTACAGTGGTATTGCTTTTAATAGTTAGTCTTGGATATAGGTTAACATAGCACATTTCCCTTGATATTCGTTTCCG
>WNGS01164858.1:62064763-62081671 GCA_020271785.1 Procambarus virginalis
ACCGAAAGTGGTACGTAAATTTTGAAAATGAAAAAAATGAAATAAATTTGTAGATTTTTTTTTTTTCATAAATCAGACAGTAAGTTATAGGTTCCTCTGATATGGTTAGGTGGGACAGGAATCTCTCCAAGTTTTCAAACCGTTATGAAAAACTATAATTGAAAAGTTTCCCTCGTCGCGCTAACCTTACCGAGTTAGGCGAGCGACGATCTCAAACAGGACAAACGGGACAGGAAGCGTCACTTTGTGTGAGTCGATTTAATTTCAAATAAACGTCCAATATTTGGGCCACAGGTGGCGCATGATGAACTAAAAGTGACGGAGTTTTTTAAGGAGGCAGCGGGTATGGGCGTTTACTGCATATTGCATGTAAGCTGTGCTCCTCCAGGTGTAGCTACAAGCAACTTGTACATCTCGAAACTAGCTTAGTCGCTACAGCGTTTGGTGATGAGATCCCTGTCAATCCACGCAATCCGGCCAATTCCACCAACTCGTCCGATACCACCAGTGCTGTACTGACGTCACACTGTTATGACCACACCCCCCGAGGCAGAGGACCGGAACCACCGCTATGACAGCCGCCAAGTTAGTGAGACCTCTGGCTACTTCGCGCAGCAAGCTTCTCCCTCACGGGTGGGGGGTGTCAGAAGTGCCTCAAATTAGCCTAAACTATGTGCATTCCCAATACCCTTGCAATAGATAGTAAGCATACTCGCCAACACTCAACTGAGGAGCTTCAGAGTCCAATCTCACACTCCCACTATGTCTCATTCAACCACAATGTAAACGCGCATCGGTCCAGTCTTGAGGTTTATCACGGGTGTTCACACTAATCACCCTCGTGGTTCCATCTCTCCAATCAATACTTACTTACAAGCACTCACACTATTTGGTAGAATAATGCAGTATAATGTTCACTTATACTAAGTAAAGTAAATATACTTAGTCACTTACACTTAGTAAATTATACTAAGTTACTTATACTGTACAATAAGTACACTGTACTTATGTTCCAAATTCCAAATAAAACATGATTATGACATCTACGGTTCAAATAACAAACATCTCTAACCATCATTTGATACATTATACCGTGTACTAAACCATTGAGGATACCATGTTATCTGAGATGATTCGGCGCCTAGCATCCCCGCGGCCCGGTCCTCAACCCAGCCTCCTTTTGTTACACATCCCCAGGAAGCAGCCCGCGCAGCTGTCTAGACTCCCAGGTATCTATTTACTGCTAGGTAACAGGGGCACTAGAGTGAAAGAAAAATTTTGCCCATTTCTCTCCACCGGGATCGAACCCGGAACCTCAGGACTACGAATCCGAAGCGCTGTCCACCCAGCTTTCAGGCGCCCTCAATGGCCCTTAGTGACGGTTACTATATACCAGATATTGTATATATTTTTTACGTTGCGGTCTTGATATATGGGAAAGGGCCGCAACGTGGGCCCACAGTCGTGGGAGCACACGTCCCGTGGGGCGTGCAACACGTCCCGTGGGGCGTGCAACACGTCCCGTGGGGCGTGCAACACGTCCCGTGGGGCGTACTTTTGCTTCTTCTACAGCTCTTTCTGTAGGTGAAGGGGGGGGGGGTTTCTCGGTGAAATGATGAGAACTGATGAGTTGGCCAAGACTTTTCTCTAAAGAGGGAATTGATTACCATCTTGGACTGCATTTGAGCAGCCTGAGGGCAGTAATATTCCGGGAATATCAACAAAATCTCGTAGACTTGAGGCAAAGTGAAATTCACACCATTTACTCCATTTATCATCGTTCTGTTATGCAGGAAGTACCGCATGTCTATGGGTCATCCAGTAAGGTTAGCAGACTTCTAGATGTTACCACTGCTAGGCTTAGACTCGGTACAAGTACCTCTGGGAGTTTGTAACATCTGCTGATGTAGATTTGACTAAATGTAAACTCTGTCAGCAGAACTATTCGCATACTTTGTGTTGTTATATAATGGAATGTAAAAAAATCGTAGAATTCAGAGATAACACCATCAGTGGAGTCCATGAAAAGTGTAAGTACTTCATTCATAATGATATACTGCCAGGAATCTTAGTGAAGTATCCAAAATTTGCTTACTGTAGGTAATGCATGCACATGACTATAAAGCTGCTGTCCACTTGGGTGGGTGTGGAGCAAGACTAGTAACTGTGTGACTCACCATAGATGTAAAGTGCCTTGTATAGTGACTGTTGTGAGCCTCTTGTTGAATCACTTGTGATATAAAAAGATCACTGATATGTATATGTATTTGTGTGCTGTGTAGACGATCATTGGTGCGGTGGTCACGGTACTGTGTACGTTTAGGGTGATCCTGGACGGCATGGGTTCGAATCCTGGCCGGGTCAAAGAGTTCTTAGTGATATATATATATGTATATATATATATATGTATATAATATATGTATATATATATGTATATATATATATATATATATATATATATATATATATATATATATATATATAAAGTGAGGGTACCACCTCTGGTGCCAATGTGGGGACCCATAGCCTCGGAGAAGAAAATAAAACGTATTCAGAGGAGACCTTGTGGTTTCTCACTGAACACTAATATTTTCTTCTCCTACCACCCCCATTCTTTTGTATGTACACATATATATTTGCTTTATTTGAACTGTGTTACAAAAAAGGAGTTACATATAGGTTACAAAGATGGTTATCATAGGTTGTCGAGTTCCTCCAGCTCCTCAGATGGCGGGCAGGAACCCTGGATGCAGTGCGCATTTCCTCTCTGTATCGCCACGCTGAGGCGCTGGAAAAGAAAGCTGGCAGCTCTAGGGTCCCTTGTTGTTTCAATGAGCCTAGAACCCAGTTCCTTCAAAAAACTGGTAGCACTTTACCCCAGGCGCCGAGTGTCTCAGAAGCAATGGGGACAAAATTGTAGTGGTGATCAAGTTCCCTATACTTACGGGATTTGGCTGCTTCCCTGTGGGTGGCAGCGCCACCTGGTTGTGCAACACTGAGGTCAATGTAGGTGTTAGCCAGGGTTGATACGCACGTGTAGTCCCATACCAACTGCTTGCCATTCTTCCAGGGGTTCACTGTGATACCATCCGGGCGACCAATAAGAGCATCAGAGTTACGGGGCGTTAGGTAACGAGGCTCTCTCTCGGCTGGGCATCCAGCTGTGGTGAGGCTCCTCTTGATGATGTCGTTAACTTCACTGTGCCTCGAGTGCCATCCTCCCGTGCTTTGGCAGAGTAGGCCATGGTGGCCGTACCTGTCAGCCACCACCTCGCCGCAAATACACCTATATCTGGTGTGGATTGGGGCAGCAAGGCGGAGGGCCACAGCAATTCGGAGGGCGTGTGGTGTGAGACGCGTGCCAGTTGCCGATATTGGGGTTGCTAACAGGAAATCCCCTGCATGAGGGGCTGCTACTGCTGTGAGGCGAGCAATGCCGTGCTGTGTTGATGCAGCACCCAGGCACCCAGGCATATATATATATATATATATATATATATATATATATATATATATATATATAGAGGTACAAGTACCTCTGGGAGTTTGTAACATCTGCTGATGTAGATTTGACTAAATGTAAACTCTGTCAGCAGAACTATTCGCATACTTTGTGTTGTTATATAATGGGCATAATATATATATATATATATATATATATATATATATATATATATATATATATATATATATATAATGGGCATAATATATATAATATATATATATATATATATATAATGGGCATAATATATATATATATATATATATATATATATATATATATATATATATATATATATATATATATATATATATATATATGCAATTGACGATCACTAAACACTGATCTTTTGTATGCGGAAAACCACAAAGAAATGGGGAAGAGAGATGAACGTGTTCATGAGTGTTGTGTGTTCATGAGGCTATTCTTTAATCTTTCATCCTTATTCTCTGACCGCTTAATCCTCTTTGACCATTCTAAGCTAAGCTATTCCTGTTTCTGGTAATTCTTTCCCTAGAGATGGGTTGGTCAGGTTCCAGGTGTTGGCCTGTATCCTCTCTCTCTTTCTCTATTCAGTCTGGTGTTGACAACGGCTTTAACAGGCCGAAACGGTCATCTCTCTTCCCCATTTCTTTGTGGTTTTTCTGCATATATATATAAGTCGTACCTAGTAGCCAGAACGCATTTCTCGGCCTACTATGCAAGCGCGATTTGCCTAATAGGGCGAGTGATTTTCTTTATTTAAAAAAAAATGTTTCCAATTAATTTATTTGAATTATTACTATTATATTATATTAAGAACATAAATTATTGACTTAGTTGTGTTAGTTTAGGTTAGGTTAGGTTAGGTTAGGTTAGGTTAGGTTAGGTTAGGTTAGGTTAGGTTAGGTTAAGATAGGTTAGGTTAGGTTAGGTAGGGTGGTTAGGTTCGGTCATATATCTTTGTTAGTTTTAACTCAAATTTAAACTCATTGACTCATACACAATGAAATGGATAGCTTTGTCATTTCATAAGAAAAAAATGAAAAATATATAAATTCAGGAAAACTTGGCTTATTAGGCAAATCGGGCCTTGCATAGTAGGCCGAGTACTGCGTTCTGGCTACTAGGTACGACATATATATATATATATATATATATATATATATATATATATATATATATATATATATATATATATATATATATATATATATGTCGTACCTAGTAGCCAGAACTCACTTTTTGGCCAACTATGCAAGGCCCGATTTGCCTAATAAGCCAAGTTTTCATGAATTATTATATTTTCTCTAATTTTTTTCTTATGAAATGATAAAGCTACCCATTTCATTATGTATGAGGTCCATTTTATTTATTGGAGTTAAAATTAACGTAGTTATATGACCGAACCTAACCAACCCTACCTAACCTAACCTAACCTAACCTATCTTTATAGGTTAGGTTAGGTTAGGTAGCAGAAAAAGTTAGGTTAGGTTAGGTTAGGTAGGTTAGGTAGTCGAAAAAACAATTATTTCAAGAAAACTTGGCTTATTAGGCAAATCGGCCCTTGCATAGTAGGCTGAGAAGTGCGTTCTGGCTACTAGGTACGACATATATATATATATATATATATATATATATATTATATATATAATATATATATATATATATATATATATATATAATTTTGTGTGTGTGTATGTGTGTATGTAACATTAACAGTTGAGTAATTAGCTTCAAAAGATTGCCACTTGCTTAGGTAAACGAACTCTGGGGTTCAGTTCATGAACCCATTATGTACCTCTGTAACCCTTTCCACCACCGCCCTCGGGATGGGTATGGGGTGCATAATAAATAAAGAATTGGAATCGCCTTCTTGTGTAGAGTCCTGGTCGCCGTTCTTATATGCGGCGAATATTATTCTCCTTACGCGAACTCCCAGTGTAAGTATTGGTATTATATTATCTTTATAACACCTGTAGTAGACTTCCACTTTTGGTTACATTTCTTATTGTTTCCTGGTATCTTTGGCGTTCAATCCCCCGACCATCCAAGTGGTTGGGCACCATTCCTTCCTCCCATCCTATTCCCACATCCTTATCCTGACTCCTTCCCAGTGCTACATGGTCGTAATGGCTTGGCGCTTTCTTCTGATAGTTCCATTCCATTCCTGGTATCTTTTCCCGTCCTCGTCACGCTACACTTGTCTTCAGCTGCTTCAAGGCCCTCACAGTGTTCACTAGAATTACAAAGGTGTTCTCCGAAATGTGTTGTTAAAGCTGGTGAGGCAGTGAGGAAGGTCTGGCAGGTGTGTACAGTTCATAGTATCTCACTGTTATACGCACGCGACACTGTGTTTGTCTATATCATTAATTTGTAGGTTTATCCTTAACTGCGTAACTTGTGGAGTGATGGATGCTCCAGTATGTGAATTTCCTTGTTTAGTGTCGACCCAAGTAGGGAACAAGATGAATCTACCGCCCACATCATCGTATAGAAATGTCTGTTCCGCGTTGTTTTTTATTTGGCTCAAGGAACAGAGGAAGGGACAGTACCTGTGTGAAAGCTTACATGAGTCACGTCGCGCCATGAGCCAGATATAGACAAAACGAGTGAAGTTGTAAGAGAGAAGAGAGGAGTATAGGGGTAGTGGAGGCGAGGGAGGAGCGAGGGACTTGTGATAACATCAAGACGCGGCTCCCCGGCTCGACCGGTCGACGGCTCTATGTAGATGAGACCATCCTCCCAGTCCCGTCCGGCCTCTCCGTACCCCCGGCGCTCACCGGGGACCAACGAAGGGGCTTACTGGCATTTTTAGGATATGACGACACTATTCACGGGAGAAGGGAGCATGCGGAGGACTCTTCTGAGTGTTGAGAGGGAAGGCGATCTTGGAGAAGTAGAGAGGAGGGAGTCCGTGGACTAATAAGGCGGTCATCTGCCTCGTTGCATCTCAGGCCAATCAAGTTTATATCCAATTTGCTCATTGTGCTTGATGGTTTGACTGGTGAGGAGCCGAGTGATGGCCCAGATAAGGAATGGGGGGGGAGGGGGGCAAGAAGAGAGACTGCGCTGAGGGAGGCAAGCTCGGGGTGGCCAGTCAGGGTAGACGCCAGGGGGTGGGGTGATGTTTTGTAGAAGGAGTGTTGGTGAAAGCGCGTTGTGTGTGTTGTGTTAGGTTAGGGAGTGTTGTTAGTGAAGGGCACGTACTGTAGGCTCGGCACAAGGGTGATGTGTGTTGTGTTAGGTTAGGGAGTGTTGTTAGTGAAGGGCACGTACTGTAGGCTCGGCACAAGGGTGAGGGGCAAACTTAAACACTATGTTATTATCCGTTTCCCATCGAAGACTATTAATATCAGCATGTAGTTGTTCAGTGTCTGTCCTCTACAAAAGCAATGATCATACTGATTTTTGTATCATCTGCAAAAGACGACATGAAGCTGCAACTTGTGTATTTTTGTCTATGTCTGACAGGAGAATACGAAAAGGCATTGGTGCAAGGACTGTGCCCTGAGGTACAGAGCTTTTCACTGTGCTTGGACTTGTTTTTTTTATATACTATTACTCTTTGTATTCTGTTTGAGAGGAAATTGAATACCAATGACCCAAATTTACCTGTTATTCCTATTGGACTCATTTGTATGGGCCATTACTCAATGATCGCAAGTATCATATGGCTTAGCCAAGTCCCTGTATACCACACGTGCACTTTGGTTTCTTTCTAATACTTCTTTGATTGTCATAATGATCGAGTAGCTGAGAAAGGCATGATCTTCCCGCTCAAATTCCATGTTGACTTGGGTTGTGGAGGTCATTGTTCTCCATAAAACTGGAGACCTGACTCCTGGTCACTCCTTCAAAACTGTATTGTGTGTGATGATAGCGCGACGGCTCTATATAGTTTAGCGAGCACTTTGTCCCCTTCCTTGTGTAATACAGCTATTGTTATTGAAATAAGTGCTTCTGGTACCTTCTGAGGGGAGTGTTGTAAGTGTGGCACCAGGGTGAGGGGAGTGTTGTAAGTGTGGCACCAGGGTGAGGGGAGTGTTGTAGGTGTGGCACCAGGGTGAGGGGAGTGTTGTAAGTGTGGCACCAGGGTGAGGGGAGTGTTGTAGGTGTGGCACCAGGGTGAGGGGTTGTTGTAGGTGTGGCACCAGGGTGAGGGGAGTGTTGTAAGTGTGGCACCAGGGTGAGGGGAGTGTTGTAAGTGTGGCACCAGGGTGAGGGGAGTGTTGTAGGTGTGGCACCAGGGTGTTGGGAGTGTTGTAAGTGTGGCACCAGGGTGAGGGGAGTGTTGTAAGTGTGGCATCAGGGTGAGGGGAGTGTTGTAGGTGTGGCACCAGGTGAGGGGAGTGTTGTAGGTGTGGCACCAGGGTGAGGGGAGTGTTGTAGGTGTGGCACCAGAGTGAGGGGAGTGTTGTAGGTGTGGCACCAGGGTGAGGGGAGTGTTGTAGGTGTGGCACCAGGGTGAGGGGAGTGTTGTAAGTGTGACACCAGGGTGAGGGAGTGTTGTAGGTGTGGCACCAGAGTGAGGGGAGTGTTGTAGGTGTGGCACCAGGGTGAGGGGAGTGTTGTAGGTGTGGCACCATGGTGAGGGGAGTGTTGTAGGTGTGGCACCAGGGTGAGGGGAGTGTTGTAGGTGTGGCACCAGGGTGAGGGGAGTGTTGTAGGTGTGGCACCAGGGTGAGGGGAGTGTTGTAGGTGTGGCACCAGGGTGATGGGAGTGTTGTAGGTGTGGCACCAGGGTGAGGGGAGTGTTGTAGGTGTGGCACCAGGGTGAGGGGAGTGTTGTAGGTGTGGCACCAGGGTGAGGGGAGTGTTGTAAGTGTGGCACCAGGGTGAGGGGAGTGTTGTAAGTGTGGCACCAGGGTGAGGGGAGTGTTGTAAGTGTGGCACCAGGGTGAGGGGAGTGTTGTAAGTGTGGCACCAGGGTGAGGGGAGTGTTGTAGGTGTGGCACCAGGGTGAGGGGAGTGTTGTAGGTGTGGCACCAGGGTGAGGGGAGTGTTGTAAGTGTGGCACCAGGGTGAGGGGAGTGTTGTAGGTGTGGCACCAGGGTGAGGGGTGTGTTGTAGGTGTGGCACCAGGGTGAGGGGAGTGTTGTAGGTGTGGCACCAGGGTGAGGGGAGTGTTGTAGGTGTGGCACCAGGGTGAGGGGAGTGTTGTAGGTGTGGCACCAGGGTGAGAGCCTGTAAGGTAGGATGGAAAAGTTTCTTATAGTTACTGGTGGTGAATCAGACAACACTCCCTCCCTCCCTCCCGCAGTTCACTTTACTTTATTATCTTGTTATGTTACATTGTTACCGAAGATAAGATTTTCTGGTTCATATCAAGAGCTCCGTCTTGTGCCGTCATCCGCCTTGCTTCTGTGATGCTAGCTATCTTTCTTGACTGATTCCTTCATTCAACTCTGCTATTAAACAAAAATATATTTATGGATCAGATATAACTAGAGGAAGACAAATGACAGACTGGCTTGCACGAACCTTCCACACAAGAGGTACCAAGCCTTTGATGATACCTTTTATGTCCGAAGAAATTACAGCCCAAGAGCCCAAGAGTAGTCAGAGGACGCTGACTGCCCGCTGACTGCCCGCTGACTTCACATGCCTAACGTTCCTCATATTGTACTCGTTGGTGCTCAAGCCAGAAAACTATCCAGTAATTTGTACTTGTGTCCATGAGGGAGCTTTCACACGCTACGTCCAGATGTTCCTGATCAGCCAGACTGTACGTGGGTGAATACGTGGGTGAAGCATTTACAGCATTTACAGAGTCGTCTGTAAACCGTTTTTCATTCATTAACAGGGGGTTTGGCGGGTGTATGGAATCCCTTTTGAATCTTTGTTTGGAGGACGGGCTGTGTGCAGCCCGTCCTCCAAACAAAGACCCAAAAGTGTTTCCATACACCCGCCAAACCTATGAATGAAAATTCGCATTTTGAATGAACGGCATGTAAAAATTTATGACTGCGTCTGTGGGGTCAACCGCTGGATGTAATGGACTTGAGTCGAGGACGGGTTGCATAAACAAAGGTTAAAGTTCATTCCATGCACCCGCCAACCCCCTCTGTTTGTGAATGAAAAATGGTTTTCACACGCAACCCGTCCAAAGTAAGGTAAGGTAAGGTCCTCATACCAAGTCCATTCCATCCAGCGGTCGACCTCAAAGACGCATTCATCAGTGTTAAAATGCTGTTCATTTAATACAGGAATTTTCTCAAATATAAATAATATTGTTATATGTTAACATATTGTGCATATGTAGGCATTGGTTAGGTTAGGTGTTTAGGTTCTATTGGCGATTTTTTGTATTTGTAGTACGTGGGTGAAGCTTGCAATCTGTCATCACACTAGGCTGTTTAAAGCAGCGGCCGTCCTCCCCTGACACATTCATCAATTTTAACATACTGTGTACTAAAAATTTATTTGCGATTATAAATAAACACCATATATATAATAATATTATTATACATACAAAGATCTAAGTTTGTTAATCCAGCCGCCAAACCCCATGTTTATAAATGAAAAACAGTTTACACACGACTCACAACTGATGACGTTCGAACACTTTCGGAACAAATGCTTTGCTGACGAATTTTGTTCGAACCACAACGCTGTAAATGCTTCATCCACGTACTACAAATACAAATAATCGCCAGCAGAACCTAAACACCTGACCTAACCTAACCTATGCCTATTTATACACAATATGCTAATATATTATAATATTAATTTATACTTGAGAAAATTCCCGTTTTGAATGAACAGCATGTTAAAATTTATGAATGCGTCTGTGGGGTTGACCGCTGAATGTAATGGACTTGAGTCGAGGACGGGTTGAAATGCTTCACCCACGTACTACAAATACAAATAATCGCCAGAACCTAAAGCCTAACCTAACCAATGCTCAATAAATAATATATAACAATATTAACTTATATTTGAGAAAAGTTCCGTTTTGAATGAACATAATGTTAAAATTGATGAATGCATCTTTGGGGTCGACCGCTGGATAGAATGGACTTGATCTGAGGACGGGTTGAAATGCTTAATACACGTACTTCAACTGTAAAAGTTACCAACACCTAACCCACGCCTAACTGCACATAGGCACAATCAGAGAACAGCAAAGGGAGCAAAAAGCCCTAAATGAAATGGAACAGGGCGCTCCTGCCTCTCACAGCTGCTAGATCACTATGACCTGGCCTCAGGTGCCATGGAAGACAAGCAACACGCAGATGTAATATATACACTTTGCAAAAGTTTTCGACACATGTGACCAAGGTGTTATTGTGCACAAAATGTGTGCAAAAGGAATTACTGGCACAGTAGGGAGATGGATCTTCAACTTCCTAACGAACAGAACGCAGAGTGTAATAGTCAACACAGTAAAATCCGGATCATCTACTGTGAAAAGCTCAGTCCCCCAAGGTACCGTGCTTCCTCCGGTACTTTTCCTCATCCTAATATCAGACATAGACAAGGATACAAACTACAGCACTGTATTATCATTTGCAGATGACACTAGGATTGTCATGCGAGTAGACAATATAGAGGACACGGCAAACCTCCAGTCAGATGTAAATCTTTTAATGAGCCACAGATAATAATATGATGTTTAATGAAAATAAGTTCCAGCTCCTGCGCTATGGAAAAAAATGAAAATTTAAAAATGGAAACCATATATAAAACAGAATCAAATCACACTATAGAACGAAAAAGCAATGTAAAGGCTCTAGGAGTAATCATGTCAGAAGACCTTACCTTAACAGAACACCATAAAGTAGCTGTCACGACTGTAAGAAAAATGACAGGTTGGATAACAAGGACCTTCCAAACAAGGGATGCCATACCAATGATGATACTTTTTAAGACACTAATGCTCTCTTAGAGTGGAATATTGTTGTACTCTAACAGCCCCATTCAGAGCTGGAGAAATTGCTGACCTGGAGAGCGTGCAAAAATCCTTTGCCGCTAGAATCCATTCTGTAAATGATCTTAATTATTGGGTCTTAATTATTAGCCCCGTCAAACAGCCTGGTTGATCAGTCCAGCAACCAGGAGGCCTGGTCGACGACCGGGCCGCGGGGACGCTAAGCCCCGGAAGCACCTCAAGGTAACCTCAAGGTAAGGTTGGGACCGATTAAAATTTCTAAATCTGTGTTTTTTATCTGTTCTGGGAGTTCTACTCCCCAAGCCCAGCCCGAGGCCAGGCTTGACTTGAGAGCTTGGTCCACCAGATTGTTGCTTGGAGCGGCCCGCAGGCCCACATACCCACCACAGACCGGTTGGTCCTGCACTTCTTTTAGAAAGCAGTCTAGTTTCCTCTTGAAGATGTCCACGGTTGTTCCGGCAATATTTCTTATGCTTGCTGGGAGGACGTTGAACAACCGCGGACCTCTGATGTTTATACAGTGTTCTCTGATTGTGCCTATGGTACCTCTGCTCTTCACTAGTTCTATTCTGCATTTTCTTCCATATCGTTCACTCCAGTATGTTGTTATTTTACTGTGTAGATTTGGTACCTGGCCCTCCAGTATCTTCCACGTGTATATTATTGGGTATCTCTCGTGTTCTGTCTAATGGGTACATTTGGAGAGCTTTGAGACGATTCCAATAATTTAGGTGCTTATCGCGTCTATGCGTGCCGCATTTGTTCTCTGTATTCCCTCTATTTCAGCAATCTCTCCTGCTCTGAAGGGGGAAATGAGTACCGAGCAGTACTCAAGATGGGACAGCACAAGTGACTTGAAGAGTACAATCATTGTGATGGGATCCCTGGATTTAAAAGTTCTCGTAATCCATCCTGTCATTCTTCAGAGCGCATTATTCTTCGTCTAGAGCGCAGGCGAGAGATACATTATAATCTACACACAGAAGATACTAGAGGGACTGGTTCCAAATCTGAAAACAGAAATAATACCACATGAGACTAGTAGGCATGGCAGGATGTGCAAAATAACTCCATTGAAAAGCAGAGTGCGATAGGTACGCTGAGGGAGAACTATCAACATCAGAGGCCCGAGACTGTTCAACACTCTCTCGCTACATATAAGGGTCATAACTTGCCGACCCCTCACAGTGTTCAAGAGAGAACTCGACAAACACCTCCAAAGGATACCTGATCAATCAGGCTGTGATTCATACGTCAGGCTGCAAGCAGCCGCGTCCAACAGCCTGGTTGACTAGATGACCAACCAGGAGGCCTGGTCGGAGTCCGGGCCGCGGGGCTGTTGATCCCCGAAAGCTACACAAGGTAGGAAGGCCAACCTGCGAGGTCCATCATGCCGGCCTCGGCACACAGTGAAAAACTTTTGTCTATGTTGAATGTCAGAAACCTTTGAAACAAATAAAGACAAGAATCAAGATGATCCAAGAGGATGAAGAAAGAGTTAAGAGAATGACAATGGTGGACAATAGTAACACACTTAAGAATTAGGTAATCATAAATACAAATTCGTCCTTCACTTATGGTAGAGGAAAGTCTACTTGGAAGGATTCAATTTACATGAGATTAAGATTAGGATACAAATATATCTGGCAATACGGTGTTGAGGTCAGTGAAAAAGATAAGGAGTGTAAATTATGTAGTATGCCGCACGTCCACACCTTAGAACATTATGTATTACACTGTCAACTTATTGATAACTATAGAAATTAGGAAATAAGTAGTGTACCACATCAAATTGTTTGGATGTGTGATAATGGTATGATAGACAGTATACTTAGGAGCTACAAGAATTTTGCCCCAAGAGTGTAACACTTATATGCGGTACTTACTATATTAACCTGCAATGTTAAATGGGATTCTTGTATTGTGATTTGTGGATTTGTACTCACCGGATTTGTGCGCCCCTTGAGGGACTTGAAGTAGAGGCGGGTAGAAATAGCCTACTCTATCCCTTTGAGATTTTTTTTTTATTACATTAGGTACATCTGCATTAGTGCAGTTGCCCTAGACTATATGAAGTGGAGTACAGGGTGTCAAAAAAGCTAACTAGTTGATGCTAGAAAATCCCCATCACACAGGATGGTTAGTCATACAGAGGCATGTGATAAGCAGTCTGCACTGGCAGACTCCGGATGCATTTTGAGGATATCATCAACACAAGATTGAATAAGGTAGCAGTGGTAATAAAAGTCCCCATCTCGCAGGATGGTTAGTCATACAGGGCCATATGTTTAGTAGCCTGCACTGGCAAATTTTGGGTACACTGTGAGGATATCCTCAAGAATACGAGAGTGAATAAAATAATTGCAAAGCTCCAGGTACCTCATGCCAACTGGTCTGAAAGGTCTAATAACTGGGCATTCAGTGATGTAGATGTATTTTATTGTCTCAATAAACGTACTTGAACTTGAGTTGGCTGCCTTGTATCGCTCACACAAAAATCCCGATTCACGATTTGTTTCCTGTTTAATTCAACTTTCTTGCAGTAAAAGGTATATATTCAAATTACTGTTGATCTCGGATATGATTCTCACAATTTGTATACATATTCATAGTATATGTGGGTAAGGGGTTGTATGTGGCATGTCACTGTGGTTGGGCCCACACCTGGGAGGGGAGGGGGAGGTGTGGGTGAGAGAGGGAGTCACGGGGTTCGGGGCCACACCTAGACCAAGGCGTCAGTGTTACCCAAACAGTTGGTGCAGATAAAAATAGCTTATAATAGACTCTCTCACCGAGTCATTATCAGATAAGTTGACAATTCGTAGACGACTTATCCCACAGATGTAGTCCAGTACGAAGTAAACACCAGGCTAAACCTCCACAGCGACCCCCCAGGCTTACTACACACTCTATAATGAGCTCCTTATGACTGACATTTAATAAGGCCACGAGCCATTACAAATGAGCAGTTAATTAGCATATATCTCACTTCTATCCGGATCTCCGTTTTCTGCCAGGGATGAGGCACAAGCGGCTGGTTCAGCAGTAACTATACTACTCATGACTTAAGTTATCAATACATACGTACCACAGTCCCAATTATATTATGAAGGTAAAACATGTCATCCGTGAGTAACATTAAGGGAGTGAATAATTAAGTGTGTAAATGATAAAACAAATAAACCTGAAAGGTATCGTGAGTTGTTGGGACCTGACGACACGAGTTGATGGAGAGTTGACAAAGTAGACAAAGAAGCAGTGTTTAAGGTTAACACAGGCTGAACGGAAGGACATAGATGACACCAGAGAACCTTGAGAGCTTTATACATTATGTGTGAGATGAGTGCCTTCATCAGGAGTCCTTGCATTACACCCATCCCAACAGATATGGGTTTTGATATATCTCCTCTTGTGTGCAACCCTACTTCGGGACTGATCACGATTCATCAAGCGCTTAAGTGCCCACTTACGAAACCGGTACATCTTTATTTAAGCGTGACAACTGAGTTTCCATTGTGAATGTTTATGAGCTCCGGAGCGCTTCAAGGTTGCCTATAACAACAATAATCTCGGGTTCCGAAGTTTCGAAGACAGTAAATTGTCCAATAAATACAGACTAAACCGCTATGATAGAGGAAAGATGTATAGGTTTCGTAAGCGGGCACTTAAGAGTGCCACAAGTCAAGCCTGCCCTCAGGTCGGGCTTGGGGAGTAGAAGAACTCCCAGAACCCTATCAAGCAGGTAGCAAGAGCTTGATGAATCCTGGTCCTGATCCAGGAGTCTAAGGCATTGGAATATAAGGAAACTCTGAATAGACTTGTCTTCACAAAAAGCCGAGCCAGAGGACATGATCACAGCATATAAGATTCTTCTTAGAAAGCGACTGGATAGAGGGTGTGTGGATGGCAGAGATCGCGGCGAGTCTCAGAGATACACGGAAGAACTTACTGATGTAAAAGAAGTGGGATGGGTTATATGAAGTGGTTGTCGAGGCTAGCCTCATCCACACTGGCTAAGGTGATGATCCACTTAGTGTGGAGGAAAGTTGTCAGGGGGGAGAGGTCTTAATGTTGGCATTAGCCTTACATTGGCCGCGACTTAGACTGGCGGCGCCTTGACTCATGGGATTAGTCCAAAACATCTGAAAGATTTTTCTTCTTAGAGCTTGAGAAGAGGTAGAAAGATTGTATATAATTATATTAAGTGACCGTTTAGTCATAATTAGAGGATTGGGAAGTATGTGACCTTAATTCCGAAGTCAATAAGGAGGCACTGAGATACCGGGGGTTATGAGGTAGGTGACAGGAGGGTATAGGTGAGGCCGTGACGGTTGGGCAGGGTGCCAGCGGCAGGCGGCGCTACACACCCACTTCTCTCCACTTGTCACTCCCTATAGTGCACAACTGTTTTGTCTGACCAGAAACATGCAGCCCAAGTAACCCATCTAACTTGTCGACGCCAATGCTTATAAAACATTATTATTAGAGCGCTTTAATTTGTATTAATTCGTCGTTTTTTAAATGGATTGATGGATTGCGCAAGAAGACTACGTATTAGTGGCTGGTTGACTCACACTACCAACTACGGAAACATCAGATCAGCATCACCCTTCACCTGCTGGCTCGTCCTCACCTACATGTGCTTGCAGGTGAGGACCTCAGCTTCTGGTCCCTGACTATTTTGTCCATGAATGCACTGACCAAATTCTATTGTTTTTATTTTCATATTTACATGTATTGATGTAGCGCAACAATTTTTAGCATCGCTTCTTTGTCTGCTTTGTTAACCTTCCATTATACAGTCCCCGTGGTGCAGTGGTAAGACACTCGCCTGGCGTTTCCCGAGCGCTTTGTCCTGGTTCGTATTCTGGCCGGGGAGGATTAACTGGGCACCAATCTTGATGCCCAGTTGGCTCCCCCAGCTAGTGCTGGGAGGCTTGTGGGGATTGTTGGGGAGGGTGCTGGGGTACGTGGGGAGTTTTGGGGAGGATGTTGGGGAAGGTGATGAGTGTGGGGAAGGTGCGGAGGGGAAAGGTGGAGGAGGAGGAGCGTGGGTTAACAACAAGGTTATCTTGCCCGTCACTCGTCTCAGTTGTGACATTGTTGTACCAAGTGTCAAGTTTATGAGGCCGTCAGTAAGGCTTGACAGCCACACTTGCGGGCCGCCTCTCCCGTCTTGGCCAAGGTCACGCTAATGTGGCCACAATCATCCTCTTTATAATAGAAATATCATTGACAGCTTGGGATTTATTGTACGGTTCATGGACTTTAGGTTCAATCCGTTACTTTGTTGTTACCATGCGATGGTTTCGTGGATCAACGTCCCCAGGTTTTCATTTAGACACGTTTCATTGAATATGACTGTATATTGTGTTGATTATTTTCTTGTTCGGGTTTCTATCCCTCTGATTAGTGCTCTTGCATCTTGGCTTATTGGAAAAGGATTTCTCCAATGTCGAGGTAAACTAAAAAAATAACTAACATGACCATACAAATACAAAGTTGTCATAGCTTTTAATACTGCAGCTTTCAG
>WNGS01164858.1:62103313-62114564 GCA_020271785.1 Procambarus virginalis
GTGGTAATAATGATGGATGTGTGATGATAGTGATGAATGTGTGATGATAGTGATGGACGTGTGGTGATAGTGATGGATGTGTGATGATAGTGATGAATGTGTGGTGATAGTGATGGATGTGTGATGATAGTGATGGATGTGTGATGACAGTGATGGATGTGTGATGATAGTGATGGATGTATGCTNCACCACCACCACCCACCACCACCACCACCACCACCACCACCAATACAATCACTAGCACCACAACCACTATTACTAACACCTCCACTATCACCGCCAGACTCGAGAGACTCAGAGACACTTCAAGACGTTACACCACCACCAAAGACCACATTCACCCCAAACATCTACCACCTACGATGGAGAGGTAGAAATAGCCTAAGCTACTCTATCCTTTTGAGATGTATTTTTTCTTGTCTCAATAAACATACTTGAACCTGAACCACCTACGGGGTACTCATGCCCGTCCCACCTCTTGTGGTGGCTAAATCTTCAGCAATCATCAACAACCGCCAGAATGGAGAATCACGCCGCTGTAACTAGGAAAACACCGAACCTAGTAACGGAGTACCGTAGGAACAGAAACCAAATGGTCACACAAGGTAGCTGGCGGGATGTGACAAATGGGGTACCCTCAGGCTCGGTCCTAAGACCACTAATGTTCCTATTTTTTGATGTAAATGTCCTACCAGAGAGGGTGAGCTCGTACGTGTCAGTGTTATCACAACACAAAACTAACGAGGAATGTGAAAACTGAGAACTGGAGGAAATTACAGGAAGTTCCTGAGGCTCCAGGAGTTAGAAGACAAATAGCTGTTGAAGAGTTCAGTCATATCAAGTGTATTGTATTGAAGATGGGAAAGAGAAAAAGTAGACAAAGAGGAATCTACACATAAAGGAAAAGCAACTACAGGAAACAGGAATTATTTTATTATTGTTTCCTCCGGAGGCGGCTAATTTACTGTCCCTCCCAGACTCATGGTGAGTGCGGCAGCAGAAGCAACATTTGAGAGTGGATATAATCCCAACACTATCTACAAAGGCACACATGAACAGGGTAACATGGGCAGAATATGGGATGCTGACAAACACTAGATCCTCGTTTTGAAACCTAAATCAGGATTCCTTAGAGGCAATCTATGCAACTTTTATTAGACCAATAGTGGGATATGCAGTACCGGTCTGGAATCCGCACCTTCTGAAGCACAAACCCAAATATAAAAGTACAAAAATCTGTAACAGGCTTAAGAGCTAAGTGGATTAAGTTACTATCTTGAGGTTATCTTGAGATGATTTCGGGGCTTAGCGTTCTCGCGGCCCGGTCTTCGATCAGGTCTCCTTTTTGTTACACCCCCCCCAGGAAGCAGCCCGTAGCAGCTGTCTAACTCCCAGGTACCTATTTACTGCCAGGTGAACAGGAGCATCAGGGTGTAAGAAACTCTGCCCATATGCTTCCGCCTCCACCGGAATCGAACCCGGAACCTCAGGACTACGAATCCGAACCGCTGTTCACTCAGCTGTCTGGCTTCTACTAGGGTAGATTAAGAGGACTAAATCTCTCAACCTGGAGAAGAGCAAAAGAGAGGGTTTATGATCGCAACATACAAGATACTGAGGGGAATGGACAAGAAAGACAAGGACTGTCTCTTTAATTTGAGAGGACAAGAGGATATAAGAGGAAGCTGGAAACGAAGTTAAAGAAATGTAAGGAAATACTGGTACCGTGTACGTGGGGCAAGAAGGGGAATGCACTTAAAGACGATGATAAAGCCACCTCCATCCACAACTTTTAAGGCCAGATTATACAATGATTTTGAACTCTAGAATATTTAAATTATAGTATAACGCAAGCGGTACAACAAGGTTAGTAGGCAGGGCGTCCAGAGCTGGACCTCACTTGCTGGTGGTCACTGTTAGGTCAGCTCCACCACACTACAATAATAATGAGGAACCCCGTGACGCGTCTGCCATCGTGTGTAGGTGCTGTGTTACGGGTGCTGAAGTATACATGTGTGTGGTGCAGGTGTAGAGTGTCGGGGGGGGGGGGTGGAGGCTAGGTGAGGCAGGAGTGTGACGGGGGAGAGGGGGGGGGGGATAAGTGGGCAATGAAGGACAAGTTTGTGTTTGTCAACCAGCTTTCGTGATTCATTTACCACCCAACACTGCCATTCAATTTGGCCAGTGTTGGGTGGTTGTTGTGG
Source organism: Procambarus virginalis (assembly GCA_020271785.1). Classification (NCBI taxonomy): domain Eukaryota; kingdom Metazoa; phylum Arthropoda; class Malacostraca; order Decapoda; family Cambaridae; genus Procambarus; species Procambarus virginalis. The sequence continues at coordinate 62,105,518 of WNGS01164858.1, forward strand.
TTGTTGGTCTGCCGATCCCCGGTTGAGCCATTTGTTGGGATGTACCTGGTTGATGGGGTTCTGGGAGTTCTTCTACTCCCCAAGCCGCCAGGCTTGACTTGTGAGAGTTTGATCACCAGGCTGTTGCTTGGAGCGGCCTGCAGGCTCACATACCTACCACAGCTCGGTTAGTCCGGCATTTCTTGAAGAAAACTATCTAGTTTTCTCTTGAAGATGTCCACGGTTGTTCCGACAATATTTCTTATACTCGCTGGGAGGACGTTGAACGACCGTGGACATCTGATGTTTATACTCCCGGCCTCTGGTGTAGGTTTTATAGAAATAAATTTGCACACAAAGACTGTCAGTGTCAGGTTAAACAACTGGCTGACCTCCACACAAGCAGAACTAGCAGCATTACACTTAGGTACCAGTACATTAAAAAACATTGGAGGAGGAATAATATTTTGTGATTCAAGTCTGCTCTTCAAGCAATCGAAAACTTCTCCCGGAAGATCGACAGCAAGAACCTCATACTACCATTATAAATGACCTAATCACTGCACAGAGTAAAGGGTGTCGAATCTCCTTTGTATGGATACCTTCCACACATAAATATAACCCATCATAATGAGACACTTGTAGCCAAATTAGCGTGTAACAAAGAGGAAGTTGAATTTGATCTATGTATCCCCACCTCTACTGTCAAACTATATTGGTCCAAACACTCAGGTCTGATAGGAGAGGAATTACTGACTCCCAACGACCTGAAAGCACTAGTATAAAAGCTATGATTTGTTCAGATCTGAAACCAATATCTATGGGCAGCACAAAACGTCCACTAGACTGTGCGACACAGTGGTTGCCAGGATCAGGTTGGGTTATCGTTACCTGTGGCAGGTGGCTGCAGGTGACGGATCTCCCAATCCTGAGCACTCCAGGTGCAAACTCTGTAAGCAGGAACTACGGCACGATCTCCCGCACTACATCACCGAATGCCCAGTTATTAGACCGTTCAGACCCGATGGCATGAGATACCTAGAGCTTTGCAATTTCTTTATTCACTCTCGTGTTCTTGAAGATATAATGCACCCAGAGTCTGCCAGTGCAGACTACTGATCACATGCCTCTGTATGACTAACCATCCTGTGTGATGTGGATTTTTAGCATCACGTAGCTAGCTTTTTTGACACACTGTACTCCACTTCATATAGTCTAGTCTCTGGTGTGGCCGGGAGTGTGGGTGTGCCAGGCCACACACCAACCCTCCTCCAGGACCCCCCCCCTCCCAACACCACACACTCACACGGACAATAAGCTGTATTCCCAGTATATGGGCTTTTGCACATCAAGCCGTTCACAGTTATCTTATGACGACAATTACGAGAGATATGGGCATCATTCATCCAATTACGAGAGATCCAATTCATCCAATTACGAGAGATATGGGCATCCATTCGACTGGGCATCAGAAAATAATATGATGTTTAACAGTGACAAATTCCAGGTACTCAGGTACGGTAAAAATGAGGACCTTAAACATAATACAGGGTACAAACACAATCAAATGTGCCCATAGTAGGAAAACAACATGTAAAGGATTTGGGAATAATGATGTCTGACGACCTAACGTTTAGGGAGCATAACCAAGCAAATATTGCGACAGCCAGAAAAATGATAGGATGGATTACGAGAACTTTCAAATCCAGGGATCCCATCACAATGCTTGTACTCTTCAAGTCACTTGTGCTGTCCCGTCTTGAGTACTGTTCAGTACTCACTTCCCCCTTTAGAGCAGGAGAGATTGCTGAAATAGAGGGAATACAGAGAACATATACGGCACGTATAGACGCGATAAAGCACCTAAATTATTGGGATCGTCTCAAAGCTCTCCAAATGTACTCACTAGAAAGAAGACGAGAGAGATATCAAATAATATACACCTGGAAGATACTGGAGGGCCAGGTCCCAAATCTACACAGTAAAATAACAACGTACTGGAGTGAACGATATGGAAGAAAATGCAGAATAGAACCAGTGAAGAGCAGGGGTGCCATAGGCACAATCAGAGAACACTGTATAAACATCAGAGGTCCGCGGTTGTTCAACGTCCTCCCAGCAAGCATAAGAAATATTGCCGGAACAACCGTGGACATCTTCAAGAGGAAACTAGATTTATTCCTCCAAGGAGTTCCGGACCAGCCGGGCTGTGGTGGGTATGTGGGCCTGCGGGCCGCTCCAAGCAACAGCCTAGTGGACCAAACTCTCACAAGTCAAGCCTGGCCTCGGGCCGGGCTTGGGGAGTAGAAGAACTCCCAGAACCCCATCAACCAGGTATCAACCAGGTATATACAAATGCAGCATAACCTAATGTAGGCCTAACGTGACTGAATCTTAACTTTGCAGTCATCGGGAGGAAACACCTTCATGGAAACTGCACACATCGCGAAGAAGAAGAATCTTAACTTTGGCTTAATATAGTATCTATTTACAGTCTCCGTGGTGTAGTGGTAAGACACTCGCCTGGCGTTTCGCGAGCGTTTTGTCATGGGTTCGTATCCTGGCCGGGGAGGATTTACTGGGCGCAAATCCTTAACTGTAGCCTCTGTTTAACTCAACAGTAAAATGTGTACTTGGTTGTAACAACGATTCTTCGCGGCGGGGATCGTATTCCAGGGACCTGCCCGAAACGCTACGCGTACTAGTTAGTGGCTGTACAAGAATGTAACAACTCTTGTATGTGTCTCAAAAAAAGGTACTGTAATAGAGGATGTACGCTATATAGTACGGGCTATATTAGGCCTAGACTAGGCTGTTAGGTTACGTTATTGTTTAAGTTTTTGTTTCTTATCTTCATCAGTCATTTTTTTATGATTATCGTCATTTCGCTAATGGCTCAAATTGTGGGGTGTTTGACGTGCGAAATTCCAGTCTGGGAATATACCCTAATGTGGCTATGTTGAAAGATGGGCTGTACGCACAGTCAGGGACAGGAGCGACAGACAGGGAGAGGATAAACAGTCAGGGACAGGACAGACAGACGGGGACATAAGCAACAGACAGGGGGAGGATAAACAGTCAGGGACAGGACAGACAGACAGGGACATGAGCAACAGACAGGGAGAGGATAAACAGTCAGGGACAGGAGAGACAGACAGGGACGGGAGAGAGAGACAGACAGGTATCGTGCAGGAGTGAGTGACCTTGATAGAGTGGTGTGCGCTCATGTGTGTACACAAGTGCGCGTGGCTGACGCTGCAAGCAACGATGCAGACACACACCCTTTGCAACCCACAAGTGCATTTGAGGAGGAGGGGCGTGTTGCCAGAGTGGCCTGGACACAACATGCCTTAGTCAGTCTCCCACACACACCCATATACGCATCATCAAGGGCAAGGCACGTGTACGCCAAACCTTTCTGGAATGCATGAACACTAGTTATTAAATGTCCCCCACCCCACTTCTCCCTTTCTAACTCCCTCATAACCTCTCGTCCCCTCCCATCCTCTCGTCCCCTCCCATCCTCTCGTCCCCTCCCATCCTCTCGTCCCCTCCCATCCTCTCGTCCCCTCCCCTTCACTGCCCTCCTCACAACGTTGGAGAGGAGACGTAGAACACAAGAACATAAAGGATGTTAAGACAATGTTGTGTATGAGAGAGGGCTGAAGGCCGCTGCTTCACACTGACACCAACAACTGGAGTATTAAGCTGTAAGAAAACATTGTAGAAGCAAATTCGACAAATAACTTCAAAGCAAATACAACAAGAAATACGACGAATCAGGCACTCCATTAACGAATCAAAAAGTTGGAAAGGCGGGGCTAAGGCGTTGCAGCTCGACCCTACATTTAGGTAGATGCATGCACTTCTTTATTTTTACCTGAGGCTAGTTTCGAGAGTTTCTCTGTACTCGCAGCCCGCCGTCTGTCTGTCTTGTTTACTGAGTTCGTAAGTTGTTGGTGAAAGTTGTTTGGTTTAGTGAGCTATGTTGCTGCCCTCTCCCGCTCTCCCCCCCCCCCCCCTAACCCCACCATCTCTCACAAACTCGTCAATTCGTAAATGATCTTAAGATTGTGTATCAATAATCAAATCGTTATTTTGTTGTAGGTAATTACCTAAGTGTAATTACCTAAGTGTAGTTACAGGATGAGAGCTACGCTCGTGGTGTCCCGTCTTCCCAGCACTCTTTGTCATATAATGTTTTGAAACTACTGACGGTCTTGGCCTCCACCACCTTCTCACCTAACTTGTTCCAACCGTCTACCACTCTGTTTGCGAAAGTGAATTTTCTTATATTTCTTCGGCATCTGTGTTTAGCTAGTTTAAATCTATGACCTCTTTTTCTTGAAGTTCCAGGTCTCAGGAAATCTTCCCTATCGATTTTATCAATTCCTGTTACTATTTTGTATGTAGTGATCATATCACCTCTTTTTCTTCTGTCTTCTAGTTTTGGCATATTTAATGCCTCTAACCTCTCCTCGTAGCTCTTGCCCTTCAGTTCTGGGAGCCACTTAGTAGCGTGTCTTTGCACCTTTTCCAGTTTGTTGACGTGCTTCTTAAGATATGGGCACCACACAACCGCTGCATATTCTAGCTTTGGCCTAACAAAAGTCGTGAACAATTTCTTTAGTATATCGCCATCCATGTATTTAAAAGCAATTCTGAAGTTAGAAAGTGTGCCATAGGCTCCTCGCACAATATTCTTTATGTGGTCCTCAGGTGATAGTTTTCTATCTAGAACCACCCCTAGATCTCTTTCTTTATCAGAATTCTTTAAAGATTTCTCACATAATATATAGGTTGTGTGGGTCTATGTTCTCCTATTCCACATTCCATAACATGGCATTTATTAACATTAAATTCCATTTGCCAAGTGGTGCTCCATATACTTATTTTGTCCAGGTAATCTTGAAGGGCATGACAATCATCTAAGTTTCTTATCCTTCCTATTATCTTAGCATCATCAGCAAACATGTTCATATAATTCTGTATACCAACTGGTAGATCATTTATGTAGACAATAAACATCACTGGTGCAAGAACTGAACCCTGTGGTACTCCACTTGTGACATTTCTCCAGTCCGATACATTGCCTCTGATCACTGCCCTCATTTTTCTATCAGTCAGAAAATTTTCATCCATGTTAGAAGCTTACCTGTCACCCCTCCAATATTTTCCAGTTTCCAGAACAACCTCTTATGTGGAACTCTGTCGAAATCCTTTTTTAGGTCCAGTTAGATGCAGTCAACCCAACCATCTCTTTCCTGTAATATCTCTGTTGCTCGATCATAGAAACTGAGTAAATTCGATACACAGGATCTTCCAGATCGAAAACCATACTGTCTGTCTGATATTATATCATTTCTCTCCAGGTGTTCTACCCATTTAGTTTTAATTATTTTTTCCAATATTTTGACTATTACACTTGTCAATGATACAGGTCTATAATTAAGGGGGTCTTCCCTTCTTCTACTTTTGTAGATTGGAACTATGTTAGCCGTTTTCCACACATCAGCTACAACTCCTGTAAACAGGGATGCCTGAAAAATCAGTTAAAGTGGAATGCTGAGCTCAGGTGCACATTCTCTCAGAACCCATGGTGAAACTCCATCTGGACCAACTGCTTTGTTCTTATTTAGCTCCTTGAGCATTTTTTCCACTTCGTCTCTAGACACCTCTATGTGCTCTATGTTGTTCTCTGGAATTCTTATTGTGTCTGGTTCCCTGAAGATTTCATTTTGTACAAACACACTTTGGAACTTTTCGTTTAGTGTTTCACACATTTCCTTTTCATTTTCCGTGAATCTCTTTCCCATTTTCAACCTCTGAATATTATCCTTTACCTGCAATTTGTTGTTTATAAATTTATAGAATAGACCTGGTTCTGTTTTACATTTGTCTGCAATCCCGTTTTCAAAATTTCTTTCTGCCTCTCTCCTCACTGCCGTGTAGTTGTTTCTCGCATCTTTGTATCATATGTTTGGGGGTTTGGCCTCTTCCTGTATTGATTCCATTTTTGTGTCTTTTGGTCTCTGGCCCTCTCGCAATTTCTGTTGAACCAATCCTGTTTCCTAGTTCTGAATCTCTGTTTTGGAATAAAAAATGTTGTGCCTTTATCATATATTTCACAAAACTTGACATACATCTCATTCACTTCCTTACCTAGCAACAAGTCTCTCCAATTATACTCACTAAAAAAAATTCTAAGGTTGCCATAATGTCCTCTCCTAAAGTCAGATTTTTCAATTGCATCAACCTTCTTATTTTCTTCCAGATTATAATGCATTGCATACTTTATTCCCAAAAAGACATGGTCACTTTTACCCAAGGGAGGAAGGTACTGAATGTCAAATATTTCTTCCTCCTTCCTGGTAAATATCAAATCTAGTATGGAGGGAACGTCCCCGTCCCTCATCCTCGTAGCTTGTTTAACATGTTGATACAAGAATGTTTCCAGGATGAGGTCTACAAATTTACAGGTCCAAAAATCTTCTGTTTTAGCTTCATATGCTTCCCAGTCTATGAATTTCAAGTTGAAGTCGCCGACTATCAACAGTCGTGATCTAGCGTTATCCGCTCTCACTATGATCTCTCTCATTATTGTTATAAGACCTTCTCGTTTACTATCTAGCTCCTCCTTTGACCATGTGCTGCTTGGCGGTGGATTATATGCATTTATGATCATTAGTTTATCATCCTCATGGCAGATCTCTAGTGCTATTATGTCAACTTCTTGTGGATTGGCAGTCATTATTTCGTTCACCTTTAGGTGTTATTTCACCAGCACAGCAACGCCACCGCCTTTCCAAATTTTTCTGTCCCGTCTCCAAATTAAGTAGCCCCTTGGGAACATGACCTCATTTAAAATAACATCTTCAAGTTTTGTCTCCGTGAGTGCAACAATGTCTGGTGTCTGCAGCTGTATTACATCACTTGACTCCAGTATCTTCGATCTTACTCCATCTATGTTGGTGTATGCAATCTTCAGGAACTTGTTCCCCCTCTTCTTATTTTTCACTCCCCCTCTCTCTAATGATTTTGTTGGTTTGCCTTTATATACCACTTTACTGGTCTGCCTACCCCTATCACTTTGTAGAAAAAAGAATTGATTTCTTCTTCATTCCTGCTCTCATTTAAACGTTTTTGCCTCGGCGAGGTTCAGTTTCAGCTTCTCCCTATCTTCTTTTGAAAGATCTCGTCTTAACGACCACACTTTCCCATCCTCATCACTTTGTAATTTTCTAGCATTCCTTAGTACTTCTTCCATCTGTTTGGCACCATTTAGGGTGATACTCAAAGGTCGATCTTTCCCTTTTACATATCTGCCTATTCTCCTGTAGTCGCACACATTCTCTATGGTTGTAAGACCTTCCACAAGTCCAACAATTTTATCTGCTACTTTTGCTTCTTCTACAGCTCTTTCTGTAGGTGAAGGGGGGGGGGGTTTCTCGGTGAAATGATAGAACTGATGAGTTGGCCAAGACTTTCTCATAAAGAGGAATTGATTACCATCTTGGACTGCATTTGAGCAGCCTGAGGGCAGTAATATTCCGGGAATATCAACAAAATCTCGTAGACTTGAGGCAAAGTGAAATTCACACCATTTACTCCATTTATCATCGTTCTGTTATGCAGGAAGTACCGCATGTCTATGGGTCATCCAGTAAGGTTAGCAGACTTCTAGATGTTACCACTGCTAGGCTTAGACTCGGGTACAAGTACCTCTGGGAGTTTGTAACATCTGCTGATGTAGATTTGACTAAATGTAAACTCTGTCAGCAGAACTATTCGCATACTTTGTGTTGTTATATAATGGAATGTAAAAAAATCGTAGAATTCAGAGATAACACCATCAGTGGAGTCCATGAAAAGTGTAAGTACTTCATTCATAATGATATACTGCCAGGAATCTTAGTGAAGTATCCAAATTTGCTTACTGTAGGTAATGCATGCACATGACTATAAAGCTGCTGTCCACTTGGGTGGGTGTGGAGCAAGACTAGTAACTGTGTGACTCACCATAGATGTAAAGTGCCTTGTATAGTGACTGTCGTGAGCCTCTTGTTGAATCACTTGTGATATAAAAAGATCACTGATATGTATATGTATTTGTGTGCGGTGTAGACGATCATTGGTGCGGTGGTCACGGTACTGTGTACGTTTAGGGGTGATCCTGGACGGCATGGGTTCGAATCCTGGCCGGGTCAAAGAGTTCTTAGTGATATATATATATATATATATATATATATATATATATATATATATATATATATATATATATGTATATATATATATATGTATATATATATGTATATATATATGTACATATATATATATATATATATATATATATATATATATATATATATAATATATATATATATATATATATATATATAGAGGTACAAGTACCTCTGGGAGTTTGTAACATCTGCTGATGTAGATTTGACTAAATGTAAACTCTGTCAGCAGAACTATTCGCATACTTTGTGTTGTTATATAATGGGCATAATATATATATATATATATATATATATATTGCATAGTAGGCCGAGAAATGCGTTCTGGCTACTAGGTACGACTTATATATATATGCAGAAAAACCACAAAGAAATGGGGAAGAGAGATGAACGTGTTCATGAGTGTTGTGTGTTCATGAGGCTATTCTTTAATCTTTCATCCTTATTCTCTGACCGCTTAATCCTCTTTGACCATTCTAAGCTAAGCTATTCCTGTTTCTGGTAATTCTTTCCCTAGAGATGGGTTGGTCAGGTTCCAGGTGTTGGCCTGTATCCTCTCTCTCTTTCTCTATTCAGTCTGGTGTTGACAACGGCTTTAACAGGCCGAAACGGTCATCTCTCTTCCCCATTTCTTTGTGGTTTTTCTGCATATATATATAAGTCGTACCTAGTAGCCAGAACGCATTTCTCGGCCTACTATGCAAGCGCGATTTGCCTAATAGGCCGAGTGATTTTCTTTATTTAAAAAAAATTGTTTCCAATTAATTTATTTGAATTATTACTATTATATTATATTAAGAACATAAATTATTAACTTAGTTGTGTTAG
>WNGS01164858.1:62126402-62139130 GCA_020271785.1 Procambarus virginalis
TACTCGGCCTATTAGGCAAATCGGGCCTTGCATAGTAGGCCGAGAAGTGGCGTTCTGGCTACTAGGTACGACATATATATATATATATATATATATATATATATATATATATATATATATAATATATATATATATATATATATATATATATATATATATATAACTATCAAAGTTATTCAGGAAAATATCGTTAGATTATTTGACAGGTTATTATAGATAATTTCTTGTATCTGAAAAGGTGACAATTGAAGCGCAGAGTAAATATCGCCGTGAGCCTGACCATTTTCCCCATGAAGACTCCAATCTGTATGCCTGGCGGTGATGATCTTGGCGTGACCTTGACCGTTGTGTCAGCGGAATCCTACAATCATGGTTGGTGTGTGCAGACCTGCAGGGTCACGCCCCATGTGAATTCACAGCTGGCCCGGCCACTCGCGAACGCTGCCTTTGTTTACTTTCGTGACTGGCAGCATGAACCGGGTATCGAGAGCACAAGAAACTAGGTAACAGAAACTTGCCCTAAAACTGGTTGTGGAGGAAGCAGGACGTGTAAAGGCTTATTAGTGTAATGAGGAAGATAAGGTGTTCATAGAGATTTCTTTGAGGAAATGTGATACAGATCTTGATGGAGAGAATAGTGGAGAAATGAGTTCATTATTGAAGTGGTTGACAAGAGAACGCAGGCGACTGAGGTCAATCACACACCAAGCGCGCAGCACATCTGACAAAACAATGCAAATGTGTTCTGAAACCCATGCAGGGGCAGTAGCCACCCTCCATACCCACTTGAGGATAAACCAAGTGGGTATGGAGTATGGCAGGCGTGAGGATGGGCTCTCCCCATCCCTCCAACTCTCCTGACGTTTATACATTTCCTCCTCTCCATATGACAGTCTTCATGACCAGTAAGTTGATCGTCTTTCTTGCTAATCTCGCTCCATATTTTATATGCAGTCGGGGTTTTCTGCTCATTATGTCTCCTGTCATTCTCAACTTCTCTTTCCGCAACGTCTGTTTTTTTTATCTCGTAATGGTAGCGCCTTTTTCAGTGCTGCAGGGTGGGTGTCTTGCTCCGCCCCCACCCCTTCCCCTACTGTGTCCCCGCCTCCACCCCTTCCCCTACTGTGTCCCCGCCTCCACCCCTTCCCCTACTGTGTCCCAGCCCCCACCCCTTCCCCTACTGTGTCCCGCCTCCACCCCTTCCCCTACTGTGTCCCCGCCTCCACCCCTTCCCCTACTGTGTCCCCGCCTCCACCCCTTCCCCTACTGTGTCCCCGCCCCCACCCCTTCCCCTATTGTGTCCCAGCCCCCACCCCTTCCCCTACTGTGTCCCAGCCCCCACCCCTTCCCCTACTGTGTCCCCGCCTCCACCCCTTCCCCTACTGTGTCCCCGCCTCCACCCCTTCCCCTACTGTGTCCCAGCCCCCACCCCTTCCCCTACTGTGTCCCCGCCTCCACCCCTTCCCCTACTGTGTCCCAGCCCCCACCCCTTCCCCTACTGTGTCCCAGCCCCCACACCTTCCCCTACTGTGTCCCCGCCCCCACCCCTTCCCCTACTGTGTCCCCGCCTCCACCCCTTCCCCTACTGTGTCCCAGCCCCCACCCCTTCCCCTACTGTGTCCCAGCCCCCACACCTTCCCCTACTGTGTCCCAGCCCCCACACCTTCCCCTACTGTGTCCCAGCCCCCACACCTTCCCCTACTGTGTCCCAGCCCCCACACCTTCCCCTACTGTGTCCCAGCCCCCACACCTTCCCCTACTGTGTCCCAGCCCCCACACCTTCCCCTACTGTGTCCCAGCCCCCACACCTTCCCCTACTGTGTCCCAGCCCCCACACCTTCCCCTACTGTGTCCCAGCCCCCACACCTTCCCCTACTGTGACCCCGCCCCCGTCCACTCCCAGCCACCTGGCGCCATCCCGCCACCTCCCTGTCACCTCCGTGTCACCTCCCTGTCACCCCGTCACCTGGCGTGTTCCTGCCCGTCGTCTGGCTCGCCCTCTACCTTAGTGTAGCCTTAAGAACAAAAGAAAGACATTAGAATTAAGAAACTTGCAGAATTGTATTGGTCCAACCGAGACTGATCCCAGTTTACATAAAAACTCATTCACATATATATATATCTAACTTACGCTTGAAATAATTAAGTGATCCCTCGTCTATTATGTTGGCCGGTAATCTGTTCCACAAATTAACAACCTAGTTTCCAAACCAGTAATTACCAAAGTCTTTCCCGACGTACAATTTATATACATCGTTTCGTTTTATATTTTGTGTTTAAATATATATCTGAAATTTGGCCATTTCGTTTCAAGGAACCTGGGCACCGTGCCCAGTACGACAGGGATATATACACTGAGAGAGGTGTATATATATGTATAATAGTATATACACTATTTATGTGTATATACATTGAAAGTTTACCTTAGACTACGAACTCACAATAGCCCGAGCTACGAGCCGTGTACCCCGAGCTACGAGCCCGTGTACCCCGAGCTACGAGCCGTGTACCCCGAGCTACGAGCCCGTGTACCCCGAGCTACGAGGCCGTGTACCCCGAGCTACGAGGCCGTGTACCCCGAGCTACGAGGCCGTGTACCCCGAGCTACGAGCCCGTGTACCCCGAGCTACGAGCCGTGTACCCCGAGCTACGAGCCCGTGTACCCGAGCTACGAGCCCGTGTACCCCGAGCTACGAGCCCGTGTACCCGAGCTACGAGCCCGTGTACCCCGAGCTACGAGTCCGTGTACCCCGAGCAACGAGCCCGTGTACCCCGAGCTACGAGTCCGTGTACCCCGAGCTACGAGCCCGTGTACCCCGAGCTACGAGCCCGTGTACCCCGAGCAACGAGCCCGTGTACCCGAGCTACGAGTCCGTGTACCCCGAGCTACGAGCCCGTGTACCCCGTGCTACACGGAACTTTTAGTGACGAGTGATTGAATCTGGAACAGCAACAACTCAGACCAGGACTGTTGTAGACAACAGTAAGCAGCTGAGGTGTGCAGGCTGCGGGAGTGGCCAGGCCTCCCTCATTGTTGTGATGGCTTCACTCAATTAGTAAGGAGGTGGAGCGACAGGTGACGCTGGGTTGCTTACTGAGTGTCGTAAACCTCTTGAGTGTGTAGTGTGCACATATACCTGATCAACCAGGCTGTGATTCATACGTCAGGCTGCAAGCAGCCGCGTCCAACAGCCTGGTTGACCAGTCCAGCAACCAGGAGACCTGGTCGAGGACCGGGCCGCGGGGACGCTAAGCCCCGAAATCATCACAAGGTAACCACAAGGTAACCGCACACCCAGGTCTAGCGTAGGTGACCAGTGTGTGATGCGGGGGACAGGAGGCGGAAGGGTGGGCGGGGGCGTGGCCGCCATGTGGGAAAGGGAAGGAGGGATCTATATAATAGGTATGGGAGGGGAAGATCTCCTCTCCAGGCATGGTCTCGCAGAATAGCAAGAACTCACACAGCACCACTCCTGTGCCAGGTAAGTCCACTACGGGCTCACCATAGCCTGTACTACTTGCCCAGCTCCTGTGCCAGGTAAGTTACGGGCTCACCATAGCCCGTGCTACTTGGAACTTGTTCCGAGTAGCTGAATCTATAACAACGGGAAGATGTATTCCGTGGGGTAGGAGGCACGGAGAAGCAAGTGTTAAAATAAACGTGAAATATTGGCATGAGAAGAAGGCAGTGAAGAGGGAGTGACCTGCTGGGTGTTGACCACTTACAACACGGGCGCCACGCTCTCCTTCATGTGCTCCTATTTGTATCTTCAGAACCGAGCTATTAGCTCTTGGACCCCACCTTTCTAACCAATCTATTTTTACTCTTATGTCTACTACATATATTTCTCTTGCACATGCGCACACATCCCCAGGAAGCAGCTGTCTAACTATACTGTCTAAAATGAGTCTGTCTAAGAGGTACCTATTTTACTGCTAGGTGAACAGGCACATCAGGATAAAAAAAATATGCCCATTTGTTTACGCCTTCGCCGGGAATCGAATCCGGGCCCTTAGGACTACCACCCCAACGTGCAGTCCACTCAGCTGCGAGGGCCCCCTGTGTATGTGTAATTGATGATGGATGAAGATTCAGTCACCCAAGAGGTGGCACGGGCATGAATAGCCCGTAAGTGTATGTGTGTGTAGAGTACTGATTATATTGTCGGGATATGAGAAAGTAATGTGAGCGGTGAGACGGGAACATTAGGGAGTAATGTGGATGGTGGGAGAGGAATATCAGGGTGTGATGGGGGGATGGTGGGAGGGTAATATCACCCCTGATATTACCCCTCACTGCTGCTACAGTGGCTGGCTCTGGTGATGCTCTGTTTATTTATTTAGACTTAAATTGCAATTTGTAAACCATCCGATACATCTACTGGTGCACTTTTCGTGTAATGTTTGTAAACAACAGCTCTTGTGTATATATGATGCCGTGTGTGTGTGTGGGTGGCGGAGGGGTGAGGCAGGCCGTCGTGTAGGTGGTCTGGTGGTAATGTGACCGGCTGCCGCCTTTTGTATATTTGTATAAACATACGTAGGTGCATCCGTATTTAGTGAGACTATGCTACACTATGTGGGATCCCCATCTAGCCGGATGGTTAGGCATACAAGGCCATGTGGTCAGTAGCCTATCCTGGGTAACGTTGGATGTGTTAAGCATTGGATGTCGAGCCTGGTCCGAGGCCGGACTCGGGATGTGGGGACCGATCTGTGAGATTTATATTTATTTAATTTATATGGATTTATAGTGTTTATATTTACGTTAATTTATATATTTCGATAGCAGTTTGTATGATGTTTATCAGGCTGTATTTCTGCAATATTCTCACAATACACATTAGGAGGGTATATAAATTTATTAAATTTCAAATCAAACTACAGTATTAAACTACATATATTAGTAATGATAATTTAGAGGTCTTATCTTATTGTTCAGGAGGCCTAGTCCACCAGGTATAAACAAGGATGATGACACCAAATAATCCTCATAGTTGAGACTAGTATCCACCACCCATGTAACTGGTGTACCAAGATTAATTCTTGCCTCCTCTTTTACACCTGTTAAAAGGACACTAGCTGTAAAGCCGTAATCCTATATATGACAGTTATATCAGAGGAAATACTTGTATATTATATAAGATAAGGACCAACGAGTAATTACCTGGGTTTAGTTGCTTGTTCGTGTGCTAACCGGTTCGCCCTATATCTACCTAACATTAACTGGCCAGAAATGTGGTAATAAACGGGTTTCGGTAAGACACTTTCCTTGTTTGGATGTTGACTGCGGGTTAATGTTGGAAGAAGCACTAATTTGATCTCCATAACACATCGTCCAAGGGAGAATTATAGGACCTGCACTCGCTCCTGCGACTCTGGTCTTAAACAATGGCTGATCTCTCCCCACTGACGCCTTGGCTCTCCTCCAGATGTCAATAATTGGTAGACAGGTCACATTTACTCTATTTTGGTACTGATAATTAAGTTAATTCAAATGAGATGTTTTTATGATGTTAAAAGGCCAAAGACTGCTGTATTAAGAATATTTCCCAGCAGAATAGCTGGCGAATTTATAGCACTATGTGCTAATAATATCCCGTTTTCTATTGACGGAAAATTCCACTACAGGCTACATTTTCTATGGGTTAACTTGTGTATACAACAGCAGCAATATTATCTGCTTATTGTATTTAATATTAGTAAATGGTGTCGGGTTTTCCGACACGGGAAGAACTCCCGAAATCCTCTCCAGGTATGGTCTCCAGGCATGGTCTCCAGGCATGGTCTCCAGGTATGGTCTCCAGGCATGGTCTCCAGGTATGGTCTCCAAGTGTGGTCTCCAGGCATGGTCTCCAGGTATTATGAGGGTATCCTCTGGAACACAGGAATGCGTAAAGTAATTGCTAAGCTCCAGCTGCCTCACACCGCCATGATGAAGGGTCTAGTGATTGTACAGTCAAAAATGTTGTTTGAAATCAGGACTCAGTAGTCCAGGTAGTGGCCAGTACCACACACTGGCAGCCAACATGGCCCCACCTACAGCTGGTACTGGTGGTAGTGGCCAGTACCACACACTGGCAGCCAACATGGCGCCACCTACAGCTGGTACTGGTGGTAGTGGCCAGTACCACACACACTGGCAGCCAACATGGCGCCACCTACAGCTGCTACTGGTGGTAGTGGCCAGTACCACACACTGGCAGCCAACATGGCCCCACCTACAGCTGCTACTGGTGGTAGTGGCCAGTACCACACACTGACAGCCAACATGGCCCCCACCTACAGCTGCTACTGGTGGTAGTGGCCAGTACCACACACTGGCAGCCAACATGGCCCCACCTACAGCTGGTACTGGTGGTAGTGGCCAGTACCACACACTGGCAGCCAACATGGCGCCACCTACAGCTGGTACTGGTGGTAGTGGCCAGTACCACACACTGGCAGCCAACATGGCCCCCACCTACAGCTGCTACTGGTGGTAGTGGCCAGTACCACACACTGGCAGCCAACATGGCCCCACCTACAGCTGGTACTGGTGGTAGTGGCCAGTACCACACACTGGCAGCCAACATGGCGCCACCTACAGCTGGTACTGGTGGTAGTGGCCAGTACCACACACTGGCAGCCAACATGGCCCCCACCTACAGCTGCTACTGGTGGTAGTGGCCAGTACCACACACTGGCAGCCAACATGGCCCCCACCTACAGCTGCTACTGGTGGTAGTGGCCAGTACCACACACTGGCAGCCAACATGGCCCCACCTACAGCTGCTACTGGTGGTAGTGGCCAGTACCACACACTGGCAGCCAACATGGCCCCCACCTACAGCTGCTACTGGTGGTAGTGGCCAGTACCACACACTGGCAGCCAACATGGCCCCCACCTACAGCTGCTACTGGTGGTAGTGGCCAGTACCACACACTGGCAGCCAACATGGCCCCCACCTACAGCTGGTACTGGTGGTAGTGGCCAGTACCACACACTGGCAGCCAACATGGCCCCCACCTACAGCTGCTACTGGTGGTAGTGGCCAGTACCACACACTGGCAGCCAACATGGCCCCACCTACAGCTGGTACTGGTGGTAGTGGCCAGTACCACACACTGGCAGCCAACATGGCGCCACCTACAGCTGGTACTGGTGGTAGTGGCCAGTACCACACACTGGCAGCCAACATGGCCCCACCTACAGCTGCTACTGGTGGTAGTGGCCAGTACCACACACTGGCAGCCAACATGGCGCCACCTACAGCTGGTACTGGTGGTAGTGGCCAGTACCACACACTGGCAGCCAACATGGCGCCACCTACAGCTGGTACTGGTGGTAGTGGCCAGTACCACACACACTGGCAGCCAACATGGCCCCACCTACAGCTGCTACTGGTGGTAGTGGCCAGTACCACACACTGGCAGCCAACATGGCGCCACCTACAGCTGGTACTGGTGGTAGTGGCCAGTACCACACACTGGCAGCCAACATGGCCCCACCTACAGCTGGTACTGGTGGTAGTGGCCAGTACCACACACTGGCAGCCAACATGGCCCCCACCTACAGCTGCTACTGGTGGTAGTGGCCAGTACCACACACTGGCAGCCAACATGGCCCCCACCTACAGCTGCTACTGGTGGTAGTGGCCAGTACCACACACTGGCAGCCAACATGGCGCCAGCGTCTACACCTAGACGAGACGAGCACTCCTGATCAATGCTTGGTCTTTTGTGTAGTCATTGCCTTTACGCTCAAGGTACCCTTTATGCTAAAGGACCTATGCAAATTTCGTGCTCCATAAAAGAAGGCAGCGACTGTTTACCAGCCAGAGTGCTTTGGCAAACCACTAAAGCTTATTTAACAATGGGCTGCTATAAAAGACACTATTTTCATATTTGGACACACTCCCGCTACCCATAAGGAGCATAGCTGGCCGACCCCCTCACAGTGTTCAAGAGAGAACTTGATAAACCACCTTCAAAGGATACCTGATCAACCAGGCTGTGACTCATACGTCAGGCTGCGTCTAACAGCCTGGTTGGCCAGTCCAGCAACCAGGAGACCTGATCAGAAACCGGGCCGCTGGGACGTTGATCCTCGTAACTATATTCGCATAACGCATAACTATATTCTACCCACTTCAAGACCCTGAACCAACATACGAGCAGGAAGAAAAAGTATTGGCCAGTGAGCCTTCTGCACTTACTGTCATTCTTATGCCTTTCACACCCAATTAATACCCACCTCACCCAAATCATTTGTGTCATATCACCTCACCCAAAACAAATAAAAAACATGATGAATGTTATGTGTAAACCAAGTCTTTGAAAAATGTAAGAAACCTTACAAAACGCTTCTAGGCGTCAGACCAAAAATAAAAATGTAAAAAATGAATTTTGGAGAGTTAATTTTTCAATTACCCTCGACAGTAAAGAAAAACGTAAGAAATATTGAGAAGTTTCGTGTTAGAATTATTAATCTTACCCTTTCAGTCATATTCAACAACATATATATTAGATATTATACTGTATTAGATGTATACTTCGTTGTATAGCACACTATAGCAAAGCTGGATAGAATAACACATACACGTTACCCAGTTTAGATACATACTGATTGATTGATTGATGAAGATTGAGCCATCCAAGAGGTGGCACGGGTATGAATAGCCCGTAAAAGGCTACATACTTGGTAATGTTACCTTACAAAACGGCAGTGTAGGACAGGTGGCGTTGTGAGCGTGGCTGTAGGCAGCCATGGAGGACCTCAGAGGGACACTTGGATGTTGTTGTTGTTGTTAAAGATTCGCTACCTGGAACAAGAAGTTGCAAGTAGCACGGGCTATGGTGAGCCCGTGGTTGGACACTTGGAGCTGTGTGGAGCTGCCGGCCGCTCTTGCCGAGCCGTTATCATAATGTTTTTCTAATCAAACGTTTCTGTGATGCGTGGGAACCTCACGAGGACGGGAAGGAACCCGGCCAGGAAAGACATCTTCAGAAACTTGGAAATCCAAAAAAACAAACTTAATTGTTTGATAGAAAATCTCTTGGTAAGACTAAAGTTAACCAATAAGAACGACATATTTATTAGATGGTACGAGTTTAAGGTAACATACGGTGGAGAGGGTCGACCCCGCCCACTTCTCCAAGTTTTTGCCCCGCCCACCTCCGCGGCCCCGCCACACCAGCGACACGCCCAAACTACCCTGCAGGGGACGCGCGCTAAAAACTGGACCGCCATTGTGATTTGAATGCGCGCCTGCGCGTGGGAGCAGTTAGGCTGGCGTATGTGCTGGCTCCTCAGTCATTTTGTACCGAGGATACGAGATTCTTATAATATTTTGTTATAAGAAATATTGCCAGAACAAAAGCACAACAGCCGCCAGAGCTGCAGTGGATATGCGGGTCCGCGAACCACTCTGAGAAACAGCGTGTTGGATCAAGCTCTGGTTCCGGGAAGGAATTTGGGAGTAGAAGAGCGCTCAGAACCCCATCCAGGTACACCCCAGAACGCATGCGGAACGAACAGACACGATAAAGCACTGTTAACAGGACCGTCTCAGACCTTCCAAAATGTACTCTCTCTAGAAAGGAGACTACCCAGGTATCACATGCTATATACACAATGAACATAAAGGAAGGCTAGATCCCAAATTTGCATAATATCATAACAAATTACTGGATCAAAATATATTGTGGGAAATGGAGACTAGATCCAGTGAAGAGTCGGTGCGCCACAGACACTCAGAACACTATCAGAGGTCTACGGCTATTCAGTGTCCTCCCAGCAAATATAAGAAATATGGCCGGTACAAAAGTGGAAGTCTTCAGAGAAAATTAGTCATGTTTCTGTAAGAAGTATGGGACCAACGGGGTTGTAGTGGATACATTGGTCTCTGGGCCGCTCCAAGTTGTCACAAGCCAAGTCTGGCCAGGGTTTAGAAGAATTAGCAGCACCCCCCCTGCAGGGATGATCCAAGTATCATGATGGTTGATGAGACCATCCCACCTCATGGGATGCCCTATTAATGAGTGTATGTAATGTTACGGTAGTATGTGTCGAGATGTGTCGTCCAGACATCTCTCTTAATTACGACCGTTCTCGGTCTCCACGGTAAACTTTCTAGTGTGGTGTAGCCCAGGGAGCGAGGTGGACCGGTGCCCCACTTGTGTGTTTTATGGTGTCTCTGACGCTTCAGTCCGGCCCACGCAGACCTGCCCGTCTTGGGGAAGATGCCGCCACCTGTATGCCGCCACGCTGGGGTCACCTGTATGCCGCCACGCTGGGGTCACCTGTATGCCGCCACGCTGGGGTCACCTGTATGCCGCCACGCTGGGGTCACCTGTATGCCGCCACTCTGGGGTCACCTGTATGCCGCCACTCTGGGGTCACCTGTATGCCGCCACACTGGGGTCACTTGAATGCCGCCACTCTGGGGTCACCTGTATGCCGCCACACTGGGGTCACCTGTATGCCGCTACTCTGGGGTCACTTGTATGCCGCCACTCTGGGGTCACCTGTATGCCGCCACGCTGGGGCCACTTGTATGCCGCCACACTGGGGTCACCTGTATGCCGCCACACTGGGGTCACCTGTATGCCGCCACGCTGGGGTCACCTGTATGCCGCCACGCTGGGGCCACTTGTATGCCGCCACGCTGGGGCCACTTGTATGCCGCCACGCTGGGGTCACCTGTATGCCGCCACGCTGGGGTCACCTGTATGCCGCCACGCTGGGGTCATCCGTATGGAATCGCTTACCCGCCGAAGCTGTAAATGCCAAGACATTACCTCATTTCAAAATCCAATTAAACAGAATCCACAGGAAGAGCGGGAGGATCTTTGACAAGCCGTCAGTTCCTGTCCCCGTCGAGGCCACAAGACTGATAGTGGCCGTGAAGTAAATTCATGTAAACTTCCATTAGACAACAGACTGTTGAAATGGTGAGGCCCAAGAGGTAATAACTCAGTCTTGCAGACACAAGTAGGTGAACACACACTGGCACACAGGTAAGAAAGAGAAGGGTGGGCAGACTGCATTTTCTTGGACTGCCAGAAAGCTTTTAACACAGTACCCCATAAAAGGCTGTTACGAAAGTTGGAGCAACAGGCATGAGTGAAAGGTAAGGTGCTCCAGTGGACATGGGAGTATCTAAGCAACAGGAAACAGCGCCACATCAGAGTGGCGAGATGTCATCAGCGGAGTCCCACAGGGCTCTGTACTTGGACCCATCCTGTTTCTAATATATGTAAACAATCTTCCAGAAGGTATTGAATCATTCCTCTCAATGTTTGCTGATGATGCAAAAATTATGAGAAGAATCAAGGCAGATGATGATGATAGACAGAGACTACAGGATGACCTGGACAAACTGGTGGAATGGTCTAGAAAATGGCTACTAAAGCTCAACTCGGGAAAGTGCAAAGTAATGAATTTAGGGGAAGGGAGCAGAAGGCTGAACACAAGGTACCATCTGGGAGGTGAAATCCTACAAGAGTCAAATAGAGAGAAAGATCTGGGGGTCGATATCACACCGAACCTGTCCCCAGAGGCCCTCATCAAAAGGATATCATCAGTGGCATACGCTAGACTGGCCAACATAAGAACTGCCTTTAGAAACTTATGTAAGGAATCGTTCAGGACCCTGTATACCACTTAATGTCAGACCAATCCTGGAATATGCAGCTCCAGCTTGGAGTCCATACCTAGCTAAACACAAGACAAAGTTAGAGAAGATTCAGAGATTTGCCACCAGACTGGTCCCGGAACTGAGAGGTATGAGCTACGAGGAAAGGCTAAAGGAGCTGAAACTCACGTCCCTGGAAGACAGAAGAGTAAGGGATGACATGATAACCACCTACAAAATTCTCAGGGAAATTGACAGGGTGGACAAAGAAAAACTCTTCAGCACGGGTGGGACACGAACAAGGGACACAGGTGGAAACTTAGTACACAAATGAGCTACAGAGACGTTAGAAATATTTTTGTCAGTGTCAGAGTAGTTAACAGATGGAATGCATTAGGCATGATGTGTGGAGGCTGACTCCATACACAGTTTCAAATGAAGATATGATAGAGCCCAGTAGGCTCAGGAATCTGTACATCAGTTGATTGACAGTTGAGAGGCGGGACCAAAGAGCCAAAGCTCAACCCCCGCAAGCACAACTAGGTGATTACAGGTGTAGGTGAGGACCAACACACTAGGTGCTCCACACACCACCTACACCTGGACCTTCGCAACACTCACCTTTCACCGTCATTCGCTCACACATACGTACACAAGGCATCACACACATGTCGCTTGACTAACGAATTGGGTTGCAAATTGGACTAAGTGATTGATTACCATAAGAGTCGATCGGAGAGGACTGAAAGCGTCGTATGTTGAGAAATTGTCAAGATGCCTGAGCTATGTCGTGAATGAATCAGAGAGGTGCAGCTTGACGCTCTCCTGCTAATACTGGTCCGTCAATGGCACTAAACGCCCGCAGGACGGCCACCCTGTCTCTCTGTTTCTGTCGAAGGCGGTTCAGTGAACGTTGTGGTAATGCTGACAGTGATGACCCGTTAGGGGGGGGGGGGGGGGTAAATGGTACAACTCATGACAACCACAACATGACTTGTTGACGACCAACAAGAGGAGTAATGTGGTGTTGGTGAACGAAGTATGAGAGTGGATGAGTGACGGCCACAGCCCCGCAGTGGCCGACATGACCCCTTACCTGGTGTAGCTGTT
>WNGS01164858.1:62148407-62178886 GCA_020271785.1 Procambarus virginalis
GCAGAAGGCCATCAGTGAAATAGAAATTAATCAAATATTTTTTCTCCTATGCAAAATCAAGATAAAACAATTCAAATCTAGGAAATCGGTCCCCTGCGAAAGTGAGATGGAAAGGTCACTGGTGACAACAAAGAAAGGAACCGAAAATAAGAGGAAATCAATATGATTGTTTTTTCAGCGTGGCCACTCTAAACAACTGAAGATTATAATAAAATGAATTTTCATGGATATGATATCAATATCAAATTATATATCAGATGTTACCCTATCCACACTGGATTTTTAAGAAGCCATAGACAGTATGATATGATATACATCTGCACCAGGCCCTGATTCTTGGAAATCTATATTCATCAAGAGGTATAAAAAAACCATCGTAGGCCCTTCATATTCTTTGGAGACAAAGCCTAGATACTGCAGGTGTTATCCCTGATATACTAAACAGCAGAGATAGCCCAACCCATAAAGGAGGAAATAAGCAGAGGCAAAAAATTACAGGACCGATGCACGAACATCACACATCATAAAAATCGTTGAGGAGTGCTAAGGAAGATACAAAATAATGGAATCAAGCATTCTCCATAACCCCGGACAACGTGGTTTAAGAACAGGGCGCTATTGCTATCACAGTTGCTGAACCACTCTGACATGGCACTAAATGCCACCGACTGCTTCCTGGGGGTGGAGCTTGTCGGGGACCTGGCCGCGGGGACACAAAAAAAAAATCCCCGAATCATCTCAAGAAACCTCAAGATAACATGAGCCGGTGGGAGCGGATAGAACAACGGACGGTGATCCTGGGTCGATTCCCGGGCGCCGGGAAAGACACAATGGGCAGTTTCTTTTCACTCTGGTGCTCTGTTAATAGCAATAAAATAGGTACCTGGGAGTTAGTCAACTACTACGGGCTGCTTCCTGGGGTGGCAGGTGTATGAACCCGGCGCAGGGGGGCACTAAGCTCCGAATCACTAATGTAACATCAAGAAGATTGTGTTATTGCACATGAAATGCGTTTAAAAGGAATTACCGGAAAAGGCAGATGGATCTACAGTTTCTTGACTAACAGAACCCAGTGTGGAATAGTCAACAAAATGCAATCCGGACCATCAAACTTGAAGAGCTCAGGTCCCCAGGGTACTGTGCTTGCTCCCTTACTTTCTTTCATCTCCCCATCACTATGACCACTAGGACTCAGGACACCAACACTATTAGCACCGTATAATCCGTTGCAGATGACACTAGGATTTTCATGAGAGGGTAGCAAACATAGAGGACACGGCAAACCTCCAATCAGACGTAGATCAGGTCTTTCAATGAGATAAAGAAAAAATTATGGTGTTTAACGAGATAAGTTTCCAGCTCAGGCGCTACGGAAAAAAATAAAATATAACAACGGAAACCCCGTACAAAACTCAGTCAAATCATAACATAGCACAAAAAAGCAATGTAAAGGCTTTGGGTGTACTGATGTCGGAAAACCTTACATTTAAAGAACACAATACAGTCGCCGTCACAACTGACAAGAAAAATGACATGTGGATAAATTGGATAACAAGAACTTTTCTCAATAGAGATGCTATACCGATGATGAAACTTGTCAAGTCGCTAGTGCTCTCTAGAGTGGAATACTGTTGCACAATGCCAGCCCCTTTCAAAGCTGGCGAAATTGCTAACCTGGAACGCGCGCAGAGATCCTTTACTGTAGAATCCACTCAGTAAAACATCTAACTATGGACCACTAAAGAGCCTAAATCTCTACTTCCTTGAGCGCAGGCGGGAAAAGATACCTAATAATTACAAGTGGAAAATGTTAGAAGGGGCTGGTCCCCAACCTGCACACAGAAAAAAACATTCACAGGAGACCAGGAGGCATGGAAGGATGTGCGAATACCACCGTTTGACGAGCAGCGGTATGAACAGGTACTCTGAGATAAACCTATCACCATCAGAGGCCCGAGACTGTCCAACACACTTCCACTAAACACACTAAAGGTGGCATAACTGGTCGACCCCTCCCAGTGTTCAAGAGAGAACTGTATAAGCACCTCTTAAGAATACGGATCAACAAGGCGGTGTTCATACGTCAGGTGCGAGAGCCGAGTCAACAACATAGTGCAGTCCCAACGAAGAGGCCTGCTGCTCGAGACAGGGCCGCGGGGAACGCTAGTTCTGAAATCATCCAATATAACTTGATGTAAGGTAAGGTAAACGTAACCGTTCTTATCCTTACCACCACCTTCTCCACTTTCTTCCCTTTTCTATCAAGCAGGTAAGCCCACTCAAGGTGTTAGTTATACTACTCCCCCTCCACCTTCCCACGCCTCTTCGCCATATATGCCTCACTCGCTCACACAGCTATTTCACATTATTTGCAGGAGACCTTAATGCCAAAAAACGTGTGATTACATTTGCAAATAAGAGCAGAATATAAGGTTTGCAACGTTCAACTTTTGCTTGCGTGCATGAGACAACAGGGAAAATTATACAGGTGGGAAAATTTCGCTAATCATTAAGATTATCGCGTTCGCGTTGCTAGCCTGTATAAACATTCCCATAACCTTGTTCAGACTTAATATAAAGTATAGTTTTAGTACGAGCATTGTGTTTGCCTCTTCTGGGTTTTGTATGAGTCTTGTAGCTTGAGTTCATCGTGGTCTATTTCTCTACCTAACCTTCTTCGCCGTTCTTGCGATCGGTGAGACTCTTAAGTTTTCCGCGATTCGTTTTCTTCGCCTATAGAGGGAACACCGTTCTGTTCCAATCTGCATCGCTTCCTCTTTTTTCTTAGGGGATGCGGTGTAGTAGGAGCGGAGTGACGAGCCTTTAAGTAGGATTGGCTCCAAATGTGATAACCACCAATCCTACGATAACCAACTCACTCCCACTGCAAGTCTGAAATATGGGAGTATGAAACATGGGTTTGATGTCCATAGGTAATGTGGGAAATTCCAACACTAATAACTACTATTGTATTATAATAAATCATCATCATTATATACTAACTACAGTAGTTATTAATTTCACTAATGGTAGTGTAAACATAATTAAACCATTTCATCTGCGTATTAGTGCTAGAATTCTCATGAATCGAGTAGCAACAATGCGTCAGATAATGTCTAGTTAGACACGTTATTACCAATGTGTTTAGAGAACTGAATGTGGTTCTCTAAAATTATCAGTATTCCGTGTAATATTACTACGGATAATATACTCCCGATAATCTAAACCGAGAGTTATTAACTGAAATAGTTATCTAGTAACAGTTTTAATCTGTTACGTTCGAATGCTATGGAGGGAATAGATATCCTCTCCATTTCTCGTTTGAGATCATTTATCGAGAATATGATAATTATTAATCCCTATAATTGCAACCCAGTTCCCATTAACATATTACAACCATAATTGCGCGGAAAGGAATAATTCGTGATAATAAATTTCTGTTGTAAATACGGAGACGGTTGAGGGAGGAGGAGACGCCATTACACACGAGGCATCCCTGGCGTGAAGAGTGGCGAGACCGTGGTAGTGACTGGGAGTTTTCATCGACAAGAATTACGTTGATACCCGGTTAACAGTTAACAATTACTTATCCACGTGTTCTATGGTGCCCGGCCAGTTAATAACGCGTCAACATTGAAGCCACGACCCGTATTACACGTACACAGCAGTGGACGCCTGGGACTGGCTGACGCGATCTCGGCAGACCTCAGTATCTGATACGCTCATGTTAAGTATATTTCTCATTTGATGCATCATTTTGGGTGGTATATTTGTGAGTAGTCTGTCGTTATACCGCGAGGATACCTAATACACAATGTTAGTTGATTTTCAATATTTTCTCAGTTTTCATGAATTTTAAATAAATCGTAGCCTAATCAAATGCACTTAAATTTCTCTGATTTCAGCGTGTATACGAGGAGTCGACAAGTTGTTCTCATCATTCGTGATATTCACCTCGGGTTCTTTTCTTTATTGGGATCCTGTGACCACGAGGACGAATGACGAAATGGCGTTATAGAAATCGTCTTACAGCTAAGACATTTTTTTTCGTACAAATGTATCTAATATTATTGTTGATTCTATATAATTCATATAGATCTTTACATTGAATGAATTATTGCCAAAAATGATGATTTGGTAATTCATGTGTTTTGCTTTACTGTTGCTCATAATTCATAATCTTAATATTCATTATTTGAGTTATCATAGTCTTGAATCTATTTTAGTTTAGATTTTATGTTATTAACTCAACAATGAACTAGTGACGAACCACACTGGTTCCTAGATATATATGAACTTCTAGAAATACCCCAATGTTGATATTTGAGGCTTTGACTTTAATTAATAATACAGTCTATTCATTATTCCAAGTGATTACTCATTAAATTAGTATCCATAGACACTGGTTCTCTAGTGTCATTCTAATGATCATTATTATTCGTTTTCCCTCTTTTTTTCAAAAGTGGGTGGTCCTTCGATTTATTTAAACATAATAATTAAATAATTAATATATGAGTCAAGCCCCAGATACCCAACAGGTAAAGTAGGCACTCATATTCTCTTCATATAGTCCACTTCATATAGTCTAGGGTAGCTGCACTAATGCAGATGTTCCTCATGTACTAATAATAAAAAATTAGTGTCCTCACATTGCACCCAAAATTTGTCAGTGCAGGTTACTAAACATATGTCCTGTATGACAAACATCCTGCGAGATGGACTTTTATTACCACTGCTGCCTTATTCACTCTTGTGTTGATGATATCCTCATAATGCATCCGGAGTCTGCAAGTGCAGACTGCTTATCACATGCCTCTGTATGACTAACCATCCTGTGTGATGGGGATTTTTTTAGCATCAACTAGTTAGCTTTTTGACACTGTACTCCACTTCATATAGTCTAGGGTAGCTGCACTAATGCAGATGTACCTCATGCATTAATAAAGAAAAAATAGTGTTCAATTCCATAGTGTTTTCCAACCGATTTTCGCCTGCTATCGACGTTGAATCAACGTCGATAATTCAGAATACAGAGTAATACTGATTCAGCGTCGATAACACTGATTCAGCATCGATAAGACTGATTCAGCTTCGATAAGACTGATTAAGCGTCGACAACGTTGATTCAGCGTCGATAACACTGATTCCGCATCGATAACGTTGATTCAGCGTCGATAAGACTGATTAAGCGTCTATAAGACTGATTCTGCGTCAATAACACTGATTCACCATCGATAATGTTCATTCAATGTCTGTAAGTTGATTCAACGTCGATAACGGTGATTCCGCGTCGACAACACTGATTCTGCATCGATAACACTGATTCAACGTTGATAACACTGATTCAGCGTCGATAACGGTGATTCAACGTCGATAACACTGAATCAGCGTCGATAACACTCAATCAGCGTCGATAACACTGATTCAGTGTCGATAACACTGAATCAGCGTCGATAACACTGAATCAGCGTCGATAACACTGATTCAGTGTCGATAACACTGAATCAGCGTCGATAACACTGATTCAACGTCGATAACACTGATTCAGTGTCGATAACACTGATTTAACATGGATAATGTTAATTCAACTTTTCTTGAGCATGTTTTTCACCCTGCGAGAAAGAGAACGGGAGGGATCAAGGAAGAGAGAGAGAGAGAGAGAGAGAGAGAGAGAGAGCGAGAGAGACAGACAGACAGACAGACAGACAGACAGACAGAGAATGGGGGCACCGCCTGGTACCCCATACAGTTCATATATATGGGTCACTTACGCTGGCAATAATGGAACGATCCCAGGTCTATAAAGTCGGACGGAGTGTTTCTGGTGCACGTTGTCGCATTTCCACCCAGTAAGCCCTCTGTAATAGTGAATGACACCCCATCAATAACCCCTAGACCCATGAATGACACCCCTCGACCCCATGAATGACACCCCTAGACCCCATGAACCTCCTCGATAACGCAATAAGGGTAACACCATACAGAGTGTACCACGGTCACGGACAATTGTATAGTTAACATAAAGCTCAGAGGCGGAAATACGTCGCTAGCAGTCATGTTACTTACACGGTGGCTCCCCTCCACCACGACGGGTTGACAAGCTCTCACACACCACCGTACCTGAAACACAGAGAAGGCACGTAAGTCACACTGGAATGCGTGAAGTATACATTGCAAATGAACAAAATTAGAGTTGTAGAAAAAACATTAATCGTTGAACAGCGATACTTAAGAGTGTCTCCTCACTGTAACTGTGTGGACTATGGTGCCCAGTTCCCCCTGATCTTTGTGACTGGAACTCCTGGTGTTAGTCATTGTTTTGGCGACAAGGTCTTCATAGTTTTCTTTCCTACCACAGCTTAATTAAAATATTCGAAATTTGTCTAACATCTAATTGACTAACAGCCACACTGTCCCTTCTAGCGTCCTTCCAAGGCATTCCACACACGCACCACCATCACCACCAGACCATAACCACACACACACCACCACCACCAGACCATAACCACACATACACCATCACCACCAGACCATAACCACACACGCACCATCACCACCAGACCATAACCACCAGACCATTACCACACACTCACCATCACCACCAGACCATAACCACCAGACCATTACCACACACGCACCACCACCACCAGACCATAATCACATACGCACCACCACCACTAGACCATAACTATGCGGTATACAATAAAATATGTAGTGAAAGAAGCAGGACCAATCTGGGGGGAAGGGGGACTATGACAGCCACTCTGTCAGATACCTGGTTGATGGGGTTCTGGGAGTTGTTCTACTCCCCAAGCCCGGTCCGAGGCCAGGCTTGACTTGTGAGAGCTTGGTCCACCAGGCTGTTGCTTGGAGAGGCCCGCAGGCTCACATACCCACCACAGCCCGGTTGGTCCGGAACTTCTTTTAGAAAACAGTCTAGTTTTCTCTTGAAGATGTCCACGGATTTTCCGACAATATTTCTTATGCTCGCTGGAAGGACGTTGAACAACCGCGCACCTCTGATGTTTATACAGTGTTCTCTGATTGTGCCTATGGCACCTCTGCTCTTCACTGGTTATATTCTGCGTTTTCTTCCATGTCTTCACTCCAGTATGTTGTTATTTTACTGTGTAGATTAGGGACCTGGCCCTCTAGTATTTTCCATGTGTATATTATTTGGTATCTCTCTCGTCTCCTTTCTAGTGAGTACATTTGGAGAGCTTTGAGACGATCCCAATAATTCAGGTGCTTTACCGCGTCTATGCGTGCCGTATATGTTCTCTGTATTCCTTCTATTTCAGCAATCTCTCCTGCTCTAAAGGGGGAAGTGAGTACTGAGCAGTACTCGAGACGGGACAACACAAATGACTTGAAGTGTACAACCATTGTGATGGGATCACTAGAGTTGAAAGTTCTCGTAATCCATCCTATCATTTTTCTGGCTGACGCAATATTTGATTGGTTATGCTCCCTAAACGTTAGATCGTCGAACATCATTATTCCCAAATCCTTGACATGCTGTTTTCCTACTATGGGCAGATTCGATTGTGTTTTGTACCCTGTATTATGTTTCAGATCCTCAATTTTGCTATACCTGAGTACCTGGAATTTATAATATTTATCACATCATGTTATTTTCTGCTCCCCAATCGAAAACTCTGTTGATATCTGCTTGTAATTTTTCTATGTCTTCAGCAGAGGTAATTTTCATGCTGATTTTTGTGTCATCTGCAAAGGATGACACGAAGCTGTAAATTGTATTTTTTTCTAAATCTGATATAAGAATAAGGAACAGCAGTGGTGCAAGGACTGTACCTTAAGGTACAGAGCTTTTAACTGCGCTTGGATTCGATTTTATTTGATTGACTGTTACTCTTTGTGTTCTGTTCGACAGGAAACTGAGTGTCCACCCTCCTACTTTACCAGTTATTCCCATTGACCTCATTTTGTGTGCTATCACTCCATGGTCACATTTGTCGAATGCCTTTGCAAAGTCTGTGTATACAACATCTGCATTTTGCTTTTCTTCTAGTGCTTCTGTGATTTTGTCATAGTGGTTGAGTAACTGTGACAGACAGGATCTGCCCGCTCTAAATCCATGTTGTCCTGGGTTGTGTAGCTCATTATTTTCCATATAACTAGAAATTTGATTCCTAATCACTCTTTCAAAAACTTTTATTATGTGTGATGATGAATCAGCCTCTAGTCTCCCCCCCCCCCTACAGAGATAAGGAAGGGAACTATCATCACCGAAACGTTGTCGTTTCTTCCCTTTTCGATATGCGGTTTGGTCATCACAACTATCAAGAGAAAGCACGTAGCCATTACGACTTTATAGCACTTGGAAGGAATCAGAATAAGGATTTGGGTTGGGACGCGGGAAGGAATGGTGCCCAAACCACATGGACGGTCGGGGGATTGAAAGCTGACCTGTATGAAGCACAATATGACCTGTACCTCCAGCACAAGGGTACAGGGGAGGAATGATCCACCAACACAGCAGCCATCATCACAGCCACTCAACCAGGAGCTATCCCAAGCCAAGTTTCTGCTGGAGTTACCTGATCAGCATGCTGGTGAAGGCCATGTGGGGCTTCGGGCTACGAATACAAACAGCCTGACAGACCAGGCAATCATTAGGGGAGGCTGGCCACAGGCCAGGCTGAAAGAGTAGAATTCCCTAAATCGTCAAAATGTATTCAACAGCCAATATCTATTTCCCACCCTCCCTCCATCTACCTACAAGCATGCCTGCCAATTCAAGTTAAAATGATAATGTCCGTAAACATAACGTTCAGAGAGTACAACAGTGCAAATATTATAATTGTTAGGAAAATAACAGGTGGATAATGAGAATATTCAAAATAAGGAATGCGACATCAGTGATGGCATTCTTCAAAGTACGGCTGTTATCTCATATGGCATATTGTTCAGGCTTCATATTCCCTTTCAAGTAGGTGAAAAATCAGAGCTCGAAAATATACACAAATCATTTACCGCCCGCATAGAATCAGCGATGCCTTTAAATTTCTGGGTTTACCTCAAACACTCAAACTCTTCGCCTTGGGATGGAGACGAGAGATGTAAATTACTGGCGTGTTAAGTTAATGTGTGTAGTACCAGTCGTGATGTATATCAGTGATGTATGTCAGTGATGCAGTGGCCGCAGAGAGACCGCATACAGCCCCCGCTCCTGTGCCAGGTAAGTCCACTACGGGCTCACCATAGCCCGTGCTGCTTGGCACTTTTGTTCCCAGTAGCTGAATTTACAACGACAACATTAACAACGTCAGTGATGCTTTAAGTCAGTGTTGTATATCAGTGGTGTGTTCAGACAATGGTGGTGTACATCAGTGGTGGTGTACATCAGTGGTGGAGTACATCAGTGGTGGTGTACATCAGTGGTGGTGTACATCAGTGGTGGTGTACATCAGTGGTGGTGTACATCAGTGGTGGTGTACATCAGTGGTGGAGTACAGTGGTGGAGTACATCAGTGGTGGTGTACATCAGTGGTGGCGTACATCAGTGGTGGAGTACATCAGTGGTGGCGTACATCAGTGGTGGCGTACATCAGTGGTGGAGTACATCAGTGGTGGCGTACATCAGTGGTGGAGTACATCAGTGTGGCGTACATCAGTGGTGGAGTACATCAGTGGTGGTGTACATCAGTGGTGGAGTACATCAGTGGTGGTGTACATCAGTGGTGGAGTACAGTGGTGGAGTACATCAGTGGTGGCGTACATCAGTGGTGGAGTACAGTGGTGGTGTACATCAGTGGTGGCGTACATCAGTGGTGGAGTACATCAGTGGTGGTGTACATCAGTGGTGGCGTACATCAGTGGTGGAGTACAGTGGTGGAGTACATCAGTGGTGGCGTACATCAGTGGTGGAGTACATCAGTGGTGGTGTACATCAGTGGTGGTGTACATCAGTGGTGGTGTACATCAGTGGTGGCGTACATCAGTGGTGGCGTACATCAGTGGTGGAGTACAGTGGTGGAGTACATCAGTGGTGGTGTACATCAGTGGTGGAGTACAGTGGTGGTGGAGTACAGTGGTGGTGTACATCAGTGGTGGTGTACATCAGTGGTGGAGTACAGTGGTGGCGTACATCAGTGGTGGTGTACATCAGTGGTGGAGTACAGTGGTGGTGTACATCAGTGGTGGTGTACATCAGTGGTGGTGTACATCAGTGGTGGTGTACATCAGTGGTGGCGTACATCAGTGGTGTACTTCAGTGGTGGTGTACATCAGTGGTGGTGTACATCAGTGGTGGAGTACATCAGTGGTGGTGTACATCAGTGGTGGAGTACATCAGTGGTGTGTTCAGACAATGGTGGTGTACATCAGTGGTGGTGTACATCAGTGGTGGTGTACATCAGTGGTGGTGTACATCAGTGGTGGCGTACATCAGTGGTGGTGTACATCAGTGGTGGTGTACATCAGTGGTGGAGTATATCAGTGGTGTGTTCAGAGAATGGTGGTGTACATCAGTGGTGGTGTACATCAGTGGTGGTGTACATCAGTGGTGGTGTACATCAGTGGTGGTGTACATCAGTGGTGGCGTACATCAGTGGTGGTGTACATCAGTGGTGGTGTACATCAGTGGTGGTGTACATCAGTGGTGGTGTACATCAGTGGTGGCGTACATCAGTGGTGGTGTACATCAGTGGTGGCGTACATCAGTGGTGGTGTACATCAGTGGTGGTGTACATCAGTGGTGGAGTACATCAGTGGTGTGTTCAGACAATGGTGGTGTACATCAGTGGTGGTGTACATCAGTGGTGGTGTACATCAGTGGTGGTGTACAGTGGTGGCGTACATCAGTGGTGGTGTACATCAGTGGTGGTGTACATCAGTGGTGGAGTACATCAGTGGTGGTGTACATCAGTGGTGGTGTACATCAGTGGTGGTGTACAGTGGTGGCGTACATCAGTGGTGGTGTACATCAGTGGTGTGTTCAGACAGTGGTGGTGTACATCAGTGGTGGTGTACATCAGTAGTGGTGTACATCAGTGGTGGTGTACATCAGTGGTGTACATCAGTAGTGGTGTACATCAGTGGTGGTGTACATCAGTGGTGGTGTACATCAGTAGTGGCGTACATCAGTGGTGGTGTACATCAGTGGTGGTGTACATCAGTGGTGGTGTACATCAGTAGTGGCGTACATCAGTGGTGGTGTACATCAGTGGTGGTGTACATCAGTGGTGGTGTACATCAGTGGTGGTGTACATCAGTGGTGGCGTACATCAGTGGCGGTGTACATCAGTGGTGGCGTACATCAGTGGTGGAGTACATCAGTGGTGGTGTACATCAGTGGTGGCGTACATCAGTGGTGGTGTACATCAGTGGTGGTGTACATCAGTGGTGTGTTCAGACAATGGTGGTGTACATCAGTGGTGGTGTACATCAGTGGTGGTGTACATCAGTGGTGGTGTACATCAGTGGTGGTGTACATCAGTGGTGGTGTACAGTGGTGTACATCAGTGGTGGTGTACATCAGTGGTGGTGTACATCAGTGGTGGTGTACATCAGTAGTGGCGTACATCAGTGGTGGCGTACATCAGTGGTGTGTTAGATCAGGGGAATGACAAGTACTATTACTGACAGGGCATTGTTTACGTATAAACAAATAACAATATACAGTGTGAAACTAATTTCACTTTAGTGTTTTATCTTTTGTATATAACAACGTAAGCAAGTGTCCACTACTGGTGGGACCAGTATTATTACCATGACTTATTATGTAATAGAATGTGAACAAAGGACAATACTGAGGCCATCATGGTGTTCAGACATGAACAACAGACGAAGCCCTGAGAGTTCCGAGCCTCTCTGCCAGGATTCATAACGCGCTCACGTCTCCACTTACGAAACCTGTATATCTTTTCTCGATCATGGCGACTAAGTATGTATGTATTACAGTTTAGAAACTTGGAAACGCAGCGAGATGGTTCTCGTCCCAAGACCAAGATTATTGTTAACCTCGTATCACTTCTGAACTCATAAACGATATATTAAATGGAAACTAAGCTGCCATGTTTGAGGATAGATAAATAGATAGGTAGAGATAGATAGATAGATAAACAGATATTTCCTGTTGAGATCCCTAAGCAAACACAACAAATACAAGCTACAATAATTAATATGGTGGTGGGGGGGGGGGTAAAGCCCACACCTACACCCCCTGGACAGGTGGCATACTCCCCGGGGGCGCCTCCCCCCAAGTGAAGGTCACGCATAATCTGGGAAAGGACACCAAAAATAAAGTGGGTTAAGCAAGGCCGAGAATGTCAGCGTATGAAAAAAAATAAAAAATAAATAAAAGACGAATAGTACAGGAGACTAAAACAAATGTTTATTTCACCAACGAAAAACAACACACACTAACTTGAATGCAATACTGGCCATTTAAACCAATAAACCTTTCGAACTGAAAATATGATTTTCATCACTATTGTTATTATTATTATTATTATTATTATTATTATTATTATTATTATTATTATTATTATTATTATATATAAAAGAAGTGAAAGAGCCGCGTGCAGCCGGCGAAGACGGTGACCGCTCTACTAACAGTGAAGGTGAGGCTGGGCCGCCCCACCCCACCACCCAGCACCCTCGCCAGTGGCACTGATCATGGCCCTGATGACGTCCAAGCGAGGGGAGGGGGGGATAAAGATGAAGGGGGGGGGGGGGACAGAGGTGCAGGGAAAAGTTTAGAAATAGGAAATACTGTACGAGTTGTGATGAGCGAGGCACTCAAGGTTCCGTCTCATTAAATGACAAATGTTCAGGTGGCACAAACGTCCGTCCACTAGGCTGAGGCACTTATGACGTGTGTGTGGTGGTGGTGAGTGGGGTGAAGGGGCGCCGGGCGTGGAGGGCCTCCTGCAATACACCTGCCGAGGAGTAGCCCAGGCGCGTCCTACCTCCTCACGCCCCACCCACCCGTCCCGGCACCTCCCCCCTTCCCTTCACCTTCCGAGTGTGACCCCCCTTCCACCGTCAAAATCAGGATCAACTAATTACAAGCTGTGTCGTGAAGCGTAACATCAGTTCAAGGCGAGCTTCTTGCCCGTTACGGTGACTCCTCTTACACAGTAACGGTAAGTGCTCGCCACTCTGCTCTCTTATCTTCTTTATATACTGTGCTTTTGCCATCTCCTGCCTTTATGGTCTTCCCACACCCCCCCCCCCCCCCCGTACCTGCACCAGTGTCGTCACCTCTCCCACCAGGACCCACCACCAGGACCACAGCACCAGGACCCACCACCAGGACCACAGCACCAGGACCCACCACCAGGACCACAGCACCAGGACCCACCACCAAGACCCACCACCAGGACCCACCACCAGGACCCACCACCAGGACCCACCACCAGGACCCATCACCAAGATCCACCACCAAGATCCACCTGGTTGATACCTGGTTGATACCTGGTTGATGGGGTTCTGGGAGTTCTTCTACTCCCCAAGCCCGGCCCGAGGCCAGGCTTGACTTGTGAGAGTTTGGTCCACTAGGCTGTTGCTTGGAGCGGCCCGCAGGCCCACATACCCACCACAGCCCGGCTGGTCCGGAACTCCTTGGAGGAATAAATCTAGTTTCCTCTTGAAGATGTCCACGGTTGTTCCGGCAATATTCTTATGCTTGCTGGGAGGACGTTGAACAACCGTGGACCTCTGATGTTTATACAGTGTTCTCTGATTGTGCCTATGGCACCCCTGCTCTTCACTGGTTCTATTCTGCATTTTCTTCCATATCGTTCACTCCAGTACGTTGTTATTTTACTGTGTAGATTTGGGACCTGGCCCCAGTATCTTCCAGGTGTATATTATTTGATATCTCTCTCGTCTTCTTTCTAGTGAGTACATTTGGAGAGCTTTGAGACGATCCCATAATTTAGGTGCTTTATCGCGTCTATACGTGCTGTATATGTTCTCTGTATTCCCTCTATTTCAGCAATCTCCACCACCAAGACCCACCACCAGGACCCACCACCAGGACCCCACCACCAGGACCACAGCACCAGGACCACAGCACCAGGACCACACCACCAGGACCCACCACCAGGACCACAGCACCAGGACCCACCACCAGGACCCACCACCAGGACCCACCACCAGGACCACACCACCAAGACCCACCATCAGGACCCACCACCAGGACCCACCACCAGGACCCAACACCAGGACCCATCACCAAGATCCATCACCAAGACCCACCACCAGGACCCATCACCAAGACCCACCACCAGGACCCACCACCAGGACCCACCACCAAGATCCACCACCAAGATCCACCACCAAGACCCACCACCAGGACCCACCACCAGGACCCATCACAAGATCCACCACCAAGATCCACCACCAAGACCCACCACCAGGACCCACCACCAGGACCCACCACCAGGACCCACCACCAAGACCCACCACCAGGACCCCCACCAAGACCCACCACCAGGACCCACCACCAAGACCCACCACCAGGACCCACCAACAAGACTCACCACCAGGACCCACCACCAGGACCCACCACCAGGACCCACCACCAGGACCACACCACCAAGACCCACCACCAGGACCCACCACCAGGACCCACCACCAGGACCACACCACCAAGACCACACCACCAGGACCACACCACCAGGACCCACCACCAAGACCACACCACCAAGACCACACCTCCAGACCCACACCACCAGGACCACACCACCAAGACCACACCACCAGGACCACACCACCAGGACCACACCACCAGGACCACACCACCAAGACCACACCACCAGGACCACACCACCAGGACCACACCACCAGGACCACACCACCAGGACCACACCACCAAGACCACACCACCAAGACCACACCACCAGGACCACACCACCAGGACCCACCACCAAGACCACACCACCAAGACCACACCTCCAGACCCACACCACCAGGACCACACCACCAAGACCACACCACCAGGACCACACCACCAAGACCACACCACCAAGACCACACCACCAAGACCACACCACCAGGACCACACCACCAGGACCCACCACCAAGACCACACCACCAAGACCACACCTCCAGACCCACACCACCAGGACCACACCACCAAGACCACACCACCAGGACCACACCACCAGGACCACACCACCAGGACCACACCACCAAGACCACACCACCAGGACCACACCACCAGGACCACACCACCAGGACCACACCACCAAGACCACACCACCAGGACCACACCACCAGGACCACACCACCAGGACCACACCACCAGGACCACACCACCAAGACCACACCACCAGGACCCACCACTTCACCCCATGATTTTCTTCTGATAGTGGGCGCGGAGAGCATGACGAGCACAATTAAGTACCGCCCTAACATTTTACCCGTCTCCGCCATAATAATACACACCCAATGTCCAAATTACAATTTCCCTTTCCCTAAATCACATTAATGTTTAGCCTCAGAGTCTAACCGAAGATATTACGCTCTAGTAAATGTGCTCACCCACCCTCTTTACCACTCACTCATCCATCCACCCCTCTTAACCCACTCATCCATCCACCTCTTCAATCATTCATGACTTCAAGAACCATTTAGATAAGTTATTTCAAGAAGTGCCGGACCAACCGGGTTGTAGTGGATATGTGGGCCTACGGGCAGCTGCAAGCAACAGTTTGTTGGATCAAGTTATCACAAGTCGAGCCTGGCCTGGGACCAGGCTCAGGGAGTACAAGAACTCCCGAGACCCTCTCCAGGTAAGATCCAGGTATGAATGACTGAGAGGGTGTCCCCAACATTGTCCAGGAGGGAGGCCCTTGCACAAGGGTGATGGAACTTTCACAGATGACAACAAAGAAGTGAGTGAAATGCCGAGGCTTCAGTGAACCCCTGAAGACCACATTGAAGATTGATCCAAATGGATCCTTCATGAATGTGACACCAACATCGAACCACATGAGATGTCACCCAAACCCCACTGGACTTTGAAATAACCATAGACAGCATGCCCATGTACTCTGCACCACGCTCATGTACCCGTGGAATTTTATACTCATCAAGAAGTGCAAAGCACCACTATTACAGGCCCTAAACATCTTTTGGAGACAGAGCTTAGATACTGGCGTCATCCCTGACATACTTAAAACAGCGGAGATCGCGTCACTTCACAAAGGAGGTAGTAAAGTAGATGCAAAAATTATTAGACCAATAGCTCTAACCTCACACATTATAAAAATCTTTTAAAGAGTGCTAAGAACTAAGATTACAAATCACATGGAATCACAATAACTCCATAACCCTGGACAACACGGGTTCAGAACAGGGCGCTCCTGCCTCTCACAGCTGCTAGATCACTATGACCTGGTCTCAGGTGTCATGGAAGACAAGCAACACGCAGATGTAATATATACACTTTGCAAAAGCTTTCGACACATGTGACCAAGGTGTTATTGTGCACAAAATGTGTGCAAAAGGAATTACTGGCACAGTAGGGAGATGGATCTTCAACTTCCTAACGAACAGAACGCAAAGTGTAATAAATAAACAAATCCACAATTGCCATGACGAGGAGTCGAACCTACGTCCGAGAGCATCCCAGACGCTGCCTTAATCGACTGAGCTACGACATGGTCAAAAGAGTTGAAACCAGAAGTTTTACTAAACTTACTTGGATCCTGCAGCCTCTCCGAGACAAAAACCCGGTTTTACACAACTCCCCCCATGCACTCGAGCTATGTCAATAGGCCGTTCTACCTCTTCGCCCATACTTCATTACAAACAGATATCACAATAGCATGATGCATCAAATGAACAAATCCACAAGCCTATTGACATAGCTCGAGTGCATGTGGGGAGTTGTGTAAAACCCTGGCTTGTGTCTCTGAGAGGCTGCGGGATCTAAGTAAGTTCAGTAGAACTTCTAGTTTCAACTCTTTTGACCATGTCGTAGCTCAGTCGATTAAGGCAGCGTCTGGGATGCTCTCGGACGTAGGTTCGAATCCTCGTCACGGCAAGTGTGGATTTGTTCATTTGATGCATCACACTATTGTGGTTTCTGTGTGCAGAGCGTAATAGTCAACACAGTAAAATCTCGATTATCTACTGTGAAAAGCTCAGTCCCCCAAGGTACCGTGCTTGCTCCGGTACTTTTCCTCATCCTAATATCAGACACAGACAAGGATACAAAACTACAATATTGTATCATCATTTGCAGATGACACAAGGATTTTCATGCGAGTAGACAATATAGAGGACACGGCAAACCTCCAGTCAGATGTAAATCTTTCAATGGATCACAGATAATAATGTAATGTTTAATGAAAATAAGTTCCAGCTCCTGCGCTATGGGTAAAATGAAAATTTAAAAACAGAAACCATATATAAAATGGAATCAAATCATACTATATAACGAAAAAACAATGTAAAGGATCCAGGAGTAATCATGTCAGAAGACCTTACCTTAGCAGAACACCATAAAGTAGCTGTCACGACTGTAAGAAAAATGACAGGTTGGATAACAAGGACCTTCCAAACAAGGGACGCCATACCAATGATGATACTTTTTAAGACACTAGTGCTCTCTAGGGTGGAATATTGTGGCACTAACAGCCCCATTCAGAGCCGGAGAAGTTACTGACCTAAAAAAAAAAAGAGCGTGCAGAGATCCTTTACCGATAGAATCGATTTGATTTGATTGATTGCTACTCTTTGTGTTTGGCTGACAGGTTATTTTCCATAAAACTAGAAATTTGATTCCTAATCACCTTTTCAAAACTTTTATTATGTGTGATGTTAGTGCAACTGGTCTATAATTTTTTGCCAAAGCCTTACTTTCCCCCTTGTGCTGAGGAGCTATATCTGCAGATTAAAGTGCTGCTGGTATCTCCCTTTGAAAAGTAGAGGTGCAACAGGTACTCTGAGAGAGAACTCTATCAACATCAGAGGCCCGAGACTGTTCAACACGCTTCCGCTACACATAAGGGACATAACTGGTCGACCCCTCACAGTGTTCAAGAGAGAACTTTATAAACATCTCCAAAGAGTTCCTGATCAACCAGGCTGTGACTCATATATCAGGCTGCGAGCAGCCGCGTCCTGGTTGGCCAGACGATCAACCGGTCGGAGACCGGACCGCGGGGCCATTGATCCGCGCAAGCTACACAAGGTAGACCATCCACCCTCTCAACCAGTCCCCAGCAGTCTTCACGACAATGAGCGATGCTGCAACGTGTCACCCACCAAGCTGATGAAGGTATTTATTAGGCACAACAATGCATTGCTAGCTTCCGCTTGGCCATAAGAAATAGCAACATGAATCTGAACTCCTGAGCATGACCAATGTGTAACGGGAGTTTGCTTGGCCACTGTCCTGGCCATGACCATCCATACGCACGATCGTGTAGCGGCCAGACCAGTAGACCTCTCCTCCCTACCTGCTTGGTGGGGCTGAGGCCCTCTTACTCTCCCCCTTCTTCCTCCCCCTCTCCCTCTCCCTCCTTCTTGACTTCTGGAGGCAGATTAGTCACACTCACCTGGGTATCGTAAACTCTGGTCACAAGTTTTGCCCTTGGGCTGTGTGGTTACTAAAGAGCTCAGTCAGTACTAAAGTCAGCTCTCCTCTCTCGGGTTGGCCTGTCAGTTTCATTCAGTTTCCTGAGTAAACTGCCTCTGGGGCTTTAAAGTTTGCTCATTGGACAAGGGGTCAAGCATAACTTGCCACTGGCTAAGGGTGCTAGAACCGAGGCCTTGGTAACATCACATGAGACGAGAAGACATGGCAGGATGTGCAGAATACCCCCGTTGAAAAGCAGAGGTGCAACAGGTACTCTGAGAGAGAACTCTTTCAACATCAGAGGCCCGAGACTGTTCAACACGCTTCCGCTACACATAAGGGGCATAACTGGCCGACCCCTCACAGTGTTCAAGAGAGAACTGGATAAGCACCTCCAAAGGATACCTGATCAACCAGGCTGTGACTCATACGTCAGGCTGCGAGCAGCCGCGTCTAACAGCCTGGTTGATCAGTCCAGCAACCAGGAGGCCTGGTCGACGACCGGGCCGCGGGGACGCTGAGCCCCGGAAGCACCTCAAGGTAAGGTAAGGTAAGGTTGGTTCAAATTGATTGGGTGTAGGCCTAGGAGGGGCAGAGTTTCTAGGGCCTGGGGCAAGAAGGATACCTTGAAGGATGCAGAGAAAACTATTTTAGTGTGACCTGGACTAGTGCAGGAAGAGGGTAGGGATTATTGATCCACCAGGCCACAACATCACCTGTGAGGGAGCAGTGATAAAGACATTTGTCTGTTTGAGTTTCCTGTATAATTTGTATTCCATTACCGTGACTCTAAGGACATCTAGGTTAGGGTTGATTAATTTGCATTATTAAATAAAGTTACTCTTAATTAATCTCCTGTGTATTTTATATATTTTTCCATAAATTAATTCTGAGACATTGCTCTAAATTGATTTGGACTTTACCTGTGATCTTATGAGCATTTTTATGAGTAAATATATTCCCCTTGTAATTGATGAAGTAATGCAGAAGGAATTCCATTCGTGCAGTAGGTATCAAAGTTGCCTAACACTCAGTATGAGTTGACTGGTCTCCACCCGAGTCAATTAGCCTGATTATTATTGTTCCAGGAGGAGTGGTGGCGGCATTTATTACTGTTATGAGTGACTTTATCTTCCATCAGGTTTGTGTTAATGGTCAAGATATCTTAACGCCTTAGTTATTTCTCCCCCCCCCTCCCCCCTCCCCCTCATAACTGGATGAGCAGGTTCAGCTGTGAAGACGGACTCTTCAAGTTCTTTGGCGTTATATCAATGCAATTATTAAAGTCTAAAGTGTTACAAGTTATAGCAACGAATATAGTGAGAGTTACCATAGTTGTACAATAAGAGCCGTACTTAATGGTAATAATGCTACAGTGGTGACCTAAGTGAGCGTTACAATGCTGACATTCCATTAACGTTACAATGATAGCGACAGAGTTCGTGGCAAATTGAAATTTCTTAAATTTTGTAAAATTTTAATTATTGCTCCGAGGGGCGAGTTTATCAGGCAGTAAATGTTAGAATGGTGACCTTCCAGCATTGTTACAATGGTGACCTTCCAGCATTGTTAGAATGGTGACCTTCCAGCATTGTTAGAATGGTGACCTTCCAGCATTGTTACAATGGTGACCTTCCAGCATTGTTACAATGGTGACCTTCCAGCATTGTTACAATGGTGACCTTCCAGCATTGTTACAATGGTGACCTTCCAGCATTGTTACAATGGTGACCTTCCAGCATTGTTACAATGTTGACCTTCCAGCATTGTTACAATGGTGACCTTCCAGCATTGTTAGAATGTTGACCTTCCAGCATTGTTACAATGGTGACCTTCCAGCATTGTTACAATGGTGACCTTCCAGCATTGTTACAATGGTGACCTTCCAGCATTGTTACAATGGTGACCTTCCAGCATTGTTACAATGGTGACCTTCCAGCATTGTTACAATGGTGACCTTCCAGCATTGTTACAATGGTGACCTTCCAGCATTGTTACAATGGTGACCTTCCAGCATTGTTACAATGGTGACCTTCCAGCATTGTTACAATGGTGACCTTCCAGCATTGTTACATTGTTGACCTTCCAGCATTGTTACAATGGTGACCTTCCAGCATTGTTACAATGGTGACCTTCCAGCATTGTTACATTGTTGACCTTCCAGCATTGTTACAATGGTGACCTTCCAGCATTGTTACAATGGTGACCTTCCAGCATTGTTACAATGGTGACCTTCCAGCATTGTTACAATGGTGACCTTCCAGCATTGTTAGAATGGTGACCTTCCAGCATTGTTACAATGTTGACCTTCCAGCATTGTTACAATGGTGACCTTCCAGCATTGTTACAATGTTGACCTTCCAGCATTGTTACAATGTTGACCTTCCAGCATTGTTACAATGGTGACCTTCCAGCATTGTTACAATGTTGACCTTCCAGCATTGTTACAATGTTGACCTTCCAGCATTGTTACAATGTTGACCTTCCAGCATTGTTACAATGTTGACCTTCCAGCATTGTTACAATGTTGACCTTCCAGCATTGTTACAATGTTGACCTTCCAGCATTGTTACAATGTTGACCTTCCAGCATTGTTACAATGGTGACCTTCCAGCATTGTTACAATGTTGACCTTCCAGCATTGTTACAATGTTGACCTTCCAGCATTGTTACAATGTTGACCTTCCAGCATTGTTACAATGTTGACCTTCCAGCATTGTTACAATGTTGACCTTCCAGCATTGTTACAATGGTGACCTTCCAGCATTGTTACAATGGTGACCTTCCAGCATTGTTACAATGGTGACCTTCCAGCATTGTTACAATGGTGACCTTCCAGCATTGTTACAATGGTGACCTTCCAGCATTGTTACATTGTTGACCTTCCAGCATTGTTACAATGGTGACCTTCCAGCATTGTTACAATGGTGACCTTCCAGCATTGTTACAATGGTGACCTTCCAGCATTGTTACAATGGTGACCTTCCAGCATTGTTACAATGGTGACCTTCCAGCATTGTTACAATGGTGACCTTCCAGCATTGTTACAATGGAGACTTTTCAGTCATGTTACACTGGCTCCCGATACTGTACACTTGCCCGCCATATCCTGTATCGTCATCACTGTTCTTCAATATTATAAAAGTGTTGCAAATAGTCATGCTGCCAACACTGTCTTGCGCTGCATAACATATTGTTATATATTGAATCATTATATAACAACTGCGTCATGAAAGTAATCTTTATTGTTCATTGTGCCAGTGGCACCCACCCATCACTCCTACCATTAACCCACAACTCCCTAACTCCTAGGTGAATATATAACAAATAATGAGTTATATAATAACTCGCTATGCTATCAAGTGTTAGGTGAGGTGAGTCAGGGAGTCAGGTGTAAGGAAACGTGGCCACGGGTGTTTTGCCGCGCCGGGAAATCGAATTCGTGTCCAGTCAGTTGTGAGCCGAGTACGCCTCGTGGTGTAGACTGTAGACACGGTAAACCCGAGTCTGTTCACAGTCAAAATACTCGCCATTCTCAGACGGCCGTAAAGCATGTGAGTGAGGGGTGGGCCCCGGCCTGGCCCGCTGGCCTGCCCCTCTGGCCTACCCCTAGCCACCACCCGCAGCCCCCTGAGGTGTGAGGCTGCCGTGCGGACACTAGCACCTCACCGGCCTAATAAGGAGGTCAGCAAGTCCACACTCTCATATTCCAACTACAGAGGTTCTAACTAATCAGATCATCAACGGATAAAATTCTCCTGCAATCCTATAATAAGAGAAATGAACCCCATTATTATATTAAGGTAAAATGAATACAGCCAATATTAATCCATTAATACAGCTAATATTAATCCTTTAATACAGCCAATATTAATCCATTAATACAGCCAATATTAATCCATTAATACAGCCAATATTAATCCGTTAGAACATGTCTGCCGCCCCATGAACATAACACATTACACACACCCGCGAGTAAATCCAGTACCGGGTTGGGCAACCACGGCTGCCGCTAAGCCCATCATGAGGTAAAGTGGCGAGGAGCTATTTCTATCCCTGCCCGCATTACCTGCCATACCCGCCCTCATCTAAACATGCTAAACATCTCTCAAACGTAACTCACTCACACACACACTTGTAC
Organism: Procambarus virginalis; assembly: GCA_020271785.1. Classification (NCBI taxonomy): domain Eukaryota; kingdom Metazoa; phylum Arthropoda; class Malacostraca; order Decapoda; family Cambaridae; genus Procambarus; species Procambarus virginalis. Next base: position 62,171,111 of record WNGS01164858.1, read on the forward strand.
CTGCTTGATGGGGTTCTGGGGGTTCTTCTTGACCAGGCTTGACTTGTGAGAGTTTGGTCCACCAGGCTGTTGCTTGCAGCGGCCAGCAGGCCCACATATCCACCACAGCCCGGTTGGTCCGGCACTCCTTGGAGAAAATGATATAGTTTTATCTTGAGGATGTCCACGGTTGTTCCGGCAATATTTCTTATGCTCGCTGAGAGGATGGTGAACAACCGCGGACCTCTGATGTTTATACAGTGTTCTCTGATTGTGCCTATGGCACCCCTGCTCTTCACTGGTTACATTCTGCATTTTTCTTCCATATCGTTCACTCCAGTATGTTGTTATTTTACTATGTAGATTTGGTACCTGGCCCTCCAGTATCTTCCACGTGTATATTATTTGATATCTCTCTCGTCTTCTTTCTAGTGAGTACATTTGGAGAGCTTTGAGACGATCCCAATAATTTAGGTGCTTTATTGCACCTATGTATGCTGTATATGTTCTCTGTATTCCCTCTATTCCAGCAATCTCTCCTGCTCTGAAGGGGGAAGTGAGTACTGAACAGTACTCAAGACGGGACAGTAAAAGTGATTTGTATAGTACAACCATTGTGATGGATCCCTGGATTTGAAGGTTCTCGTAATCCATCCTATCATTCCAATATTGCAGCCGCAATATTTGTTTGGTTATGCTCCCTAAGCTTTAGGTCGTCGGACATCATTATTCCCAAATCCTTTACATGCTGCTTTCATACTATGGGCACATTTGATTGTGTTTTGTACCTTGTATTACGTTAACTCTCTACACTCTCACACACACCGCGCCCACAACTGGTTGCTACATCCTTGTTAAGCTTCACGCGAGTTCTTGCAACACTATCGGGAGGGTTCTACACCAAATATTGTTAATTACCCACAATAACATTAAAATCAGACATTAAACTCAGACAAAGCTTCTAAATTACCTACCTTGCGACTGTTCCAGGGATCAGTGTCCCTGTAGTACGGTCTTACCATGCTTACTGTTTGATGCCATGGTCACTTAGCCTGTTGGTGACAGTAATTCACAATCCAACATAGGTACCAGTGCCTGGTTGATTCAGGTACCCTTCGAAGATTTAAAGCCTCAACTGGATACCAATTAGGTACTTCTGAGATCCTTCCTTACTATGAACATCCACTAACTGGTTGCTAGCACAACGTTCTTGTGTTTTGAGGCCCGAGATCGAAACGTCGATGATGTGGGTGAATTGAATATTGTTACCTACACTGTTGAAGATTATATCTTTTCCCTCGAAAGTGTTCATGAAGTTTATAAACACAATCAGAGATGCGTTAGTATTAAATTTGTATTTATTTAAGTTAAGTAGTGTTGGTATTTATTTAGTATTAGAGATATTATTAATTATGGTTTCGCCTTTATTTCTCAATGGGGCTGTTATGTACATTCTGCTAGACTCGTGGTCTCCTAAGGAAATATTTCTGAGAAATGATGTTGAAATAATCTCTCTAATAATTTCCAAATGTAGATTATGACGTATGTCTGGCGTCTGTGTTGCAGGACTACACGTGAGGCAATCTGCCGCCGCAGTCTGAAGGACTTGAATGCCCAGGGGAGCTGGTCTGACACACACATGTGGTGTCGACAAGGTGGCACCAACCCATCCAGCTATGGAAGAGCGGGGCTCCATATTACCTTCTGTAGTGCTCGGGTCTCCTGGTAGACAATGCTTAAATTATTTTATGGTTTGTTATAAGTGACGTCAGTGAGCTTCGAGAAACCAGTGATCAAAGAGTTGTCACATTATGTCCGTGTGGTGTTGATTGACGGGTTGAAATGATATTCCTAGCTCGAGCGGCTTTCTCATTTCGGCTTGACCATCGGTGCTACGGTCACCAACTGAAAGGCACCTACCAACCAGACCCTGCTGCAAGCTGAGTACCCACTTCCTCCTTGAGAACTCTCACACCACACCACACCACACCACACCACACCACACCAGACAACACCACACAACACCACACCACATTCACACCCGCACCACACCCAAGTCTGTATTAATACACTGCCCGAGATTCTTCGCGTACTGCTTCCCTCTTTCCGAAGATCATCAACGTTCCTCAAATCTGACAAAATACTCCAAAAACTTCTCGGAGCAAGATATTTATGAGCACTCTAGTGGGCCATCGAGGATCTTGGAATTTTTGCCAACTGGTGCGGTATGTCGAGCACCTGAGATACCTGGGGGTTATTCCCCCCCCCTCTCTCTCTCTCTCACACACACACACACACACACACACACACACACACACACACACACACACACACACACACACACACACACACAACTTGGTGAGAATACAAACACATACAAGTGTGTGTGTTTGTCACACGACCAGGTGACAAAGATTAAGCGAGAATAAGAAGGGTGGACGGTGTGTATATTCTTGATGTGTAAGGTGATGAATTTGCGGACGAGTGAGAGGAGACACAGCGACAATATAATATGATGGGAATTTAATAGTACACACAACTCCAACCTTATCATCAGACACATATTAATATAAAAACATTAGCAACAAATGCCAAGCTGACGTAGATTTAGTAACCTTGAGGAACCTGGAGAGGGACTCCTGCATATGTTGCACTCTACTCACCTTATGACGAGTGCAAGAATTTGCAGTCACCGAATAAAATCTATACACACCAGCAGTGGACTTTGGGAGTGGAGCACGCAAGAGTTCTGTGTAAGGGATGCTGCTGGACCGTCTTAAAGGGGATGACACCACGGGGTTTTAAAGGGGATGATGCTAGGAAATCGAAGTAACAGATGCCGCCTGGGATCCTATGCTGGTCACCTGGACCAAAAGACCTTCTGGCGAAATCTTAGTAGGCATCCCTTTACCAGCGAAATATAAGAGCCTCACCTACGTCCAAAGAGTCAACCAAAAATTGCCTTTCAAAATTCCACAAAGAAAACTTTCGCGAAGATATTGATCCTCTGAACAACCTCAAGATAACCTCAAGGAGCCGTTTGTGCAGAAGGTACTGGTGGGAGGTGTGAACTGGGAAGTCCCAGGTCATTATTATCTAACTCTGCCTCCAGCTTCACCATCTCAAATTTAATATTATCAATGTTTTGTTGTTTACATTTAATTTTAATCACTATGGGTTGGGTGAAATATATATATATATATATATATATATATATATATATATATATATATTATATATATATATATACATATATATATATATATATATATATATATATATATATATATACATATATATATATATATATATATATATATATATATATATATATAATATATATATATATATATAACTGAAAACTCACACCCCAGCAGTGACTGGAACCCATTCTACCAGGAGCACTCTGCATCTGGCGTACAGGACACCTTAACCACTCGACCAACACGACCGTACAAAAGAGGATGGTGGTAGCCGAGGCTAATTCCCCATCCTCCCGCCGGCACTCTGATGGTAATCTTGGGCATGGTATTTTATCAAATCACCTCATTCTTTGGGGCACACGTGAGGAACACAAATGCAAACAAGCCATTCAGGCTTGTTCGAAAGCCTGAACGGCTTTCCGTTCACTCTGCATCTGTACGCCAGATGCAGACTGCTCCTGGCAGTATGGGTTCGAGTCACTTCTGGGGTGTGTGAGTTTTCAGTTGCATATATGCCTGGAGACTGTTCATTCTTGTTCGCATATAAATATATATATATATATATATATATATATATATATATATATATATATATATATATATATATATATGACCGAACCTAACCAACCCTACCTAACCTAACCTGAACTAACATAACTAAATCAATAATTGACGTTCTTAATATAATATAATAATAATATTTAAAATAAACCAATAGGAAACATATATATATATATATATATATATATATATATATATATATATATATATATATATATATATATATATATATATATTATATTTATTTATTTAGAGAGAATAGAGGGTCTTCTGCCAAATATCCATAAAACTAAACCTGAAGACAGCACACTCCTAGGGGCTCCCCTGGGGTTGAAAGCCATCGATGAGGTCCTTGATAAGAAAATCGCCGACCTTAAGAGGATGGATGGGAGGATTGAGGATATTGATGCTCATGATGCACTCTACCTCATCACCAGATGTCTGTCCCTCTCCAGGTTAACCTACTTTCTGAGGTGTTCACCATCTTACAGTAGCCAAAAACTAAGTGAGTATGACCGGTTACTGAAATCAATGCTAGAAAAAGCCCTTAACCTCTCTCTTGATGACCTACAGTGGAAACAAGCCTCTCTTCCCGTAAGACTTGGGGGCCTCGGAGTTCGAACAGCAACGCAAATCGCTGTTCCAGCCTTCCTGTCCTCCTTATCAGCATCCGACGACCTTGTGAAGGAAATTCTACCTGCCCACTTACATCAGCTGGCAGGTGTACATGATCCCAATTTTACACGCTGTGCCACAGAGTGGGCCTCTCGTGCAGGCCCATCACCTCAACCACCATCCCCAAAAGCCCACAAGCAATCCAGCTGGGATGGCCCCATTGTAGACCAAGTTGCTGCAGAGTGCCTGGGTGCTGCAACAACACAACACGACATTGCTCGCCTCACAGCAGTAGCAGCACCACATGCAGGGGATTTCCTGTTAGCAACCCCAATGTCGGCAACTGGCACGCGTCTCACACCACACGCCCTCCGAATTGCTGTGGCCCTCCGCCTTGCTGCCCCAATCCACACCACATATAGGTGTATTTGCGGCGAGGTGGTGGCTGACAGGTACGGCCACCATGGCCTACTCTGCCAAAGCACAGGGGATGGCACTCGAGGCACAGTGAAGTTAACGACATCATCAAGAGGAGCCTCACCACAGCTGGATGCCCAGCTGAAAGAGAGCCCCGTTACCAAACGCCCCATAACTCTGATGCTCTTATTGGTCGCCCGGATGGTATCACAGTGAACCCCTTGAAGAATGGTAAGCAGTTGGTATGGGACTACACGTGCGTATCAACCCTGGCTAACACTTACATTGACCTCAGTGTTGCACAACTAGGTGGCGCTGCCACCCACAGGGAAGCAGCCAAATCCCGTAAGTATAGAGAACTGGATCACCACTACAATTTTGTCCCCATTGCTTCTGAGACACTCCGCGCCTGGGGTAAAAGTGCTACCAGTTTTTTGAAGGAACTGGGTTCTAGGCTCATTGAAACAACAAGGGACCCTAGAGCTGCCAGCTTTCTTTTCCAGCGCCTCAGCGTGGAGATACAGAGGGGAAATGCGCACTGCATCCAGGGTTCCTGCCCGCCATCTGAGGAGCTGGAGGAACCCGACAACCTATGATAACCATCTTTGTAACCTATATGTAACTCCTTTTTTGCAACAAAGTTCAAATAAATCAAATATATATGTGTACACACAAAAGAATGGGGGTGGTAGGAGAAGATAATATTAGTGTTCAGTGAGAAACCACAAGGTCTCCTCTGAATACTTTTTATTTTCTTCTCCGAGGCTATGGGTCCCCACATTGGCACCAGTGGTACCCTCACAAACTTTATATATATATATATATATATATATATATATATATATATATATATATGTTGTACCTAGTAGCCTATATATATATATATATATATATAGTATACTATATATATATATATATATCATATATAGTAATATGTGGAAGATACTGGAGGGCCAGGTCCAAATCTACAAGTAAATAACAACCATACTGGATGTGAACGATATGGAAGAAAATGCCGAATTGAACCAGTGAAGAGCAGGGTGCCATAGGCACAATCAGAGAACACTGTATAAACATCAGAGGTCCGCGGTTGTTCAACGATCCTCCTCAGCGAGCATGAAGAAATATTCCGGAACAACCGTGGTACATCTTCAAGAGTAAACTAATATTTTCTCCAAGGAGTGCCGGACCAACCGGGCTGTGGGAGGTATGTGAGCCTGCGGCCGCTGCAAGCAATCAGCTAGGTGGACCCAAACTCTCAAGTCAAGTGCCTCCGGCTGGGAAGAAGAACCCAGAACCCCATCAACCAGGTTATCAACCAGGTATACGAGTGATGACGCTCTTGGAGTTAGGTGTCGTCAGTTCCAAGGGGGGGGGGATGTCTTCACTCCGACACACACAGGTTCTTGACACGAGCTTCCCATCAGTTGTGTTGTGTAAAGGGCCACACCGAGGTGATGTTTTCATGTAGCGCAAAGGTGAGAGGACAGCAAGCCGTGACACTCCCCCAGGAAACACTGGTTATGCATGACCTCAGAGAAAAGTGGGTCTAGGAGGAGGTGACGACAATGCTTGGCTTGAACACCAGGTGACTATGTTCATTCTTTCTGCTATTACACTAACAAAAGTCTATCCTATTTTCACCAGATGGTCGGTCTCGAGCACAAGAACACTGTAACGAGTGCTCATGTGGTCATTCATCTGGTTTACATAATGTGTGTTGAGGACACATCTGCACCTCAAGTTTTCACCCGCCCCTTTCTCTCTCCCGGTATTGACAACATCACAAATGCTCGTACTAAAACTATACTTATATTAGTCTGAACAAGTGTTATGGGAATGTTATACAGGCTAGCAACGCGAACGCGATAATCTTAATGATTAGCGAAATTTTCCCACCTGTATAATTTCCCTGTGGTCTCATGCACGCAAGCAAAAGTTGAACGTTGCAAACCTTATATTCTGCTCTTATTTGCAAATGTAATCACACGTTTGTGGCATTACTGGTATCCTGCAAATAGTTGTGTAATAGCTGTGTGAGCGAGTGAGGCATATATGGCGAAGAGGCGTGGGAAGGTGGAGGGGGAGTAGCATAACTAACACCTTGAGTGGGCTTACCTGCTTGATAGAAAAGGGAAGAAAGTGGAGAAGGTGGTGGTAGAGGAGAAGAACGGTTACGGTTACCTTACCTTACCTGAGGTATCTTGAGAGATTCAGACTCAGCGTCCCCGCGGCCCTGGTCGTCGACGCAGGCCTCTCGTTGCTGGACTGTCAACTCAGGCTGTTGGACGCGGCTGCTCCAGCCTGACGTATGAAAGTCACAGCCTGGTTGATCAGTATTCTTAGTAGGTGCTTATCCAGTTCTCTCTTGAACACTGTGAGGGGTCGGCCAGTTATGCCCCTTATGTGTAGGGAAGGTGTTGACAGTCTCGGGCCTCTGATGTTGATAGAGTTACTATCTCAGAGTACCTGTTGCACCTCTGACTTTCAACGGGTATTCTGCACATCCTGCCATGCCTCTCTCGGTCTCATGTGATTTTATTTCTTGTAGGTTGCAGGTTTGGGACCAGCCCCTATATCTTTTCCACGTGTAAATTATTATGTATCTTTCCCGCCTGCGCTCAAGAGAATCAGATTTAGGCTCTTTAGTCGGTCCCAATACGTTTAGATGTTTTACTGAGTGGATTCTAACAGTAAAGGATCTCTGCACGCTCTCCAGGTCAGCAATTTCTCCAGCTTTGAAAGGGGCTGGCATTGTGCAACAGTATTCCACTCTAGAGAGCACTACGTCTTGAAAAGTATCATCATCATCGGTATAGCATCTCTAGTGTGAAAGGTTCTTGTTATCCAATTATCCAACCTGTCATTTTTCTTGCAGTTGTGACGGCTACTTTATTGTGTTCTTTAAATGTAAGGTCTTCCGACATGAGTACACCAGACCCTTTACATTGCCTTTCGTCCTATGTTATGATTTGACTGAGTTTTGTACGGGGTTTCCGTT
>WNGS01164858.1:62205174-62217418 GCA_020271785.1 Procambarus virginalis
TGCTTCCTCCTCCACTCACCCCCTTCCTTTTTTTATGCTTTATTGTGTATTTAAAGGTTACAAAACATACAAGACAAATGCCTAAAGGTTATGATCTCTCTTGAAGCTCCTCCGCTTCCGGACAGGAACCGAGTACGCAGCAAGCATTTCCCCTCTGGATCGCCACACTGAGGCGCTGAAACAAAAAACTGCAAGCCCTTGGGTCTTGGTGACGTCAATAGCTTGGAACCAATTCCTGAGAAATCCCAAGCCTCTTGCCACTCTTGTGTTCTTAGATTATATTCTTATTTTAGTAAGTAATGACCAAAAGTGATTGTAGGATTGTGTTCTCGGAGGTCGTGAAGAATTTATGTGTGTGTGTTCAAGAGATGCGCGGATAACTTTACAGCTAGTCTGACCAGCAAGTGTTGTGTCGGAGCAAGAACATAACTTACGGTGGTACAGTGTTTGTGTGTGTGTGTGGTGTGTGTGTGATGTTGTGTGTGTGGTGTGTGTGTGTAGTGTGTGTCGTGTGTGTGTGTGTGTGTGTGTGTGTGCTGTGGGTGTGTGTGTGTGGTGTGTGTGTGGTGTGGTGTGTGTGTATGTGTGTGTGGTTGGGTGTGTGTGGTTGTGTGATGTGTGTGGTGTGGGTGTGTGTGTGTGTGTGTGTGTGTGTGTGTGTTGGTGTGTGTGTGGGTGTGTGTGTGTGGTGTGGGTGTGTGTGTGTGCGTGGTGTCTGTGGTGGTAGGTAGGTAGGTAGGATTTTTGGGTGGGTGAACGGTAGAGTTGTAGGTATGGGTGTGAGGCACGTGGGTCAGCCTTGTTATTTGGTGGTCTTGTGGGTGCTGCTCTAGCATTAACACCTGTAGCCGTGTAGAGTGAGATGGGCCTGGATTATACACCTGAGCAGTGGAGGGGGCAGATGTGTAGGAGTTATGATCCAGCGATGGGCCACCGTCGGTAATAGAATACAGGTATAGTGTCACTGATTGTTACATGCGGGGAGACTGGTGCGGCACACACAGCAGTGTAGGGTGTAAATGGGCGGGAACTAGCAGAGTGCCAGTGAGGGACCCTCCGCCTCCAGCTGTTTCACAAACCTGTCCTCTTAAAAAAGAACGTCGCTTTTGGCCGTTTGCCCGTATGGTCGAATATGGACGCAATTTGAAATGAAAACTAAGAAAAACAAATCTATATATATATATATATATATATATAATATATATATATATATATATATATATATATATATATATATATAAATTTGGGATTTTTTTCAACAACAGTAAGTTAAGGGTCCTGCTGATAGGTAGGAGGGCGGAAATTCTCATAAAGTTTCCAAACGGTATGAAAACGTTAATGGAAAGTTTCCTCTTCTAACCTTGCCGAGTAAGCCGGACGACTCAAACAGAAAACGGAACAGTACGTCACTTTTGTGGAGTCGATTTCATTTCAAATTACGTTCAAATTTGGCCATAGCGCGCATACCAGCGAAAAGTGACGCTATTTTTAAGAGGACGGGTTTTGGACACGCTGTACTCCCCTTCATATAGTCTAAGGCAGCTGCCAAATGTACATGTCCCTAATGTGTTAATAACAAAACTGGTCCTTGACAGTGAGGACCCTCCGCCTCCCTGGCTCTTGTAACTTGGCTGACTCGTGATATCTTGAGGTTATCCTAAAGATGATATTCAGTGCTTCGCGTCCCCACGGCCCGGTCCTCGAACCCAGGCTCTCTTTTACACCCCCCCCCCCCAGGAAGCCAGCTGTCTACTCCCGGTAACCTATTTACTGCTAGGTGAACTAGTACATCAGGGTAAAAATCTTTGCCCATTATTTGTCCGCCTCCACCTGGGGATCGAACCCGGAACCTTAGGACTACGAATCCGAAGCGCTGTCCACTCAACTGTCCAAGCGCCCTTGTTGTTTGTTGCTTGACTTGAGTCAGACTGTAGCTTGAAGGGTGATGACGTGACGGAGGCGGGTGTGATGGCATACTTGAGAGCAGGTGTGGGCGCGCCGCCGTGGGCGGGGATAAGCTGGAGTAGTTAACAAGGCTCAAAGCTATTGAGGTGTGGGCGGCCGCCCTCACGGTTAGGTTCATGGCTCACATCATGACACGGTGTAGGGGGGGGATGATGTATCCTGTACCCTCTCCTGGGATCCAGGTATGGCCTGGCCTGGGGGTCAGTCTCGACCTGTGATACCAGTTGGTCCATCAGGCTGTTGCTTGGAGTGGCCTGCAACCCGGTTGGTCCAGTACTTATTGCAAGAACTATCTAATTGCTTTTTGAAAAGTCCCTAATTTGTTCCGTGCAATATTTCTAATTGCTTTTCTGGAAGAATATTAAACAGACTGTGTACCTCTGATGTCCAGTACACAGTGCTCGTCTGAGTCTGTGCCTATGGCACCCTCTCACTCCATACACTGGTTTTATCACTGCATTTTGCTTCCGTGTATCCTTTCGCTTCACTAACATGATGGTTTGTGTTATTCTACGATCGTTATAACGTGGGACCTGGCCCTCCAGGTATCCTGCTGTCGTATAGTGTAATGTGTAGTATTTCATACCAATTTCGTCTCTTTTCCAAAAAGTACATTTGGAGAGCTTTGAGACGGTCCTAATAATTTGGTGTTTATCGCGTCTAGTGCGTGTCGTATAGGGTGTTCCTCATGGCATGTTGCACTCCTATTTCAGCAGGTCTACCGCTGCCATCAGGTACCTGACTCTGAAAGTGGGAAGGTGAATAATCGGCAGTCATTTTAGGTAAGGACAGCACAAATTTTCCTAGCTGACTTGCTGCGGTATGCTCACTAAACGTTACATCGTCAGACATCATTATTCCCAGATCCTTGACATGTGGCATTCCTACTATGGGTAACGTTTTATTGTGTTGATGTCGTACATATAGAGAGGACGTACAAATGTTTCACCTCCTTCTATATACTGACCACGTCTCGTTACATTCCGTGGCTGTGAACATTTCCATTGTGTTTCTTTGCGTCATGGTAATCACACAGTATATGTGGAGTAGAGAGTGAGGCAGCTCAAGAGTCAAACGATTCTTCCTGACAGGGTGTTTTTCAACTCCTAAAGTAGTATGATCTTGTCCATTATATAAGCGGATTATACACAAACAGTGCAAGCAATATAGGCAAGTGCCTATACATTATATAGGCACTTTCGAGGGTTTGGTGGGCCTGAGATTAGGTTTCCATTTTAGTGATGAATTCATCCTGGTGAGTGTGGAGGCTCGTCATCAGAGCCGACCCGGATGCTACTCCTAGATCTTCTGCCTGTGTACAATGAAAATCTCAAATAGCCGATGTAATCTACGAGTAACAACTTTAGAGCAGTGGATGAAAGAGTCGCTCGGTTCCTATGCAGGCGTCCTTGTGGGCCCGGGCGTGAGTGCTGTGCTATCTCTACCTGCGTTTCTTTGTTGGCTTACCCCTTTCACTCAACCCAGATACTCATTGCCACCCATGCCTTATTCAGCTAAATTAGTTACTACAGGTATCAAAACTTGTTTTGAAGGCCTAACATGATTTGGAGGAAAGATTCGATGTGTCCAGTATGACCCTTTCTTCCTCAGATAGTTGGGAACAAGACGCCATGGGTGTCCTGTTCATTCTACCAGTGCCACACCTTAGTGACCCTCCGCCTGTCTCCACCAGTGCCAGACCTGGGTGACCCTCCGCCTGTCCTCCACCAGTGGCCAGACATGGGTGACCCTCCGCCTGTCTCCACCAGTGCAACACCTGTGTGACCCCTCCGCCTGTCTCCAACAGTGCCAGACCTGGGTGACCCTCCGCCTGTCTCCACCAGTGCCACACCTGGGTGACCCTCCGCCTGTCCCACATTTCCATACCTGGGTGACCCTCCGCCTGTTCCCCACCAGTGCCACACCTGGGTGACCCTCCGCCTGTCTCCACCAGTGCCACACCTTAGTAACCCTCCTGTCTCCACCGTCCACACCTTATGTGACCCTCCGTCCTGTCTCCACGGCAGTGCCACACTGGGTGACCGTCTGCCCGGCCACACGGGTGCCGTCCTTCCCTCGTCAGCTTCCTGCAAGGTTTAAAGCTCTGGGGTTTTTGTCGCCTTCGGCCAATTATGTGTTTTTTTTCCATTCCCTGCGTCATTATCCTCGTAAATTTATGGTGGAAGAGATTGTGCGTTTGTGAGGCTCAGTAAGTGTTGGTTGAGGGCGTGTGGTTGTTGGGTGAGGCTTGTGTGGGTTGGGTGAGCTGTGGGTGTATGGGTGAGCTGGGGGTGGTGGGGGGTGTGGGTGAAGGGGATGTTGGTGGTTGGGTGAGGTTGTGTGGTTTGGGTGAGGTGTTTGGTGTTGGGTGAGGTTGTGTGGTGTTGGGTGAGCGGTTGTTTGGTGTGTGGGTGAGGCTAGTGTGGTGTTGTGTGAGGCTGTGTGGTTTGGTGAGGTTGTGTGGTGTTTGGGTGAGGTTGTGTGGTGTTGGGTGAGGTTGTGTGGGGTTGGGTAGTGTTGTTGGTTGTTGTGTGAGGTTGTTGTTGTTGGGTGAGGGCCGTTGGTGTTGGGGGAGGTTGGTGTGGGTTGGGTGAGGTTTGTGTGGGTGTTGGGTGAGGGTTGTGTGGTTTGGTGAGGGCGGTGTGGTGGTTGGGTTAGGGCGTGTGGTGGTGGGTGAGGTTGTGTGTGTTGGGTTAGGCTGTGTGGTGTTGGGTTAGGGTGTGTTGTGTTGGTTTTGAGTTGTGTGTGTTGGTGAGGTGTTTGGTGTTGGGTGATGGTGTTGTGGGTGTTGGGTGAAAGGGCGTGGGTGTTGTGAGGGGTGTGTGGTGTTTGGGTGATGGTGTGTTGGTGTTGTTTGAGGTTGTGTGGTGTTGGGTAGGTTGTGTGTGTTGGGTGAGGGTGTGTGGTGTTGGGTGCGGGCGTGTGGTGTTGGGTGAGGTTGTGTGGTGTTGGTTGATGTTGTGTTGTGTTGGTGAGGTTGTGTGTGTTGGGTGAGGGCGGTGGTGTTGGGTGAGAGCGTGTGTTGTTGGGTGAAAGGGCGTTTGGTTTGGGTGAGGTTGTGTGGTGTTGGGTGAGGGCGTGTGGATGAGCGTCCTTGGGTGGGAACGAGTCATCGGGATGATGTGGATGGCAAACGACCTTTTCCCGGAGGATCAGAATGTCAGGGATTGTGAGGATACATAGCATAGTAATAACATCCTTGTAAAGTCACTTGTACGCGCAGCGTTTCGGGCAGGATCGAGTTAGTTGATCTTATAATATTATTGTCCTATTGACTGTCTGTTACCATAAAGGATTTAACGCTTAATTTCCGGCTATCAATATTATGTGATTTACAATACTATTAATTTCTAGAAGCACATCCCCGTATTACAGTATATGTTCACTACTGTATAGTCACACCCGGTGAAGCCTGGTGGCCCCTGTACAGTCTTAGTCACGCAAGCACACACACCATGCACGCCCACAGACACGCGCATAATGTATGCCTGCACCCGACAGTATTTCATCCACCCAACACTACTACACCTGGTTGATACCTGGTTGATGGGGTTCTGGGAGTTGTTCTATTCCCCAGCCCGGCCCGAGGCCAGGCTTGACTTGTGAGAGCTTGTCCACTAGGCTGTTGCTTGGAGCGGCCCGCAGGCCCACATACCCACCACAGCCGGTTGGTCCGGAAGTCTTTTAGAAAACAGTCTAGTTTTCTCTTGAAATGTCCACGGTTGTTCCGGCAATATTTCTTATGCTCACTGGGAGGACGTTGAACAACGCTGACCTCTGATGTTATACAGTGTTCTCTGCTCTTCACTGGTTCTATTCTGCATTTTCTTCCATATCGTTCACTCCAGTATGTTGTTATTTTACTGTGTAGATTTGGGACCTGGCCCTCCAGTATCTTCCATGTGTATATTATTTGGTATCTCTCTCGTCTTCTTTCTAGTGAGTACATTTGAAGAGCTTTGAGACGATCCCAATAATTTAGGTGCTTTATTGCGTCAATGCGTGCCGTATATGTTCTCTGTACTTCCTCTATTTCAGCAATCTCTCCTGCTGTGAAGGGGAAAGTGAGTACTGAGCAGTACTGAGTACACCCACGCCCTCAACCACACCCACCCTCCACGCCAGTAATCTTTGTGGCGGGTCTCAGGTCAGGAGGGACACTAGCGCTCTTAACTCGCGCCGGGTCACGTCACTCATCTTACTGATTATACGGAAACATGCCATTTATGCTCCGGATAACTCTTTACGGAGGCGGGGGCGCAGCGGGCAAGGGTGCGGCGGCAGGGGTGCGGTAGGCAGGGGGCGGCAGGCAGGGCGCGGCAGGCAAGGGCGTGGCAAGCAGGGCGTGGCAGGCAGGGGTGCGGCAGGCAAGGGTGCGGCAGGCAAGGGCGTGGCAGGCAGGGCTTGGCAGGCAGGGCGTGCAGGCAGAGGCTTGGCAGGCAGGGGCACGGCAGGCAGGGGTGCGGCAGGCAGGGGTGCGGCAGGCAGGGGTGCGGCAGGCAGGGGTGCGGCAGGCAGGGGTGCGGCAGGCAGGGTGCGGCAGGCAGGGGGGCAGGAGTGTAGTGTATAACGCTCAAGTGTCGCTGCGACAATTCTTATTACGGACTTGTCGTATCATGATTGTAATAATCCGGTCCAAGTCAAATGAACTTTGTATTGGGTGCATGATTTTCCCACATGACTCCCGGAGGACGTGGCGCCGGCAGCGAGGGAGGGTTGACGGTGCCACACTTGGTGTCTGGCCTGGCAACTTCCTGCCACACTGTGCGTGGTACACTGAGTTAGGAGACCCGGAGACGGTTGACTATGGGGAATTGAGAAGGGATTAAGGACTACACAGCTAACGTCTAAATGCAAAAGCATAAGGTAAAGCATTTTGAAAATGAGAGTAAATGCAGAGTGGGTGAGGAGATGTGGGACAGGAAGGGATGGATGGATGATGTAATGTTAGAGAGGGAAGGGTGGGTGAGGTAATGTGAGAGAAGGGGGTGAGTGGGGAGAGTAATGTGAGGAGGGAAGGGTGGTGAGTAATGTGAGAGAGGGAGGGGTGAGTGGGTGAGGTAATGTGTTAGAGGGTGCAGGAGTGGTGGTAAGAATTGTGGAGATGGAAGACAAGAGAAGGTGAGTAGCGTGGGTATGTTGGTGTTATGTGAGGGCGGCCTGGCAGTAGTTGGACGCTGGCACGCACCTTCCCTAGACTTCTCAAGGAATGTTTACACACTGTGAGCAGAACTGCGGCATGATCTATATTCTATATGATGACGATCTATATACTATATTACATGAGCTATATCACATCTATACACTATACACCATATCACTATATGAGCATGATCTATACACTATATCACCGAATGCCCAGTTATTAGACCTTTCAGACCAGTTGGCATGAGGTACCTGGAGCTTTGCAATTACTTTATTCACTCTCGTATTCTTGAAGATATCCTCACAGTGTACCCAAAATTTGCCAGTGCAGGCTACTAAACATATGGCCCTGTATGACTAACCATCCTGCGAGATGGAGACTTTTATTACCACTGCTACCTTATTCACTCTTTTGTTGATGATATCCTCATAATGCTCCCAGAGTCTGCCAGTGCAGACTACTGATCACATATGCCTCTGTATCACTAACCATCCTGTGTAATGGGGATTTTTTAGCATCACGTAGCTAGCTTTTTGACACTGTACTCCCCTTCATATAGTCTAGGGTAGCTGCACAAATGCAGATGTACCTAAATGTGTTAATAAAAAAATAACTTGTGTCCTTGATGATATCCTCATAATGCATCCAGAGTTTGTCAATGCAGACGACTGATCATATGGACCGTCACTGTATGTATTCACCTAGTTGTATTCACCTAATTGTGCTTGCGAGGGTTGAGCTCTGGCTCATAAGCAGCCTGTAGCAGCCTTTCTAACTCCCAGGTTGATGAGGTTGATGGGGGGAGGGGTGACCGGGTTCCTCCACCCTCCGCATCCTGCGGCACGAATAATGGTCTCGTTATCGTCCTCATGACGTCATAAGTATTTCCGTTGCGGCCGAGTGCGCCCGTATGAACTTTTGACTTGCTAGTTCGCCGGAAGTGTGACACAAGCTGCCTGTTAGGGTTATTCTTCTCATTTTGTCAAGCAAAGTGCTTAAATTTTCCTCTCGTCTCTACATGTTCATGCGTTAATATACTTTAGTTACAAAGTACGTTCAAATTTACGAAGACATCTTTTGGGTCGGTCGCCGCTTGGGCAAGCTGCATAGTTTGAGGAGGAGGAGTGGAGGTTACATTTAATCTGTGCAGCATTTTAATTACTGGGACCATCTGACACTATTGTACCGAGATGAGAGATATATATTATGATATATACATGGAAAGTCAACTTCCAAGCCTGTACAGTGACATTGCAACAAAGTGGAATGGGAGTAAGGTAGGAAGTGTAAAATAAATCCAAGTATCCGGCTGGTATCCAGCAGTGAAAAGTGGGATGCCATTGGCACTAGAAAACGCAGTGTAAACACCAATCTCATTACTCTTCAACCTCCTGCCAACAGTAGAAGCAGCAATGCTGTAACAACAGTAAAAGCTTCCAACAGAGAACTTGGCAAGCTTATGCTTGAATTACCAGATCAAGCTGCGGGCCAGGAAGGTAAACACCTCACAGACCAGACCAGGGGCGCGATCGTAGAACTGTGGAAATAATCAAGAGGTAATATACCTCTAGTTAGTTCCACTAATCTCTTGTCCTGATCAAAGACTTGGCTGTTTGGTTGGCGGCCCCACCAGGCTGTTGGCATTTACATCTCAAATATTCCAGCCCGGCAGATTAGTGATTTTTTTTCCACTGAAAACCGTTGGGTTTGTTGGTATTTCTTCTTATACACTAATGATGTGTTGATGAGTGGTGTACACATGCTAGGTCACTTGTGACGAATGTTTGTAATGTCTTTACCTGTCGGCCGAGGCAGGTGACAGTGTTTGTAGCCCTCTGTGGTACTAGCAGCCTCCTTGTGCCGCATCTTCCATCATAATCTTTCTCCTTAATTTTGTATCTTATATATTTCCTTAACAATTTTGCTTTTACTCCTCCTCCTCCTCAAACCACCTCCTCCACATTGTCCTCCTCCTCCTCCTTAACTCCATCACCCAGTCCTCTCCGGGGTTATGGCTGTGGTAATATGGCCTCATTAGCCAAGACTGGATTTAGCTATCAAGTGTTGTCTTCATAACTATTGTCGACGGCGGCTCGGGCGTCGAGGGCGGTCGACGCCCGACCGCCTCCACACACTGTGACTTCCTGACCTCAACCTGGCCTCCAGGCTGTGTGACTTCCTGACCCCAGCTTGGTCTCCAGGCTGTGTAACTGACTCCCTGACCCCGGCTTGATCTTCAGGCTGTATAAATGCTTTATAGTGTGGAGACGGCAGTAATGTTAATGAGTCGATTTTTAACTCGGTGACAGACAGCTGCATGTTTCTGTGAACGATGCTGCTTCTCGCAAACTGTTAATTAACATTGTCGTTCTATGTCCACTACGTCCACTTTTTATTTTCATCTGTGATCTATTAAATGCCACGCAACACCTGAAGCCAATTCTGCTTGCTAATGACACAATCGTTATTTTCTCAAATAGACGGGGGATCACACGACTGTTTCAAGCGTAGGTTAGACATTTATATGAATGACGTTGAGTGGATATAAATGAGAGCTGCGTCGTATGGGTCAATATGTCTTCTGCAGTTTCCTAAATTCTTATGTTCCAATCTTATGTGGTGGAGATCGCAGACATGACAGATGACGTGTGGGGGGGGGGGGTGAAGGGATGTGGTGTTGTAATTGTGGCAGTCGGGGAAACTGAAATGGTGGGACGTGAGACGTGTTGGTGAGGGAGCTAATATATGGTGGCGGGTGTGGCTGTTCTTATGGTGGAGGAGGGTTGGGTATGGTGCCTTGACTCGGGGGTAATCATACAGTACTTCAGCAATTGTATTATCATGTGGTCACTGTCATTATCTCCATTCCCGCCTCCGCACCTCTTACCACTGTTACCTTGAGGTTTCCTTGAGATGATTTCGGGGCTTAGTGTCCTCGCGGCCCGGTCCACGACCAGGCCTCCTCGTTGCTGTACTGGTCAACCAGGCTGTTGGACGCGGCTGCTAGCAGCCTGACGTATGAATCACAGCCTGGTTGATCAGGTATCCTTTGGAGGTGTTTATCCAGTTCTCTCTTGAACACTGTGAGGGTCGGCCAGTTATGCCCCTTATGTGTGGTGGAGGCGTGTTGAACAGTCTCGGGCCTCTGATGTTGATAGTTCTCTTTCAGAGTACCTGTTGCACCTCTGCTTTTCAACGGGGGTATTCTGCACATCCTGCCATGCTTTCTGGTCTCATGTGATATTACTTTGTGCTGGTTTGGGACCAGCCCCTCTACTATGGTCCATGTGTAAATATTATGTGTCTCTCCCGCCTGCGCTCAAGAGAATACAGATTTAGGCATTTTAGTCGGTCCCAGTAGTTTAGATGTTTTACCGAGTGGATTCTAGCAGTAAAGGATCTCTGCACGCTCTCCAGGTCAGCAATTTCTCCAGCTTTGAAAGGGGCTGTCACTGCAGCAGTACTCCACTGTTACCTTCTGTGACTTACCATCCTGAGAGATGGCGACTTCTTAGTACCATTGCTACTTTATTCACTCTCACGTTCTTGAGGATATCCTCATGATGCTTCCAAAGTTTGCTAGTGCAGACTCCTGATCACATGACCTTGTATGACTAACCACGCTGTTGTATCCCTTCATATTTGGGAATTGTGATCTCTGACGACCTGACATTTAGTGAACATAAACGAGCAAATATAGTGAGTGAACGATATGGAAGAAAATGCAAAATAGAACCAATGAAGAGCAGAGGTGCCATAGGCACAGTCAGAGAACACTGTATAAACATCAGAGGTCCGCGGTTGTTCAACGTCCTCCTAGCGACTATAAGAAATATAGCCGGAACAACCGTGGACATCTTCAAGAGAAAATTAGATTGTTTTCTAAAAAAAAAAGTGCCGGACCAACCGGGTTGTGGTGGGTATGTGGGCTTGTGGCCGCTCCAAGCAACAGCCTGGTGGACCAAGCTCTCACAAGTCGAGCCTGGCCTTGGACCGGGCTTGGGGAGTAGAAGAACTTCCAGAACCCTATCAAGCAGGTATAACAGCGGCCTGGAAAATGATAGGATGGATTATGAGAACGTTCAAATCCAGGGATTTCACAGCAATGCTAATACTATTTAAATCACTGGTGCTGTTCCCTCTTGAACAGTGCTCGGTACTCACTTCCCTTTTCAGAACGGGAGAGGTCTCTGAAATAGAAGAAATACAGAGAACATATACGGCACGCATAGACACGATAAAACATCTAAATTATTGGGACAGTCTCAAGGCTCTTTAAAGGTACTCTTTGGAAAGGAGACAAGAAAGGTATCAAATAATTGAAGGATACTTGAAGGCCAGGTCCCAAATTTGCACAGTTGAATAACAACATACTGGAGCGAAAGATACGGAAGGAAGTGCAGAATAGGACCTGTAAAGAGTAGAGGTGCCATAGGCACAATCAGAGAGCACTGTCTGAACATCATGAGTCCACGGCTGTTCAACATCCTCCCAGCAAGCATTAGCAATATTGCCGGAACAAAAGTGGACTTCTTCAAGAAAAGATTAGATAAGTTCTTGCAATAAATACCGGACCAATCGGGTTGTAATGATATGTAGGCCTGCGGGCAGCAACAATTACCAGCCTGTTGGACCAAGTTATCACAAGTCAAGCCTGGGCACAGGTCGGGCTGGGGAGGGAGAAGAACTCCCGTTCTCAAAACCCTCTGCAGGTAAGCTCCAGGTATATAGTCTAGGATAGCTGTATAAAGGCAAATGTACCTAAATGTGTTAATACAAAAAGTACAATTCTTCCTTTTCTATCCTCCATACATCCTTATCTTCCTCTTCCTTCCTCCTTCCTTCCTACTTCTTCTCTTCCACTTCATTCCCTCTCCCACTACCCTCATACTTTCCCCCACCCATGCATGTCTGTCCCCATCCCTCTCTCTTGCCTGTCCTCTCCCTCCTGCCACCACCCACTTGCTCCTATCTTGGGATGTCAGCGGAGCACTTGCTTCAACAAGCAGGCCATCATTGCACCATTACTGGCGAGGAGTGACCTTGAGCACGGCGGCCTCCTTGCCCTCAAGTGCACTCTTTTCCCTCACTGCTTGCTTGCCTCAGTCAGAGGGAGCCAGCTCGTGTGCGCGC
>WNGS01164858.1:62219123-62236961 GCA_020271785.1 Procambarus virginalis
TATATATACATACATATACATTCATCCTACATACATACATACATACATACATACATACATACATACATACATACATACATACATACATACATACATACATACATACACACACATATACTACACCATTACCGTGGATGTAACATTTCATCCACCTTGGGCTATAGGTGTTTCGAACATCCTTCCTCTGGCATAAAGACAAATGCTTTACCGACTGTACTATGGGTTAAGTACAGTCGGTAGAGCATTTGGTGTGTCGTTGGCACACCACAACTGGGTACAAGCTGAGGACCAAGCTCTCACTAACATCTGCCATCACTTCCTCTCGCCCCCCCCCCTCAGGGTCTCCTCCTTCCCATGGTAGTTCAAATATGAAAGTTTATGCCTTGTCAGAAGGTGATTAGCACACCAACCCTTTGGAGACACTGCCAGAGGTGGTGGAGAGTTGGGAGCTGCAATCACCCGTATGGGTGTGAGAGCTCCTGGCGTCTGTGGAATCAAGATTCCCTGGTACCAGTGCGAGAGTGGTGGTCACCACTCTACTGTTGCAACATACACCTGTACAATGTCCGTGCTAACATCGTTACCTTTATTGACTCATGGTCATTATGCACGCTGCCATTGTTACCCAGGTTTTGTGTGTTCATTACTCAAATTAACCTTCAACATTTGCCTGCTGATGACGGACTGACGAGTGTGGTCGCGTGCTAGAAGGGAAGGTGCTGGTGGTGTTGGTGTGGTGGTCACGATCACCTACTCCACACCTCTAGTCATACCTTACCTGGACGTTACCATTCACTGTTTCCGAGGATCATCGTCCCTGCGGCACGGTCTCTGGCCAGACCTCTTGGTTGGTTGTGTAGTCAGCCTGTTACAATTGAAAACCAAAATTGAGTTCTTGTTCTTGTACATAAATAAATTGATTTAGAGTTCCATTAAAATAAAGAGGCATATTGTCAATTTCTGTTTCAAAATCTGCCACGCTCGTGTTGATATCAGTTATATTTACAGGGGTTTGGATATCCCGCATAAAGAAGCTGTCTGGATCTTCCACTTTCATGTTGTTTATTGGATTGCTAAACATGTCCTCATACTGCTTTTTTAGGATTTCACTAATTTCTTTGTCATCCTCAGTGTATGAACCTTTACTAGAACGAATAGATCTAATACTGGCAGTGGTTTTTGCTTTTGATTTCGCATTTATGAAGAAATATTTTGGATTTTTCTTTATTTCTTTAATTGCTTTCTGTTGTTGTTTTGGTAGTGGTTCGTCCAGTTTTGGTAGAAGTGCGGTTGTTGTGTGATGTAGTACCTGTGTACTTGTTGATGATTTGTATTCCAGTCTTGTGGGTATCTCCCTTCCCGTCTGTAATCCTGCAGTGGTTCTATCTGCCTGTTCCTCTCTCTTATATGTTCTACTCTGTTTCTGATTTCCTCTAAAAAAAAATCCAGTAGTATCATATTGATCTTCCCGTCTATAACACTGTGTATCTCTCATGTGGAATTCTGGGCACTGAAGATTGTAACATTTTGTGTCCCTTATTGAAAATTTACATAGTTTAGGGTGGGAGTAAATACTGAAAAGTGCATTTTGCACCTAATTTCCCATATTTGCATATGTGCTATTTTGGGTGTGCTGTTTTGGCAATTGTTCGTCCAGTTTTGGTAGTGGTACTGGTGCTGGGGAGTGTGGTAGTTTCTGTGGAGTTGGAGGGTGTAGTATGTGTGCGCCTGATGACGAATTGTAGTCCAGCCTTAGGCATTTCTCTCTCCCATCCGTACTCCTGCAATTTTTCTGTCTGCCTGTTCCTCTTTCTGTTTCTGCCTGCCATTAAAAACTTCCAGGGGTTATTATATTGGACCTCTCTTCGATAGCGCTGTGTACCTTTCACGTGGAAATCAAGATTGAATCATTGAAGATCATAGCATTTTCTCTCATTAATTGAGAGTTTGCATAGTTTAGGGTGGAAATACCTGCACTTTGTTCCAAAACGATATTTACTCCTCCCTAATATGTGTCGGCGTTTTCGGGGATGCATGAATGCATCCCCGAAATGAATGCCTTTGGACCCGTATCTCCACATTCCTTTTGCATAATATTTGCAAATATATTTATTTGTTCTGCTTTTTTATATCTGTGCGTGTCTTGGCTACCTCTGTTTTGGGATAATCTCCTAATTTGTCCTAATAATCTCCTAATCTCTGTTATTTGTCCTAACTTTTTCGTTTCTGCATTCTTTCTCATTTTTTATCTCATCTTTCTCACTTTTGCTCTGTTATTCATAGTACCGGTTGGCTCTTCAGTATTGCCCTCGTCTTTGTGTCCCTCAACACAGTCTCCTTTGATAATTTGGCTCTAACCTCTCAGCCTTTGGGTTGTGTTCAGTGTTCGTTGGTGTTTTTACACACTCTGCATATTTCTGGTAGCTTTTGTGTGAATGGCAGCCTGTGTGCTTCAGGAATGTCATTCATTAGTTTGGTGAGGTTTTCCCACATCCGTCTGTCATTGTGAGAGATCCAGTAGGTACCTTGTCTGTTTGCATAATGTACAACTATGTACACCATGTGTACATAGTAATTCTGCACAACTCATGAGAAATCTTGTGTTACAAATGTTACATACAATCGCTACAACACTTCCGAAGTGATTTAAAGCAGCGCCACACACCTCCATGTTGGGTTTGTGGTGCAGATCCCCTGGAAACACAAACCGTAACTGTCTCTTATTTTCCGCTTGTTNAGCGTTGTGGATGACACTGTGTGTTCTTGTGCAATTTGCTTTTTTTTTTACTTGGCATTGCAGTTGGTGAGGGAAGTCACTTTCTAGCCTGGAGGTTGTCTCCAACTGCAGATGCCTCTGAGGGTCGAACTTCGTTATTTACGGTTGGGAGAGTGAGGGGTGGTGCCCGGCCCCTCCCTCACACCACTCCGGATACTGGATGCTTATTGCTCTACACCGCGGTCGTAAACATGACTGGGAAATGTGCCAACGGGAGGGAGGAGAGGAGCACATCGTTAATATGAGGACAATTTAGAGTTGGTGATGATGGAGGCGAGTGAGGGAGATTGAGAGGGTGAATAATGAAGATTGGATGGAAGGAAGAGATATGAAAGTTTAAACATTAACAATTTATAATAAATGATAGACAACTGAGGTAATGATGACGAGGTTCTTGTTTACTCTGCACGCGATGCTGGCCAAGTTAATGTTAGTGATAAGATTACAAGCTGGCCTTCGTCAGCTGGCCTCAGGCGTAGTGTTGGGTGCTGGTGCCCTTAGTCAGCTGGCCTCAGGCGTGGTGCTGGTGCCCTTAGTCAGCTGGCCTCAGGTGTAGTGTTGGGTGCTGGTGGCCTTAGTCAGCTGGCGCCATTGTGTAGTAGGAAAATTTTACCACAAAATAATGTTCAAAGTCTGTGGTGGGTGCATATGTGGCATTCATGCTCCTTGACTTCTTCAAGAACCAATTAGATAAGTTCTTGCAAGAAGTGCCGGACCAACCGGGCTGTAGTGGATATGTGGGCCTACGGGCAGCTGCAAGCAACAGCCTGTTGGACCACGTGATCACAGGTCTAGCTTGGCCTCAGGCCTGGTCCGGGAAATAGAACTCCGAAGACCCTCTCCAGGTAAGATCCGGGTGGATGTCTTCGTGGTTACCTTGAGGTGTTTTCGGGGCTTAGCTTCCCCGCGGTCCGGTCGTCAACCAGGCCTCCTCGTTGCTGGACTGGTCAACCAGGCTGTTGGATGCGGCTGCTCGCAGCCTAATGTACGAATCACAGCCTGGTTGATCAGGTATCCTTTGAAGGTGTTTATCCAGTTCTCTCTTGAACACTGTGAGGGGTCGGCCACCGGGGGGGTGGTTGAGGGGTTGGTTGTGACTATCATGGCAGTTGACTCTATGACTTCAGGCACCTTGTGTTATCTTATAGTTTTGGTCAGTGTTGCAAGTCCTTGCACTACTGCTGTTCCTTATTCTCATATCAGATATAGACAAAAATACAAGTCACAGCTTCGTGTCATCCTTTGCAGATGACACACAAATCAGCATGAAAATTACCTCTGCGGAAGATATTGAAAAACTACAAGCAAATATTAACAACGTTTTCGATTGGGCAGCAGAAAATAACATGATGTTTAACAGTGATAAATTTCAGGTACTCAGGTACGGCAAAAATGAGGATCTGAAACATAATACAGGGTACAAAACACAATCGAATCTGCCCATAGTAGGAAAACAGCATGTCAAGGATTTGGGAAAAATGTTGTCCGACGACCTAATGTTTAGGGAGCATAACCAAGCAAATATTGCGTCAGCCAGAAAAATGATAGGATGGATTACGAGAACCTTCAAATCAGAGATCCCATCACAATGGTTGTACTCTTCAAGTCACTTGTGTTGTCCCTTCTTGAGTACTGCTCAGTACTTACTTCCCCCTTCAGAGCAAGAGAGATTGCTGAAATAGAGGGAATACAGAGAACATACGGCACGCATAGACGCGATAAAGCACCTAAATTATTGGGATCGTCTCAAAGCTCTCCAAATGTACTCACTAGAAAGAAGACGAGAGAGATACCAAATAATATACACCTGGAAGATACTGGAGGGCCAAGTACCAAATCTACACAGTAAAATAACAACGTACTTGAGTGAACGACATGGAAGAAAATGCAGTATAGAACTAGTGAAGAGCAGAGGTGCCATAGGCACAATCAGAGAACACTGTATAAACATCAGAGGTCCGCGGATGTTCAGCGTCCTACCAGCGAGCATAAGAAATATTGCCGGAACAACCGTGGACATCTTCAAGAGAAAACTAGACTGTTTTCTTCAAGGAGTGCCGGACCAACCGGGCTGTGGTGGGTATGTGGGCCTGCGGGCCGCTCCAAGCAACAGCCTGGTGGACCAAACTCACAAGTCAAGCCTGGCCCCGGGCCGGGCTTGGGAAGTAGAATAACTCCCAGAACCCCATCAACCAAGTCAATCAGGTATGGTCTTCTGGGTGTGAGTGAGGTCATTACTTAAGTTCCTTGTCGCACAGGTCAATATTTTCTGTGTAAGTAAATCTGTTTATAGCTAAGGTTAATGGTGTTGTTGGACCGTAGATGAGACCACGGGAACACCTTAAACACTCAACGAGGCAGTCGTCAGTGGTAATATTTAATATAGTTGTGGCCAGGTTATCTGTCCATCGACTCGTGGGTGAAGGGGGTAGAGGGGCTGGTCCCAAACCTGCACACAGAAATAACACCACATGAGACAAGGAGGCATGGCAGGATGTGCAGAATACCCCCGTTGAAGACCAGAGGTGCAACAGGTACTCTGAGAGAACTCTTATCAACATCAGAGGCCCGAGACTGTTCAACACGCTTCCACTACACATAAGGGCCATAACTGGCCGACCTCTCACAGTGTTCAAGAGAGAACTAGATAAGCACCTCCAAAGGATACCTGATCAACCAGGCTGCGAGTAGCCGTGTCCAACAGCCTGGTTGACCAGTCCAGTAACCAGGAGGCCTGGTCGACGACCGGGCCGCGGGGACCCTAAGCCCTGGAAGCACCTCAAGGTAACCTCAATGTAAGGTAGATATGATAGAGCCCAGTAGGCTCAGGAACCTGTACACCAGTTGATTGACAGTTGAGAGGCGGGACCAAAGAGCCAAAGCTCAACCGCCGCAAGCACAACTAGGCGAGTACACACACTGATATAATTCACACTACAGGGAACACGTGGGCGGCTGAGTCGCGCGATCAATACTGAAGACCAATAACCAGGGGTGGACACGCTCCAGCGGCGTCTGGCTGACTACCATGGTTTACCCGAGTATGTAACCAAGCAACGCGTGTCTGTGTATATATGGATGTATATGTATTATTAAATATGACCGAAAAAGTAAGATTAATAATTCTAACACGAATTTTCTCAATATTTCTTATGTTTCTTTTCACTGTCGATGGTAATTGAAAAATCAATTCTCCAAACTTCATTTTTATTTCTAGTCTGACGCGACACTTGAACGCTTTTCGTAGTAACTTATTACATTTTCAAGCACTATAGTTTACACACACACAACTATAACCTGCAAACACTAAACAGAGTTCTACTATGCTATAATTTAAACGGCATTTAATTTTATATACCTGCATTTGAGTGAGGTGATATGTTTCAACAGTTTTGGATGAGGTGAAAACAAACTTTCAACACAAGATAGAACACGAAATATTGGGTAATATTGGGTAAATTTAAAGGGAAGAATGGAAGTAAATGCAAAGGGCCTATTGGCCCATATTTCTTGATGCTTCTATATTGGTGCGGATGGAAGCACCAATATAGCTCCATTAAGGAACATATAATCTCTTCCCACAACCAGACCATCACCAGAGAAGTCTTAACAAAAAACACGGAAATCATCGATAGATACAGCGATAGCAGGCGGCTTGATATCTGCGAGGCACTACACATTAAGAAGTCAACACCAGCAATCAACAGCCAATTAATACACAACTATATTCTACCCACTTCAAGACTCTGCACCAATATAGAAGCATTAAGAAATATGGGCCAATAGGCCCTTAGCATTTACTTCCATTCTTCCCTTTAAATTTACCCAATATTACCCAATATTTCGTGTTCTATCTTGTGTTGAAAGTTTGTTTTCACCTCATCCAAAACTGTTGTAACGTATCACCTCACCCAAATGCAGGTATATAAAATGAAAAGCCGTTTAAATTATAGCATAGTAGAACTCTGTTTAGTGTTTGCAGGTTATAGTTGTGTGTGTGTAAACTAAAGTCTTTGAAAATGTAATAAGTTATTACGAAACGCGTTCAAGTGTCGCGTCATACTAGAAATAAAAATGAATTTTGGAGAATTGATTTTTCAAATACCATCGACAGTGAAAAGAAACATAAGAAATATTGAGAAAATTCGTGTTAGACTTATTTATCTTACTTTTTCGGTCATATTTAATAATATATGTCTACAGGAAAGACTGATACCAAAATATACTAGTATGTATATGTAGTTATATAATATATATATTATATATATATATATATATATATATATATATATATTATATATATATATATATATATATATATATATATATATATATATATATATATATTATATATATATATGTATATATATATGTATGTGTATAAAGTATATGTGGAAGCTGATCAGAATTACATTTCCCCTTGTAAATGCACATTAATGACGCTATGTAAAAGACACATTGAACACTTTATGTAAGGCATACGTAAATCTGTGTATCTATGTATAGAGTATGTAGTTTAGCTTAGCATTTTTAAAGTACTATACAATCACTTTCTGTGGTTGATTGTTCAATGAATCCTGTACTATGTGTTTAACAAACCTCTCACCCTGTCCATGGAGGACAGAAGAAAATGTATATATTCTGGTTAGCATTGTAAATGTGTGGCCACGTCTGTGGTAGAAAAAAAACGCGTGTACAAATTATGGCATAGAAATATACAGGGGGGGGGGGGGGTTAGCGGAGGGCCAGGAATGAATACCTCTGAATGAGACGGGAAGCAGAGAAGCAGTTTTGAAAACTGCATATCCAAATTAGCCTCTGAGACATAAGAAAATATATTTTATATGGCAGAATGGTGAACAAATGGAATGTAATAAGGAAATAAAGTGGCAGAGGCAAACTCCAAACACAGCTTTAAATGTATATATGAATGAGCACAATATACTGGTACTTAAACGTCATTCGATTCAGACACAGGTACTGTCCCGTCTTGAGTAATGATCGGTACTCATTTCCCTTTTCAGAGCGGGAGAGATCTCTTAATTAGAGGGAAGACAGAACATATACGGCACGCATAGAAAAGATAAAACATCTAAATTATTGGGACCGTATCAGAGCTCTCAAAATTTACTCTTTGGAAAGGTATCAAATAATATATAGATGGAAGATACTTGAAGGCCAGGTCCCAAACTTGCACAGTAGAATACTGGACATTCCAGTATTGTACACAGTACATTCCAGTATGTACACAGTACATACTGGAATACTGGAACGAAAGGTATGGAAGGAAATGCAGAATAGAACCAATGATGAAGTAGAGGTGCCATAGGCACAATCAGAGAGCACTGCCTGGACATCAGAGGTCCACAGCTGTTCAATACCCTCCCAGCAAGCATTAGAAATATTGCCGGAACGAAGGTGGATGTATTCAAGAGGCACTTACACAGTTTCCTGCAAGAAGTGTGTGACCAACCAAGCTGTAGTGGCATATATGCAACCTGTCCTCTTAAAAATAACGTCGCTTTTCGCTCGTACGCGCGCTATGGCCAAAAGTGGACGTAATTTGAAATGAAATCGACTCACAAAAGTGAGTACTGTCCCGTTTTCTGTTTGAGTCGTCTGGCCTACTCGGAAAGGTTAGGAGAGGAAACTTTCAATTAACGTTTTTCATAACGTTTTGAAACTTATGATTATTTCCTGGCCACCTAACCTACCAGAGGACCCTTAACTTACTGTTGTTGCAAAAAAAAATCCCAAATTTATTTTCATTTTTTTCATTTTCAAATTACGTCCACTTTAGGCCATACGGACAAACGGCCAAAAACAGCATTATTTTTAAGAGGACAGGTTGTTCGCTGTGGACCTCTTATGTCCAGACAGTGCTCTCTGATTGTGCCTATGGCACCTCTACTTCCTCATTGGTTCTATTCTGCATTTCCTTCCTTCTTGAGGTTATCTTGAGATGATTTCGGGGCTTTAGTGTCCCCGCGGCCCGGTCCTCGACCAGGCCTCCACCCCCAGGAAGCAGCCCGTGTCAGCTGACTAACACCCAGGTACCTATTTTACTGCTAGGTAACAGGGGCATAGGGTGAAAGAAACTCTGCCCATTGTTTCTCGCCGGCGCCCGGGATTGAACCCGGGACCACAGGATCACAAGTCCAGCGTGCTGTCCGCTCGGCAGACCGGCTTCTTCCATACCTTTCGTACATACATACCATACATAGACAGATATAGGCCTGCGGGCCGCGCCAAGCCACAGCCTGTTGGACCAAGTTATCACAAGTTGAGCTTGGCCTCAGGCTGGGCTCGGGGAGTAGAACTCCCGAAACCCTCTCCAGGTATGCTCCAGGTATGACTAAGGATTGAGCCGTAGCTCATCTCCAGCAAATATAACTAGGCGAGTGCCATGCTCTGCCTTGCCCCTTGTAGTCTTTACTAGGCTTCTACAACATGTGTAAAAGTACATATACGCGAATGATACATTCAAACTTTGCGGCTACCATCAACCTACTACTACCAGTGCGTCCCGGCGAAGCAGTAAGTCGCAGGTGCTGGTCACTACCATGTGTCTAGACGGTGTTTGTGCTGAACTATCCGTCTCCAATGTCAAGGTTTCTCGTACCTCGGGAGGAGGGGGGGGGGGATAGCCAAAAGATTCTTATTAATCTGTTTTAATTGACAAGAATATTGGTCGCCATTGTTGTTTGTGGAGGCCAGCTGCGCTCGCTGTTGTTGAAGAGGCGTGAGGGCCCCGGCAAGGATGTCTCTCAAGAGACTGCGTTTTCCTGTAAGGGGTTACCGTGGGTTACCTTGCTTTGGTTCCCCAGGATCAACGTCCATGTGGCCCGGTAAGTGACTGGGCCTTCTGGATGGTGGTCTGATCAACCAGGCTCTTGAACGCAGCAGCTCGCAGCCTGATGTTTGAATCACAGCCTGGTTGATCAGGTATCCTTTGGAGGTGTTTATAAGATATTCTTTTGAAAAGTGTGAGAGGTGAGTTAGTTATGTCCCTCACGTGTAGTGTTGAGGAGGACGTGGTGGTGCCCGCGGCCCTCTTGTGCCCTGCAGGGCGTGGTGGTGCCCGCGGCCCTCTTGTGCCCTGCAGGGCGTGGTGGTGCCCGCGGCCCTCTTGTGTCCTCATGCTACACTGGTGACAGGCTGCACTTTATTGTCATGTATTGTCTGTATTGTTATATACCACCACGCCCGCCGCCCACTGGCCAGCACGCATCCTGCTCCACCACGCCCGCAGCTCCTCCACGCCCCTTGCTGCACCACGCTCCCTGCTGCACCACTCCTGCCGCCCACCAGTCTCCCCTCACTCTCGTGTCCAGTCATAAGGTTAAGTTATTAAGGTTACCAATATTGTGAGGGTGGGCTTGGCGGGTGACGCAATGTTGCAGCTGTTGTGATGGACGGACGGAGGGGGGGGTACTATGGGTGAGGGAGTGGCTAATACTCCTTATGTTTTCTGACTTTTTCTAGACCTTCTCATTACTGGACGCTTACATCATGGAGGAGGAGATGCAGGGTTGAGCCACGAGCGGGAAGGTTGGTGGGGTTTGGAGTTCGGAAGGAGAGAGAGAGTGAGAACTGGGAACTAGAGGGGTGTAAGGGAATGGATAGAGACATGTAAGAAGGGGGAGAGTGGATACACCAAGTTAAAGGGGGTCCCGTGGCCAGTCTGTGGCAGTGTAATTACCATGTGAAGCGGCTTCGTTAATCGAAATCCTGGCCGAAATTTTTAAACCATAAGTTCATTAACTTACCGCGAGTCGCGCCAGGCAGGCAGCCAGCAGGAAGGCAGGCAGGCAGGCAGGCAAGCAGCCAGCAAGAAGGCAGGCAGGCAGCCAGCAGGAAGGCAGGCAGGCAGCTAGCAGGAAGGCAGGCAGGCAGCCAGCAGGAAGGCAGGCAGGCAGCCAGCAGGAAGGCAGGCAGGCAGCCAGCAGGAAGGCAGGCAGGCAGCCAGCAAGAAGGCAGGCAGGCAGCCAGCAGGAAGGCAGGCAGGCAAGCAGCCAGCAAGAAGGCAGGCAGGCAGCCAGCAGGAAGGCAGGCAGGCAGCCAGCAGGAAGGGAGGCAGGCAAGCAGCCAGCAAGAAGGTAGGCAGGCAGCCAGCAAGAAGGTAGGCAGGCAGCCAGCAAGAAGGTAGGCAGGCAGCCAGCAGGAAGGCAGGCAGGCAGCCAGCAGAAAGGCAGGCAGGCAGCCAGCAGGAAGGCAGGCAGGCAGCCAGCAGGAAGATAGGCAGGCAGCCAGCAGGAAGGCAGGTAGGCAGGCAGGCAGGCAGGAAGGCAGGCAGGCAGCCAGCAGAAAGGCAGGCAGGCAGCCAGCAGGAAGGCAGGCAGGCAGCCAGCAGGAAGATAGGCAGGCAGCCAGCAGGAAGGCAGGTAGGCAGGCAGGAAGGCAGGCAGGCGGCCAGCAGGAAGGTAGGCAGGCAGCCAGTAGGAAGGCAGGCATACAGGCAGGCAGGCAAGCAGGCAGTAGGAAGGCAGGCAGGCAGCCAGCCAGCCAGCCAGCAGGCAGGCAGGCAGGCAGGCAGGCATGCATGCAGACAGGCAGTAGCTTAAGCAGGCAATTATGCTTAATGCAAGTAATTCAATTAAGTTATAATAATTAAAGTGAGGATGATGCTGGTATCCACTGTCACACAGACAGAGGATCATACACAGAGCAACATACAACATCATACAACAGGTCTAAACTGTTACTATGACTGTATGGCGTCGTTGAGACGCCTTGGAGACGTGGCACCTGGCGCCGAGTGCCACTCTCTCCCTCTCACCCTTCATCACTGGTCTTGTCTCAAACTCTTGTGTAGACGTGTGTTCTCTTACCTCCAAGAAACCTAAGAGGTATTAACAGTTATGTATTAATATGTGCATTTCTAGGTGGCCAAGGCTCTACTTGAGGTGAAGTGGCACTTGAATGTGGTGATCCTTGACCTGCAGCCGGCGGGTTCTGTGGCCCGACCACTACGTCCAGTACCTCACTCCGTCCGTAATGGTCGCTGCCTCTCTGTTTACTTTTTTGTATTTACTATTTGTATCTGTAGAATCGAGCTATTAGCTCTTGGACCCGCCTTTCTAACCAATTTATTTTTCCGCTATTATGTCTGCTACATATATTTATCTTACAAACACACACATCCCCAGGAAGCAGTCCGTAGCAGCTGTCTAACTCCCAGATACCTGCTTGATGGGGTTTTGTGGGTTCTAATCCCCAAGCCCGGCCCGAGGCCAGGCTTGACTTGTGAGAGTTGGGTCCACCAGGCTGTTGCTTGGAGCGGCCCGCTTCAAGCTTATGGTCTGAGTACCCATACTGCCAGGAGCACTCTGCTGGCGTACAGGATCCCTTAACCACTCGACCAACACGATCGGACAAAAGAGGATGGTAGCCGAGGCTATTTCCATCCCCCCGCCGGCACTCGGTTGGTAATCTTGGGCATGGTATTTTTATCAAATCACCTCATTCTTTGGGGCACACGTGAGGAACACAAATGCGAACAAGCCTGAATGGTCCCCAGGACTATATGCAACTGAAAACTCACACCCCAGAAGTAACTCGAACCCATACTGCCAGGAGCAACGCAACTGGTATGTACAGGACGCCTTAATCCACTTGACCATCACGACCTACTTAAGGAAATACTTAAGGAAATTCCTGTTTCAATTTTCCTCCGTGGTTTGTCACTGTCATATACATATATATATATATATATATATATATATATATATATATATATATGTATATATATATATATGTATATATATATATATATATATATATATATATATATATATATATATATATATATATATACCTGGTACCTGATACCTGTTATCATATATATATACATACATATACATTCATCCATACATACATGCATACATACATACATACATACATACATACATACATACATACATACATACATACATACATACACAATATACTACACCATTACCGTGGATGTAACATTTCATCCACCTTGGGCTATAGGTGTTTCGAACATCCTTCCTCTGGCATGAAAGACAAATGCTTTACCGACTGTATTATGGGTTAAGTACAGTCGGTAGAGCATTTGGTGTGTCGTTGGCACACCACAACTGGGTACAAGCTGAGGACCAAGCTCTCACTAACTAACATCTGCCATCACTTCCTCTCGCCCCCCCCCCTCAGGGTCTCCTCCCTTCCCATGGTAGTTCAAATATGAAAGTTTATGCCTTGTCAGAAGGTGATTAGCACACCAACCCTTTGGAGACACTGCCAGAGGTGGTGGAGAGTTGGGAGCTGCAATCACCCGTATGGGTGTGAGAGCTCCTGGCGTCTGTGGGATCAAGATTCCCTGGTACCAGTGCGAGAGTCGTGGTCACCACTCTACTGTTGCAACATACACCTGTGTACAATGTCCGTGCTAACATCGTTACCTTTATTGACTCATGGTCATTATGCACGCTGCCATTGTTACCCAGGTTTTGTGTGTTCATTACTCAAATTAACCTTCAACATTTGCCTGCTGATGACGGACTGACGAGTGTGGTCGCGTGCTAGAAGGGAAGGTGCTGGTGGTGTTGGTGTGGGGGTCACGATCACCTGCTCCACACCTCTAGTCATACCTTACCTTGACGTTACCATTCACTGTTTCCGAGGATCATCGTCCCTGCGGCCCGGTCTCTGGTCAGACCTCTTGGTTGGTTGTGTAGTCAGCCTGTTACAATTGAAAACCAAAATTGAGTTCTTGTACTTGTACATAAATAAATTGATTTAGAGTTCCATTAAAATAAAGAGGAGCTGATGAAAATCGAACACTCAGGAAAGCCTCGATGATCGTGCTCCAAACGTCATCTTGCTCAATGATTACAATTTGCGACACTTCAAACTGAAACCTTTGGAAAAGTGATAACAAAAAACCGTATGAATGAACACTCACATATGAATGACTTCTCAGTCTCAAGACGCAAATTTTCTTTAAAGAAGGAAACTGTAGAATCAACCGGAGGCAGAACACAATCCTGAGAAGTCTTGAGATTCAATGTAAGTGTAGAGTAAAGCAAGAAGTACAGCTTAGTGTCACAGCGTACACTGTGTCATCATTGGAGGCCAACGACTCTATTTACCTCAAGAAGTTATGTTATAAATATTACCGGAAGAAAGGAAGAAGTGTAAGGAGGAGGAAGCTAAACATGTTCTTACAGGAGGGTGTGAGCGATATACCTTGGATACCTGGAGCTACCTGGCGAGGGTTCTGGAGTTCTTGTACTCCCAAGCACGGCCTGAGGCCGGGCTTGACTTGTGATAACTTGGTCCAACAGGCTGTTGCTTGGACGCGGCCCGTAGGCCACGTATACCACTACAGGCTGGATGGTCCGGCACTTTTTGCAAGAACTATCCAAGTGCCTCTTGAATACATCCACCGTCGCTCCGGCAATATTTTAATGCTTGCTGAGAGGTTGTTGAACAGCTGTGGACTCTGATGTTCAGACAGTGTTCTCTGATTGTGCCTATGGCACCTCTACTCTTCATTGGTTCTATTCTGCATTTCCTTCCGTATCTTCGTTCCAGTATGTTGTTATTCTGCTGTGCAAATTTGGGACCTGAGAGAGAAGTTTCGGACCAGCCGGGCTGTGGTGGGTATGTGGCCCTGCGGGCCGCTCCAAGCAACAGCTGGTGGACCAAGCTCTCACAAGTCGAGCCTGGCTCGGGCCGGGCTTGGGGAGTAGAGAACTCCAAAAAACCCCATCAAGCAGGTATCAAGCAGGCCTTCAGTATCTTCCATGTTATATAATAATCATACTTGGTATACTTTGATACCTCTCTAGTCTCCTTTCAAAGAGTCATTTTGAGAGCTTGAGATGGTCCCAATAATTTAGATGTTTTATCGTTTCTATGCGTCCCGTATATGTTCTCTGTATTCCTCTAATTCAGAGATCTCTCCTGGTTAGAAGGGAAAGTGGGTACCGAGCAATACTCAAGACCGGGACAGCACCAGTAATTAAAGAGTATTAGCATGTTGTGGGGCTCTGGATTTGAACGTTCTCATAATCCATCCTATCATTTCCTGACCGCCGCTATATTTGCTCGGTTGTATTCACTAATGTCAGGTCGTCAGACATCACAATTCCCAGATCTTTTACATGTTGCTTTCCTTCTATGAGTAGGTCTGATTGTGTCGTGTACCCTGTGTTTCGTTTAACTTCTCGTTTCCGCAGTACCTAAGTACCTGGAACTTGTCACCGTTAAAGCTTATGTTATTTTCAGTTGCCCAATCGAAGACTTTATTAATATCCGCCTGTAGTTTTTCAGTGTCTTCTACAGAGGACATTTTCATTCTGATTTTTTAATCCTCTGCAAAGAATGCCACGAAACTGTGAGTAGGGTTTTTGTCTATATCCGAGATAAGAAAGAGAACTAGCAGCGGTGTACAGACTGTGCCCTGGGGTACAGACTGTGCCCTGGGGTACAGACTGTGCCCTGGGGTACAGACTGTGCCCTGGGGTACAGACTGTGCCTGGGGACAGACTGTGCCTGGGGTACAGACTGTGCCCTGGGGTACAGAGCTGTGCCCTGGGGTACAGACTGTGCCCGGGGTACAGACTGTGCCCTGGGGTACAGACTGTGCCCTGGGGTACAGACTGTGCCCTGGGGTACAGACTATGCCTGGGGTACAGACTGTGCCCTGGGGTACAGACTGTGCCCTGGGGTACAGACTGTGCCCTGGGGGGGTACAGACTATGCCCTGGGGTACAGACTGTGCCCTGGGGTACAGACTATGCCCTGGGGTACAGACTGTGCTCTGGGGTACAGACTGTGCCCTGGGGTACAGACTGTGCCCTGGGGTACAGACTGTGCCCTGGGGTACAGACTGTGCCCTGGGGTACAGACTGTGCCCGGGGTACAGAGCTCTTTACTGCAGTGGGGCTTGATCTTATTTGATTGACAGTCACTCTGCATTCTGTTGGCAGAAAGTTGAAAATCCAACCCCCCCCCCACTTTACTCGTTATTCTGTTGATCCCATTTTACGGGCCATCACCCCATGGTCACATTTGTTGAATGGCTTTGCAAAGTCTTTGATTACAACATTTGCATTTTGCTTTGTTCTAAGCTTCTGTGATTTTGTCATAGTGGTTGAGTAACTGTGACAGACAGGATCTTCCCACTCTAAATCCATGTTGTCCTGGGTTGTGTAGTTCATTATTTCCATAAAACTTGAATTTGATTCCTAATCACTCATTCAGAAACTTTTGTTATGTGTGTTAGTTCAACTGGTCTATATTTTTTTGCAAAGTTTTACTACCTCCCTTGTGCAGCGGAGCTGTATCTGCAGATTTAAGTGCTGCTGGTATCTCCCTGTATCCAGGCTCTTTCTCATATACGCTGAGCGCTCGCGCTACTGGTACTTTACATTTCTTTAATAATACTCAATTCCATGAGTCAGGCCAGGAGCTGAGTGCGTGGGCATATTGTCAATTTCTCTTTCAAAGTCTTCCGAGTTCGTGTTAATATCGTTATATTATCTGCAGCTTGAATGTCATTCATAAAAGCTGTCTGGTCATCAACTTTCGTGTTGTTTATCAGTGTGCTAAACACAGCCTCATACTGGCTTCTCAGAATATCACTAATTTCTTTGTTGTCCTCTGTGTACGTACTTCAGTGTAATTAAAGGTCCAATACTGGTGGGAGGTTTTTTATTTTGATTTATATATGTAAAATATTTTGGATTTTTCTTTATTCTTGAATAGCTTTCTGTTCCCAATTCCATTTCCTAGACTCGGATGATCGCTTCAGCGTTGTTCTATTTCTTCGATCTCTCTGTTTAGATTATTTTCCTTTCGGTGATAGTCGTGTCAGTTTAAACATTACTGTTATTTTTTCCTTCTGTACAGTCGTCTGCGTTCTTTTCCTAGAGTGGTCCTCTNCACCTGGCGACTACCTCATACCCTCCCAGTACCTGGTGACTACCTCATGCCCTCCCAGTACCTGGTGACTACCTCATACACTCCCAGTACCTGTGACTACCTCATACACTCCAGTACCTGGTGACTACCTCATACACTCCCAGTACCTGTGACTACCTCATGCCTCTCCAGTACCTGGTGACTACCTCATACACTCCCAGTACCTGGTGACTACCTCATACACTCCCAGTACCTGGTGACTACCTTATACACCCCAGTACCTGGCGACTGCCTCATACACTCCCAGTCCTGGCGACTGCCATCATGCCCTCCCACCGTACCTGGTGACTACCTCATGCCCTCCCAGTACCTGGTGACTACCTCATGCCCTCCCAGTACCTGGTGACTACCTCATGCCCTCCCAGTACCTGGTGACTACCTCATGCCCTCCCAGTACCTGGTGACTACCTCATGCCCTCCCAGTACCTGGTGACTACCTCATGCCCTCCAGTACCTGGTGACTACCTCAGGCCCTCCCAGTACCTGTGACTACCTCAGGCCCTCCCAGTACCTGGTGACTACCTCATACACTCCCAGTACCTGGTGACTACCTCATACCCTCCAGTACCTGGGACTACCTCATACCCTCCCAGTACCTGGTGACTACCTCATACCCTCCCAGTACCTGGTGACCTACCTCATACCCTCCCAGTACCTGGTGACTACCTCATATACCCTCCCAGTACTGGTGACTACCTCATACCCTCCCAGTACCTGGTGACTACCTCACACCTGTACCCAGTACCTGGCCATTACCTCATACGTTCAGGAGTGCGTGGTTTAAGTTTGACATTAAGAATGTAACTGTCCGCAGTGAGAGACAAGGGGGTTGGGTGGTGGAGAAAGTGTTCTTATTATAGTCTTGTTCTTCTCTATGCTGACATTTGTTCTCCAGAGAACACTGCTGCACTATTAAAGGCAGAAATTCTGTATTTCAAACAAATACCGTAAGTATATCTTCTGTTAGGTCTTCTCTCCTTCATTCATATTTCCCCTCTTCTACCTTTGTCATTCCATATTCTTGCTCCTACTACTCCTCCTCCTCCTCCTCCTGTTTCCATCTTACGTATATGTTATTCAATGTTTCAAAATTATCCAAATCCCCCCTA